>OW569404.1:28935282-29541228 GCA_937654795.1 Cistogaster globosa
GGGAGGCCATGCGAGGGTTGGCACCAGCCTTCATGGGGACAGGTGCTCAGAGCCAGACCATTGCTAATTGGGAGTAAACTCAACCAAACCTACACCACCAACTTAACGGTGACGGGTATCGAACGTACTATGAGGCCTGCCAGGGTTTTAACGGGACGGAGATAGCTATGACCTTAAACTGGAGCCGTTCCCACAGGGTTTCACCCCGGTGTTACTAGGTCCAGAAGCCATAACCACCAGCCCAAGTCAAACAAAAACGTGCCGAAAAATCGGAAGAAAGGTCCTTGGACAGAAAAAGGTCGTGCCAGGGGGGGGGGGGTATAGATCATTTAGCGTTACCCAGGATGCACTACGTGGAAGCGATCTATGTTACATCCCTTATACTTAAATTTCATTAGAGCAACCAAGCGCCATAGGTTAGCACCATATGACGCATACAGAACAACCTACAGTCTTGCACTCTAGCACATGACCACAACTAATGGTCAGCACTCGTTGGGATCAAAAAGACACTGTCGCCGAACATTACGACGACGCTGCCACCATCTATTTCTTCCTGGAATACACCATCTTCATCGAATATATAACATATAGCATTTTCAGCGAGTTCGTGCACGATAAAGTTGGCAGACAGAGTTCTTGGCAACGGGTCTAAGCTAGACTCTCCGATTAATTCCCTACGCGCCTTCTCGCGTTTGGTTGCACTCATTATCTTATCACCATCGTAATGGGCATCGCGAGGTAACAGTTTGCGAAGCATCTTCACAAACCCCGCATGCAATTTATTACTATCGACAGGCATCAGCTCTGTACTCGCATCACGAATGACCCCCACTTCCTGGGCCACCAATTCAGTAAATTCGTCATCAACGGCAGCCACGCTACCACTCTTCTTAGATGCACGACTTTTTGCTGCCGCGGCAGACGTAGACGCGACATCAGGATCATCCTCAACAGCCAGCTTCCCTGCGTGGAAGCCTTTAACACCTAATCGCTCTAGAGTGTCCGATAGTTCCCGCATCGAAAGATGCGATTCTTTTCTCTCTACTATCTCACGCAAGGCAGTATGCCCTATTCTGATCTTCTTCCCATTCCTTGTGGAACCAGATGTGGGGATGACCTCACGCATACGTTGCACGTCCCCACCAACTATGTTGCCTTTTTTGAACTCTATATAAATGTTGGAGTCACACAACGCTAAACAGCCGTCGGTCCCATCAACAGTAATAACTCGATCAATACTCATATCAACCATTTGTTGCGGCTCAATTTCATAGCACGCGATCTATGTTACATCCCTTATACTTAAATTTCATTAGAGCAACCAAGCGCCATAGGTTAGCACCATATGACGCATACAGAACAACCTACAGTCTTGCACTCTAGCACATGACCACAACTAATGGTCAGCACCTATTGGGATCAAAAAGACACTGTCGCCGAACATTACGACGACGCTGCCACCATCTATTTCTTCCTGGAATACACCATCTTCATCGAATATATAACATATAGCATTTTCAGCGAGTTCGTGCACGATAAAGTTGGCAGACAGAGTTCTTGGCAACGGGTCTAAGCTAGACTCTCCGATGAATTCCCTACGCGCTTTCTCGTGTTTGGTTGCACTCATTATCTTATCACCATTGTAATGGGCATCGCGAGGTAACAGTTTGCGAAGCATCTTCACAAACCCCGCATGCAATTTATTACTATCGACAGGCATCAGCTCTGTACTCTCATCACGAATAACCCCCACTTCCTGGGCCACCAACTCAGTAAATTCGTCATCAACGGCAGCCACGCTACCACTCTTCTTAGATGCACATCTTTTTGCTGCCGCGGCAGACGTAGACGCGACATCAGGATCATCCTCAACAGCCAGCTTCCCTGCGTGAAAGCCTTTAACACCTAATCGCTCTAGAGTGTCCGATAGTTCCCGCATCGAAAGATGCGATTCTTTGCTCTCTACTATCTCACGCAAGGCAGTATGCCCTATTCTGATCTTCCCATTCCTTGTGGAACCAGATGTGGGGATGACCTCACGCATACGTTGCACGTCCCCACCAACTATGTTGCCTTTTTTGAACTCTATATAAATGTTAGAGTCACACAACGCTAAACAGCCGTCGGTCCCATCAACAGTAATAACTCGGTCAATACTCATATCAACCATTTGTTGCGGCTCAATTTCATAGCACGCGAATTTCGTAGTGGGAGTTCTTGGGAGTGTTTTTGTAACTAAACTCAACTGTGGATATCTAACAACTGACTTTATTTAATTTCTTTAATATTCGTTGAACTTATTTTTAACAGAAATTTTTGTTAATGCAGCTTAAAATGCATTTTACAATTTTTGTTTACTTATGCTAAATTTTAACATTATTTCTTAATTATTTTATATTAATATTGAACGGTTGCAATTCCTGGAATTGCGACCGAAAAATAATTTTGTTTTCTGTTCTTAACCGGAAATGAGTTTGCTGTTACAATTTTTTATTTTACTTTTATTTTGTGCTTTTTATGTTTTCAATAAAATCATCAATAGTGTCATTTTTTATATAAGTGTTTGTATTTGAATTTGTATATGTAACTCGCGATCATCGTTTCCCCTTTTAAGGGCTTGTTATCCATAACATCGCAAACCGTTTTAATCAAGAAAAATTTCCCACATCTTTGAACACGTAGCAACTGGAGCGGCGCCATGTGTACACCTTACCTTCACTCGTATTTGCTTTTACCTGTTTAACCTAACCGGTTGAACGTATATAATCCACGATGTGTATCTATGGCTAAAAGTTCCTTTGTTTCGTCATTAACTTCTAATTGCATGCAGGCATTGTTGAGATCTATAATTAAAAAAGATGCGCAATTATTAAAATTTACAAAAATTTCATCTGGTAGTTATACGGGAAGTTGTGCGGTGACCCCTGTTGAATAATATAGATTCTAAGTTGTCCAGATGATTTTTTACGACTTCTATTGGAGCTGCCCATTCTGAAAATTGTATGGGGCTGATGACATTTTCTTGTTTCAAAGTGTCTAACGTTTCGCCTAAAGACTTTTATGGCATATGCTACCTGACGTTTAGGTATGAATACCGGAACTGCATTTATTGTTAATTGCAAGTGAATTTTAGAAATTTTCACCTGTCTGATTTCCTTTCTGACCTCGGGGAATTGGTTACATGGCTCTATTGGTGTTAGTAGACTTTTAGATTCAATTTTCTGACACGATGTATGTATATAAATCGCTCGGTTCACTCCACAGTTGAAAACGATTTATTAAATCAGACCCACAAAGATTAAGTCATGAATTAGGAGAGACCAAAATTTACAATTTATATTAACGCTGTTTAAAGAAACGATTGATTCAAATTCGAGAATTTCAATATTGTTTGTTGAAGCACCACAGGGTGTACAATTTGATATTTTCAATCTTGGCTTACCAGTATTTTCCCAACTCTTTGTAGAATTAATTGTTATATCTAACCAAGTATCGTGTTGAAGTTTTATATTGATTTTGTTTATACGTAAAACTACAAATCTGCTGTTTTTGTTTGACATATGCACGCTTTTGACATGTTGATTAAAATTTTTATAATAACGTTTACGGGGTTTATAATTTGATTGCCTTTGACGGCTACTTTTTTCTGAAAAACAAGTGCAAAAACCTTGCTTATGACCAATTCTGTTATAAGAATTAAATTTTTAATCCCCGTATTTACAATCTTTTACAAAGTGCATTTGGCCATTTTATTTATGTTTGATGAACTTTGTTCTTGCATAGTGACGTCACGTTTTAGAATTTCCATTCTTTGAACTTCTGCAACTAATTTTTTTTTCAAACATTGTCAAAAGCCTTGATTTGATTTTCTTATCTTTTTCATGTTGAAGACCATTTACAAAAATTAAAAATTTGAAGTTGTCTGCACTGCATTTTTGCAAGAAAATATTTTAAATCGCAACGGCGTTTAACAATATCGGCATAACCTACAATGTCGTCATTAAGCCACGAGTATTTGCCATGCGTTTAACCCTTTGGCTGAATAAACTTTCTTTTCTTCCAAAAAGTTTTCCAAATATTTCCCGAGTGTCAGTGAAATTTACGTCCCTAGACTTCTTGGGCAGAATATAATCTTTGTAGTTATTGAAAACATCTGTACTTACTTTTCATAACAATAACCTCACTTTTGATGCTTCATCTATTTATGTTGCTTAGGTGAGAAAAATGTCTTCATGTCTGTCAAACCACGTTGAAAATATGTTGCCTAAATCTGGCTCATACACGAACACCCGTATGTTTTTCGATATGATGTCCATTAAAGCCTCAGAGGCAGTAATAGCCATTGTGACAGATGTGGATGAAGCGGATGTTTGCGGGTTAAGGTTGCTGCTTGCTATTTGTGTGAGCATTTCCATTAACCTTTGCTGTTTTTCCATGGACTCTTGCTGGCGTGCCAAAATTTCGCTAACAACATTTTCCACCGTAAGTTGCGCCATTATTTTTAAAAGTTTATACCTCGTCGGCAATTGTTATATTCGTTGTTCGTTAATTAAAAAGACAAATTTGGAGTCTATAACATATAACACTTAAAGTTTTTATTACTCGTTTCAGTTGTATATCTAGGCTTAGAATAAATAATATTTTTGCTTTTTACTTTCTAATTTCATTGACGGCTCTTCACACATTTCAACGGCGCTCTCTATTCCAGACATTGCCAACATCTAAACTTGATTGTTTAAAAAAATAATAAAACTTAATTTTTTTAAAACCATTTCATAAAAGAAAAAAAGGTTAGAAACTGTAATTAGGCCCGAAAATAAATTGTCAAGCTAAACAAAACGGAAGAAGCTTGACTAACCTGAGATCATACATAAGTATACTACATTATAATTTGTATATTATTCTAATATCTGTGTTTATCAGGTCGCCAGATGGAAATAATTGGAACTTAAGAAAAAACACACAAAAAAGTCATACTAATAGTGTTTAAGTTAAACGAATTTAAGAGAGTGCCAGATTCAAAGAGTAGGAGATTATTTGCATTAACTAACGCAATAAAATTAAATCTTAATTAAAAACATAAAAAAACGAAATAATTCTCCGTTTAAAAAGCATGAAAACTAACAAATTATAGCATCCGGTATCGATCAAAATTTGCATTTAAATTCAAATTAAATTTCGATTGATATCGATTGGCAAAATTTGGCTTCAGATTTTTAGTTAAACTAAGAAAGTCTTCCCAAATGCGTGGCCTGAAAAACTTTAAGGCCATGTAATATCCTTACATTAACAAAGCTCACGAATTAATAATATGATGGCCAATTGTTTGGCCTAAACAAAATAGCTTTCGGGGTATTAAAAGATAAGCATTTTGGTAACAGTCAAAACACAATTAGGGCGTAAGGCGCAACGTAATTTGCGTCAACCTAGTGTCTTGAACAGTAATGTTAATGCTATAAAAAAAGAGATAAGAATGTTAGATTGCCATAAAAATAACTAAATTGTTTTTACTTTTCAACAATAGAAAACCAAAGAATCTAAGAAGCAACCAACTTCACTTCCTAACGCATTAACAAAATCGCCGCGCTATTATGGTTTCCTTCATAAATTTTGTATGTACAGGAGAATTTTTTGCGCATTAGGCGCTAATTTAGGTTTGGCTAAAGAAACAAGGTGAAGAGTGTGCAGGGGAACCATATCACAAACGATATTTTCTTTAACAAAAAGCATTTTATACAGTGTTTTTTTATCTCTAGACTTCTGTCAGGTGTACGAAAATTAGTAAGCTAGTATTATTTTATAATATCTTTATATTTTGTAGATAAAATAAAGAATATTCTTAGTGACATAAAATTCTAAGTTATCCTTGTTATTTTTTTTTTACATAAAAATATTTTCCGATTTCATTCAACACACATTTTTAATCGTAAAACTCTTCCACGATCGGAGCAGGTGATGAAATTAATCGTCTGGGAAGTAGTATTACGATCACTCAAGTCCAGTTTAACTGGAGGAACTGCGTCGCGAAAGCTACTCTTCTGTACGAGTCATTTACGAATTTCCGTCATTATACGTCCTAAAAGTATGCTATAAAATAAAGGCAAATTTTTATTGAGACATTTTTTTCATATTACAATTTTTGTTTAACCCTCTCATGCCCGAATTAAAATGGGCGTGTCTAAAATTTTTTTGAGTAGACATATAAAATAGAGTTGATCATAATATCAACTGACAAAAATTTCAATGTCCTAGTTGTCCTGGTTCAAGAGCTACAGGATGTTGCGTATACGCAACATTGGGTAATGGTGTTATAAATTCAAATACAAGTTGATTTTTTTCAAATACCGTTTATTTCAATTTATGTATGGTAGGATACAAAACAATTTTTTTGAGGATTGGAGCACAAGTGCACATTAGATTTGCTGCATTTAGAGCTTGAAAACCCAGTGTTGCATAGCCTACATCCGCCCCTTGTTCCCCGTTCCGGCCAATGATTATAACCATCAAATCGTAGGGATTCTAGGGTTTGATTCGGAACCCGTAGAAGAAGCTGGTGATGATGGAGCTGGTGATGACGGAGCTGGTGGTGATGGAGTTTGTGATGAAGTTCCTGAATTCATTGTCAAAAGGAGTGATAATGGACGGCCTCTTTTTTTTTGCGACAACTGTGTTTTGACTTGCGTTCAAAAGCTCGGTAGCAACATCCAATTGGAAATTTATGAGCGGCATATGCTTAAATTCGCCGTCTGTATGTGTGATTTCTCTGCGGTACAACAACCAACTGTTTTCTAAACTCGAATTTATGCACCAGTGATTTTGTACAATTCAAGCAGCATGTCCGCAAGATCAACCCCTCCCATGTGCTTGTTGTAGCATTCTACTATACCTGGACGAGGTATAGTTATAAACTTCTTCTCTTTGCGGCACCATCTCTTGCATTCACTCATGGGTTCCTTACCTGCATAGTTTGAAACCAGTTGTACACTTTTGTTGTCATACCAACGACAAGCAATCAAGTTGTGCGTTGCTTCATATTTGAAATCGCTTGATCCTCGTCCTCGTTTTTGTAGTACCTTCTCATTACTTAGAGTATAATTTTTCAATCGGTTGCTTCTAATGGTACCAACGGCTAATATGCCTTTTTCTTTGAGAGCAATTATCAAGCTTATTGAAGAAAACCAATTGTCAAAAAACAGTTTGAAATTTTGATTTACTGGCATATTGGATGATAAAAATAGCACAATGTCTGATGATATCCCCAAGCCATAAGCCTTGCATGTTCCTTCTCCAATGTAGAGAGTAAAATCGTAAATAATCCCAGACACACCAGCTCTAGTGAACATTTTGAAACCCCACTTGTGGGGTTTCATTGGAAGATATTGTTTCAAGCTATGTTGACCTAAGAAAAGAATGTTTTATTGTATTATTTAGAAATATATTACATATGTTCACAAATAATAAGATACCTTTATATGCAAGAATTTGCTCATCAATACTTTGGAATTCTTCCTGTGAAATTTCATTGAATTTTTTTTGTGGAATCCAACAAAGGCCGAACTTTGTATAACTTGTCATACTCAAGTGTTCCCTTCTGAGGCTGTTTAGTATAATTGTTCAAGTGAAAAAACTGTTTGATTTTTTCGAATCTGTTTCTTGGTAATGCCCTTGCAACGGCCGCTAGTTTGAAATTGGCCGCCCACGCCATTCTATATCTTGGTATTTTCACAAGCAAGGTATAGTAGAATGCCAACAAACCTTTTTATTTCAGGCACAGTACATTTCAATTCTATGCCCTTTGTTTGCATGGCATATAAGTTCGTTTCCTCACATATTTTCTGCCACAGTTCATCCGCAAAGAAAATACTAAAATATTCGATAGGTTTTTTCACCGCATTGAAACATAATTTACTTTTCCAACTGGTATCGCTTTTCATAAACTCTGCACTCCTCCACTTCAAACTCTTTTAATCAATTTTTTCCATCACCTCCTGTGCAACGTTTTCATTTTCACTCAAATCCTCATTATTTTCGGTTGCAATAAATTGGTCAATCAAACCAACTTGCACATTTTCAGCTCTGTTATCCAAATTTTTCAAAGTTTCTTCTATAATTCTATTCATATTTGCATCTTCTTCTTCTTTATTTTCTTCATTTTCCTCGTCAGCCGAATAATCCCAATCAAAGTTGGCAAATTTTTCAATTTCAGATTGAGTCAGACCTTTTGGGCGCATCTTAGAATGAGCATACAAAAATAAGTTTTTATTTTTCGAAAATTACCACAGTAGACCAATGTTGCATATACGCAACACTGCATTTACAAAATTATAACAGACAAACTTTAATTTATTAATTGTAATTATTTGATTGTTGAATTAATTATATTAATGTTTTTTAACACAAAACAACGTTTTTTTGCAAAATGAATTTGTCAACTGCGCTCTCAGAAGAATAGTTACTTACTGAACACGTGCACATCTGACTGCCAACCAATTAGCTGTAATCTTTAACAACACATGAGGTTAAATTTTTGCGAAAGGTAAAAAAAAAAATTTTTAAATAGCGGTACTTAGAAGCTCATCAACACAATGTTGCATATACGCAACGTCGGGCATGAGAGGGTTAATATACATTTTTCAAAGAGGACTTATTATTTTAATTACATTATTGTTAAGTGATTATGCAACTTGCTTTTCGAAATTAAGATGGAAAACATTAAAAAAGAATTAATTGACATAAAGATTAAATAACAGTGTTGCTCTCGGCACTTGGTTACATAAGCAGAGTTGTATGTACATTTAATAAACCTAATACTAAAGCCACTTAAACCTAAATCTTACAGCTAACTCTTAAACTATATTGCAGAAAATAAAAGAAGAAACAAAATGGAATTATAAAAAAGTGAAAAAAACAAAAAAGTTTAACCTCCATTAATGCCGGGAGTAATAGAGAAAAAAAAGGTCTGACAAGGATTATTAAGGTTCTGATACAGGAAATATATTAAGTATTTGAACAACACAGCATTCAAAGTAAAAAAGTTTTTCTTATTAAGTAAAGAGCGTAAGAGGATATACACTGACGCTCAGTTGAGTAGGTTCACATTTTATTAAATATAAAAGTTGAATTTTTTCGGAATATATGTAATAAATTTATTGATTATTTAAGATTTTTAATGGTAAAATATAGCATTATATATGATTAAAAATGCAAAAATAGCATCAATAATCGATCACTATTTTTTAGTTTATTTCTTTTGAAAATAACATGCCTTTAAACATCGAATTTTTGGCTCACTTGAATAGGTTCAACACCATTAATTGAAACAAATAACGAGAAAAATTTTATTTATTTTTATTCTTTTATATTTAAATGATTTTTATAATTTTTTAATAAAAATTTAATAATAAGTATTTCCATCTTTATTTGATATTACTTCAAAAATACGGTTTGGCAGGGAGTTGTAGAGATTCTCAATTATATTTAATTCCTTCAATTAAGGCTTCTTTTGCTTGGTATTGTCTGCCTGACTCGTACACTTTGCGCGAAAGCAGTCCCCACACATTTTCTATTATATTTAAATCAGGAGAATACGGTGGCCACTCTAAAATATTGACATTCTGTCCACGAATCCATTCTTTTACAACCATTGCAGTGTGGATCGGGGCATTATCCTGTTGGAACTCCCATGGAACAGGTCCGAAGAGAGTTGAAAAATATGGAAACGCAGTTTCAAGTTCTGATTTATACCTGTTTGCGTTCATTTTGGAAGAAAGAAACTGGAGGTCAAATGTGCCATAATATGAGATCGCTCCCCACACCATCACACTACCCTCACAGCTATGCAGACGACTTAGGTAACGTTCCTCTTTTCGCAAATCATGGAAATAATAGTTATATCCATCTGGACCTTCTAAATTGAACACGATGCCATTTCTCTATATAACTTATGTATTTACGTGCAAACCGGAACGTTTTTCTTTGTGATTAGCATTTAGAGGTAATTTCTTTTTAATTTTTTCAAATGCTTGGCACTTCGAATGATGCGTTTTATTGTGGCTAGACTAGCAGTAACACCTGTTTTTTCTTTTATTTTTGCAGCCGAATCGCTAGAATTGGAAGCAGCTCTCATAATAGCCCTTCTGTCTGCTTCTGTTGTGACTTTGCGCGTACGGCCTTTCATGTTTTTTCTATAATCTGATTGATGTCTTATAAAATTACTTACAACATTTTGGCTTCGACCAATTTTCTTTGCAATGTTTCTATGGCTTAGGCCAGTTTCTAAAAACGCTTTGATTTTGCCTTTTTCTTCTTCATTAATTTTATTTATTTTATTTTATTTATTTAAAACTGTAATATAAAAGCCTTCACAGGCCAATTAATCTATATTACAAGTATATAAATCCTGAATATTACAAAAGAACAGCCTTTTTGTGTTATTCTACTAAAAAGGCCGAATAAATATTATTCTGCTTATATACTATATTCTTGTATTCCACTATTATATATATATATATATATATATATATATATATATATATATATATATATATATATATATATATATATATATATATATATAAATAATAACCTTATCACCGTAGGCTCCCCAGCCAAAGGAAAGAAATGTTAGAAACAAAGTAAATAAATAAATAATTAATTAAATAATCCCATTAGTAGGTGTAAAAAAAGAAAAAAATGCAAGTAATAAATGCAATAACCTTAGTAATGTACTCAACAGAGGAAATGAAACATTTTATTTGGCATAGAAATGAAATTAAATAATGATTTAATTTAAAAGGAAAAAAAGAAAGAAATAAAAAAATTGAAGTCTATGACTCATTTAAAAAGGTTATAATTTTTAATCGAAATACGTTGTTCGCATGTAGTTCACGTAGTTCATATGGTAAGTAATTCCAACAGCGTGCAACTCTGATAAGAAATGATCGCTCAAATATAGAGCATCTTATCCTAGGGATAAAAATTTGTGGGTTCCTTCTCGAATGAGAAAATATAAATTCAGACCGAAGTTGAATTGGCAAACCAGTCTTAATAACCTTGTAGAACATCAACAAAATACGATATAAAATAAGGTTTCTAAAAGAGCAACCTAAAAAACATCTCACATAATCAGATATATGCATTCGTCTGCCAACATTATACCCAAAGCGCACTATCATATTAATAATACGCTTTAGTCTAGAAATTATATAGGCTACGGGATCAGATATAACCTCAAGACCATATAAAACATGTGGCATCAGGAGCGCATGCGCAATAATAGACTTAGTATGAACATGTTAGTAAGCTCCAATGGAATAAAGCCTGCGTAAAATACCAACAACCTTAAAGCTAATACGATCAATATGATAACTAAAATTAAGAAGCCTATCAATATAAATACCTAAGCATTGCAATGTATCAACAAATTCAATATTGGACTCGCCAACAGAGATTCTCAAATCTGGTAAATCAGAGTTTCCAAACGAAATTTCTTTTGTTTTAGAAGAGTTAACAGCCAACCAGTTATCAGAGGTCCATTGTAGAAAGCGCTCTAAGGCAAAGTCAATATTAGTTTGCAACACATCACTATTATCAGAAGAAGTCCGAAATAAAATCATCACATCATCAGCAAATAAATACGATTTGCTAACAGTCGTGTCAATACATTGCGGAAGATCATTAATATATAATATGAAAAGAAGAGGACCTAAAACCGAACCTTGCGGAACACCACACAACAAAGGGAGCAAGTTAGAAGAAGAATCACCCATGTGTACGAACTGAGACCTGCCACATAGGTAGGATAAAATATGTTTGCAAGCCGAAGTAGAGAACTAAAACAAAAGCTGTAACTTTTTAATCAGAACATAAAAATTGACAGAGTTAAACGCCTTGGCCAAATCCAAAGACACCATAACCGCAAATTTTCCTTCATTTAAACAGCGACGAACCTCATCAGTCAAATTAAGTAGCAAAGAAGTAGTACTATGACCACGACGAAATGCATATTGAGATGGAGAAATCAAGTTTCTAATAGAAAGCAAAATCTGATCCTTCATGTTATGCTCAACTACTTTAGATAACAATGGAAGAATCGATATAGGTCTTAAATCCTGCATACCACAAACAACTTTTGTTTTCCGTATAGGCACAACACGACCAGTTTTCCACGCGGAAGGAAAAGAAGACGAAGTCAATATGAAATTGATATGGTACGTAATAACACACGAACTATATGGAAAAATAATTTTAAGAAACCGCATAGGACTGCCATCAGTACCTAAGGATTGCGAGCGAACTTTACTCATAGCATTAAATACTTCAACTTCACTAACACAATTAAAAGAAAATGATTCACTGTCGTTAAGGAACGAATCGATATCAATCAAATTATTATCATCAGGAACAGCTGCATTAACAAAATAACTATTGACTTCATCAACATGAAAATCAGCAGAATATTCTCTATCACTTGCAACACCACAACCATTCAAAACCTTCCATATACCAGAAGTATCCAAGCCAGAAAAAAGTTTTGAGTAAAATCTCTTTCTTACTCTCCGAGCAACACGCTTCGCTCTGTTTCTATATTTACAATATATTTGCCAGTTCGGCACAGATCTACATGCACGAAAAACCGTAAAAGCTAAGTCCCTAAGAGAAGTTGCCAACAGAATGTCCCTAGATTTCATCCAATAATCTCCACCAATAAAAATTTTCCTTCTAACTTCAGGAACAAACACATAGAGAGAGTCAAGCAATGAGTTGATAAGAGAGCTCTGAAGTTCAATATCATCGGAGCCGTAAAAAGATTCAAAATCAAATGTAGATAGATAAGTAATCAGTCCATACATATCAATTCTATTAAAATCTCTGTACACAAAATATTTATAAGTATATCTCATCTCAAAGCGAAAAACAGCAAAAATTAATGCATGGTGAGATATATCGAAGGACACAAAACCTGATCAGAAAAGTCCACACATAAAGGATCACTTACAAGCCAAATATCTAATAAAGATGTTGTGTTATGGGCCACGTCAAGATAGGTAGGTTTGCTATTATGAGAAACACACAAATTACACCTTTCACACATAGATCGCAATCGGGCACTCTTAACTACATCAAACATGTTGGAATTAAAATCTCCCGAAATAATTATTTCGGTATGTCTCGAAAGCAGTTCAGAATGAGAACTCTCAAACAAATTTAAGTCCCCATATGGTAAATATACAACCCCAAACATGATTGTAAGATCGCCAAAATTAAGGTCAACAAAAAGTGATTCACAACCAGGTGAGGAAATGTTAGCAATAACCGTCGCTCTTATATGTTCAGAAACAAAAATAGCAACTCCACCATCTCTAGAAAACAAGCGATCATTTCTTATCAATTTGTAACCAGGAATTCCTACTGCCTTAGAAGATATATGCGGTTTAAGCCATGTCTCAGAAACCGCAATCACATCAAAATTTCCTCCAATTATATTTTTAAATTCATCAAACTTACAATTATTTGAAGAAAGTGGAATACTTTGGCAAATAATATGCGATATCTTCAGCATATTAGAAAAGCTTCGCATTATTGTGTTTAGATAAACGCCACTACTAATAATGGGACCAAAGTTGTCATTAACAGACATCAAATAAAAAAATTAAGCAGGCTGTGGGGAACCAAAGAAATAAAGTTATTAAAGCAAAATATATTCTACAATATAACAAAGAAATATAAATATAAATACTATATGTCATTTATTCCATATATATCAGCCATCATAAAAAAGTAATAGTTTATACACTTAAATGAAAAACCATGAACTGAAATACAAGTTAAAAGTAAATATAAAGATATGTTAATTTGCCGATCAACTGTACATATTAAAAACGGATGATAATTTTCAGTTAATGAAAGTAATTAATGATAATTAATATGAAAAATGTAAATAATGTTAACATAAAAACAAAATAAAACTTGCCTATACACTTTAAGAAATTTAAAGATCCAATTTTCAACTTCAATAAATTCAAGTAGTAACTAATTGAATATTATTTAAATAAAAAGTAAGGTGTATTTAAACTGAGATTCAGCTTTAAATTGTGATGAAAATATGATAGCATACAAGATATTCAAATTGTTGCAAAAACAACAAAAAAATAAAAGAAAAAGGCGCCGTGTTGCAATCCCATATACCGTAACCCCATATTGGCTTTATAGCACTTTTTCCTATGCTATAAACCCATAATTTGGGTTTGGGGTTATCGCACAAAATAAAATGCAATAAAGCCAATATGGGGTTATAGCACAAATTTTAAATTTTAAATATGGTATTATCTCACTTATTTGAAGGGAATAAACTCATATTGTATTATTAGACATTTGTATACAAATGAAACCAAATGATTTTGTAGGGTGTACGAATTAGCCCCCACGAACAGTTATAAATTAAAAATTTTATTTAATTTCTTTGTTTTCTTACGCCATATTTTCGTAAATCTCCGTTACAAAATATTACTTGATTAAGTTCGACATTATAGCTATAGTTCTTGTGAGCGTTCGCAGAATATGCCAACCATAAGAGTAATTCTGTTATTTTTTTTTTCGTGAGTTTTTGTGAAAGGTATCCATCGTATGAGTTGAAGGATTTGCGACTCGCTGATTCCATTAACAAAAGCAAAAGCACAAGCTATTAGTTGCGCTTTATAAGTTCTTTTTCCGAAAAAAGAATCAATTATAAATCCGGGAACATTAGAAAAATTTATAATATCGCTTTTATTTAGTAAGATCTTCCTTGCGTTTAAACGATTACTCTCCATTCTTTTAAAATTTTCCATATTTATTTTTAAGCAGCATACGCAAAACTGTTTTTAATATTCGCTTTTTATGTGATAACATAGTTATTAGGCAATTCAATGCAAAACAGGTTTAACAGTTAGTTCACTCTCTATTATTGATTGCAAAAAAAAACCCAGCAGAAAATTCAGTATGCCATGAAAAAATAGTTGTAAGGGATTGATTTCGATTATTTTCAAAATATATGAAAAGTTTAAATCACTTATATTCCGCATTTCGTAAAAGGGGAAACCATAATTTTGCAAAAAAATATTATAATAGAAGGGAATTTTCCCTTGTACGAAAAGTTAAAATCAGTCATACTATGTTATTTCTATAAAAAGGAAACCAAATTATTTTGTCTTTTACAAAAACATAACAAAATATATTTATTCAACAAAGAGTATACTATTCAACGCAATAAATTAAACTCAATACAAAATTCACCAACAAATAATCAACAAAGAAAGAATTATACGTTTAACAAAATATAACTACGGCATCAATAATAACGGAGCGACAAACTAGGCACAATGGTTTAATTTTCTTTACTTCAGCATCTTCCTTCATGGTATCGTAACAGGTTTTACAAACTTTAAAATGTTTACATGGCTGAAACATAAGTTGACGTTCCCTATCACAACATATAACACATTGCAAATAATTTTGGTACAGTGCTTCGGTCTCAATTTGTTCATCTGCATCTGATTCATCATCATTACTGTCAATTGTGTTAATGAAATCGGCTTCTAGCTTGCAGTTTTTAATATTCGAAAACTGAGCGAGAGCTGTTTGAAATGATATTTTATTTTCTTTTAATAAGTCATATGTTTTTTTTAAAAATGTATCCCTATTTTCAATAATTAATTTTTTTTTCGTATACAATGATGTACATCCAGAAAAAGATTTTAAAAAATCATATGACTTAGCGGTATCAATTTCACATAAAGCATCGACAAATTTATAAAAATTTCCATGTTTTCTAAGTTTCATATTGAGTTGGCTATGAAAATTTTCTGCACCATTGCTTGTTCTATACGGCTCCTTATAAACCGAAAAAATTGCCACTTTTTCCTTAAAAAAATAAATAATAATGTGTATAAATAATTATTCGGTAAACAAAGAGGGAATCATACCTTTTTAAGCCAATAAAATTCATAATATTTAAAAAACTGTTGAATTTTTTTTCCACATTCATCATTTGTTATATCAGTCTTTAAGCATTGGTATGCTGCTTCTATATCACTTGCCTTTAACAATGGAAGGTATAAAAACTTATTAAAAAAGTTTTTAACGTTTTTATAACGATTTAGATGCTGTATAAAGCCAGTTATTTTTGATGCCTTTCTCCGTAATGCATTGGTGTAATGGAACCAACAACCAACCATTTTCACCGTAGGATATATTATTTTATTAGCATTACGTAATGCATTTTCATAATCGGTTATAATGGTTGTTGGTCGCAAATCAAAGACATTATATTTTATATATTGAAACATATGTAAATACGCTTCTTCTGTTTTATTAGACATCAACGCATAAATAAATGGAAACACCTGAAAAGAAGAATAAATGAAATTATTTTTAACAAAGTACATATAAATACGTATATCTAGTACTTACATGATCTGCGTGAATGAAATGAATTATCAATAATTGCTTAAGAGTTTTCGATCTTGGTAGAACGTTGAAGGTTGCATCCATTATATAATTTCGTGGCTCAGATGAGCTCAGTGATTGTATACTTTTTGATATTGTCGGTGATACGAATAAGGTATATGAGAAGTCATTTGTTATCACAGAATCCAAATAAAACGATTTGTCTTTCTCATACCTCGACATACCAAATTCTTTCAAAATTTCTTCGTTTTTAAAGTTGTCAATAATATCAACTACATCATTTGGATTTTTCGGCATCTTATCTTGTCTTATTTTGAACAATTGCCTACGCATATTTCCGTAATTAATGGTATGAGCCGCGTCTTTGAATTTTTTGCATTGCTCGTCAAACATCTCACGAACGTTTGATCTTTTTAGTGGAGCTTTACGAACTTCACATTTCACTGAATTCATAATTTTCAATTTTTTAATTATTTCGATTTGAGATCCATGATTATGCACTTTATTTTTACCACATCGACGGCAATACATTGTGCTGTTAAAATCAATCGCGACTCCAACGTTACAATTTTTATTGTAGCAGTAATAATATGCTGTATTCATTTTTTTATATTTAAATGCAAAAATTTGTTCTTGTGCTTCTATATATAATAAATTACTGTTTGTCCGAAATCCAGGGATAAATTTAAATTCAAATATTTCTTCTTCCATTTCTAATGTTATTCATCTATTAATATTAGTTTCTTTTAAACACTTCTAGCACACGTTGGACACTGAACTAATTGATTGCAAAATGCGATAAAACACTGCATGCTGATATAAACTAATAAGAAATAGATGAGTGTACATATATACAAATGTAACTGTAAATTTGATAAACAATTTGATAATATATTACATTAGAGTTAGAAGAGCACAACAGGACGTTCATAACAACAAGTTCAATTTATAATATATTTATTCCATAAAAAGAAATTCACAATAGGTTTATTTTGTAAAAGGAACAATATTTTGTTTTAAATAGTTTTTGTTGTTTATGTACAGTTATGTACAAAACATATTATTATTCCTAACAAATGAATATGGAACATAATTCATAAGATAATGCATGTGATACAAAATTTTTTAATTATGAGGTTATCGCACAGAAAAAAGTGCAATAAAGCCAATATGGGTTTATAGCATAAATTTTAAATTTTTAATATGGTACTATCGCACTTATTTGAAGGAAATAAACCCATATGGGACTATAACACATCGCTGGTGTTATAAAGCCAATATGGGGTTATGGTATATGGGATTGCAACACGGCTTCAAAGAAAAAGTATATTTAAAAAATATGCTACCAATGTACATACGGAGATTAAAAATAGTAAAAAGCAAAAAAAACTTAATCACATATCAAATACAACTCAAGAAAATTACAAAGTATAAATCTTTAGCATTGAAAAATTTAGATTAAACTTTTACCAAATTTAACTTTCTGCATTTCGTGATAATAAGTCAGCACATTCCTTAAAATCGTAAACAGCTTCCTTCCCATCACACAAAGTTAGCCTAGCTCTTACATGATCTGAATTTATAATTTTATATTTATTAATAACCTTCTCACGAAGCATCTTACGGCAAAGAGCATTTAATTTGGAGCCGGCTGGAAAGAAATGGTCATTTCAGTAGACACGTTAGCCAATTTCTCCTCCAATGACATCTTTCACTGTTAGTGATTTTTTTTTTAAAATAATGTTTCATGATGTTATCCCGAGTAGCGACACTGTTGAGCATAACCAGTATTGTCTTATTGTTGTTCATATAGCAAATATGGTTAATATCATAGCTACATATATCAATGCTGTAAAACGAGCATAACGAGACAATAACTGAGTTCAAATCATTTTGGCCTGAAGGAAGTCCATTTACTACCAAATCACCTTGGTATAATCTTCGATAAAGAATATTATTTTTAGCTTCCAAAACTGAAATCTTAATATTATTGGAAGAATCAACATGATTTATCATCTGGTTGCAGGTATTAATGTCAGCTTTCATGTCTGTAATAACAGTAGAGGTTTCCTTTTTAAAATCTAACAAAAATTGGGCCATAGATTCCTTGAACATATTATAATCGTCTTGGCTTTTTTTTAACAAATTGGTCAAAACTATTCTTCATAGCAGGCATTTCCTCACGGAATGAACGTGATGAACCTTTGTTCAAACAGTTTGTACATTTAAAAAAGAAAGATGGGGGCTATCAGTCAAAAAAGCGACGTGCATATCCGACACATTAGCACATTCTAGGTGATACCATAAGTCACAAGATGTGCATTGTAAACTGCCCTTTGTCTTACAAAGAGCTTCTAAGCATTTATCACATTTAAAACTTTTAGCAGCCGGCATTATACAAAGTAAAAAAGGTACCAACAATATGCTGATGTAAATGTACGTAAGAAAGATGATTGAAATAAAAAAGATGTCTCCCAAATAAGCAAAACAGCAGCAACAACACCAGCAACTTCAACAGACCAATAAGTTAAACAGCAAATTTATACTTTAAATTGATATAATTTTAGTGGACTCCGATAATTGTTTTTATTCGTCAACAAATTAACAAAAAGTCAATAGAATAAAATTAGTATATTAAAAATTAAGTGTATTTTAAATAAAATTTGTGACAGCTGTGATTCACACGCGACTATTCAGGCATAAGGTTTTCATTTAATGACTTGCTCCGTCCCATTTTTAATCAAAAACCTTCAAAGATATTGCAAATACTCACAAACACTTAAATTGATATTAATATTATTCACTGCTAACGGCAAACTGATTATTTGTTTAATGAACCTATGCAAGTGAGCTAAAATTTACATGTATTTTTTCTGTGTTTTTACATTAAAACCACAAATTGCAAAAGTTTTTTATTGTAACGTTATTTTTTTTTTTTTTTTGTTCTAAATTAATTTCATTCAAAATATCTCTCAATTTTACCATTAATAATATATCCTCTTAATGCGTAAATTAAGAGAAATTAAAATAAATATGTAATAATTAGTGAACCTCTTCAACTGAGCGGCAGTGTAGGTGAAAATTTTGCTCTGTCATATGTGTAGTTATATGAAAATCTTCTGTTTAAGGTTTTATAATTTTCCTGTTTCCATTCTTCTCATAAGCGTCTTTAAAATTGTAATCCATATTGGAAAGGCATAAAGAAGAATTGGCCTGATACTTACTTTGTACAAAAGTAATTAAGTTGAAAAAACTCCCTTAGCCGTATTTGCATTTTGCAAGTTGTAGAGAACATGATTGTTAAATTAAAAAAGATTGATTCAAAGATACTTTATACTATCTTTAAACTTGATTTCCCTACCACTCAATGCTAGTTCCAAATTCTTGCTTTCATGCACAACGGTGTACTTACACTTGCCGGAAGCATTTCGTTTACAAATTGCAATACTTTTCGCGGCGTTAATTTTTATCTCCCAATGAGAGTAAAAATCGTCAAGATTTCTAAGGTGAAATAAAACATGTTGAAGTGCAACGAGTGGAAATTTAGCATGAACGAAGACAAGGGATTTATCAGCAAAAAGAATACCTAGAGAATTATTAAACTCATGAATATTGTATAAATGCGGTGCCAACACAGAACCTTGTGGAACATCACAAAAAATTTACCCCTGACTTGACAAAGCATTTCTAATTTGAACACAAAATATCCTATCTTTGAAAAATCTTTGAATCGTTTTGTATAAAAGTCAAAAGCCCTTTCAAAGTCAAGAGATACAGCCACAGTACATCGACGTTCTCTCAACTTCTGAATTACATCGGAATAAGGCTTTAAAAGAGCATGTACCGTAAAGTTACCCTTTTTAAAACCAAATTGTTTCTGTGGAATGTACAAACAGTCTAAACCTATGTATCCATTCTCTCGCGTGTGATCCTCTCAAACAGCTTCCCACATTGGACAAAAAAAAAAAAAAAAATAGGCCTGAAGTTATCTATGTCGCAATTATTTTTCTGCTTTTTAATAGAGATGATTGTAGCCACTTTCTATTGATGCGGAAAATAGCAACTATTAAAACAGATATAAAATAATATAGTAAGGTAGTCAAAAACCTCCATAGGAAGTTTTTTTATTAAATAATTTGAAACATTATCCAAACTACACGATTTCTTGCTATTGATTAACTTACAAAAAGCTGACAGAGAATTTAAGTCTGTAAATTTAACATCCCCAAGATGTTTTAACATAGTTAAATAAAAAAGGGGCTGGAACATTACAAAGTGTGTCATTGCTTATATCAGTAATCTAGGAAATGTCTCTATTTGGAACAGAACCTAAAAACAGTTAGTTAGTTAGTTAAATTTATTGAGACTTCTTTTTTTTCATATTACAAGATTAGCCAAAATACACTTTTGAGGGGAACTTAAAACTATTTAGTATTATTTTAATTACATAACTATATATTTGCACATGCGCCTTGCTTATCTAGTTTAAGATACATTAGTTATAAAAAATTAAAACATATGTGTATCAGTGTTGTAATAAACAGTGCTTGCTCCCGGCACTTACAATTACTAGTAGAGTTAAATCTACTGTAAATAAACTTAAAACTAAATCCTAAAACTAAAACTTAATCTAAAACATAATAATAAAATACGAAAATTAAAATTAAACAAAAAAAAAAAAGAAAAATAATGATAATAAAAATAAAAAAGTTTACCCCCTGTGCATGCCGGGAGTAGTACTTGAATAAAAGTTCTGACCAGGAAAATTATCAAGTTGTTTCTGTAAAATTCCAATAGCAGAAATATATGGAGTGTTTGACCAACTAAACCTTTGCTCTCTAGATAAAATATCCTGTATTTCGTTGCCTTCAATATTCGACAACCTTTCAACAAAACTCCTCATTAAGTTAAGAGCGTAAAAAGATATAGACGAAAGTTTTGCCTTATCGTAAATATATTCATTTGAAAACCTTTTGTTAAAAGATTTGTAATTCTTCGCTATGCATTTCCGCACAATATGACATTCAAAAATTTCTAATTTTTTCATCATTGTTTTTGTAATATTGGAAATGCATAAAGAAGGATTGGTCTTATACTTACTTTGTATAAAAGAAGTTTGGTTTTCACTGGTAAAAATTTACTATTAAACAATTTGAAGAGAGCTCCCTTTACTTTGTTAGCCTTCTCTAAATAATAGGAAACGTGTTCATTGAATTTTAATAATTTACTAAAATTAAGGTATTTGGAGGTATTTGATACTGTCCTTAAATTTGATTTCATTACCATTTAGCATTAACTTCAAATTTTTGCTTTCCGGAACAACAGTATATTTACACTTTCCGGAAGTATTTCGTAAACATATCGCTCTACTCTTTGACACGTTTATCTTTATCCCCCAATGTTCATAGTATCTGCTAACAATATTTAGGTGTGTTGAAACACGTTGGAGCGCAGTTAGAGGAGACTCATCATGGGCATAAAGAAGTGAGTCATCAGCATAAAGAATACTTTTTGAGTTAAAACCTTCATGTAGGTAATCATGAATAAAAATATTATACAGGTGAGGTGCCAACACAGAGCCTTGTGGAACGCCACAAGAAATCTCACCCTGACATGACAACATATTTTCGATTTGAACAAAAAATCTCCTAATATTGTCCAATCTAACATATTTTCGATTTGAACAAAAAATCTCCTAATATTGTCCAATCCGGTCGACTTTTTGTTATTTATAATTTTAGAGGTGTCTATCAATGAATTTAGGTCTGTAAATTTCAAGTTTCCTGAATTATTTAACGATGTGCTTTCATCATTAAAAATATAACTACTTGTAACTTGACTTACTGTCTGATTGATTGTTTCGTTTATCTCCGAAATATCTCTATTTGGGGGAAAAGCTTGAAAGACAGATGAAAAATGATTCTTCAAGAGGCTTAATTTTTTATCTAACTCAATAATTTTTACACCGTTAACAGTGATATCCTTCATGAAGGAACGCCTTTTATTCCCGATGATCTTAAAAATTTCCTTATATGCCCAGGCCAGGTTTAATTTCTTTTAATCTATTATTAAAAAATTTTGCATGCTCCTGTTCAATGTGTTCTTTAATTAAAATCTTTATTAAATCAATTTGTTTGGAAATCAACAAATACTGAGGATGTCTTTTATACCATGTTCTTGTGAATATTAACTTGAGTTGTTTTTGCCAGTGGTATTTTACTTCAAGTAACTTTTTAAGTTTATCCGATGCTATAAATTTTTTATTCTTCAGTTCAACCTTTCTAGAGTGTAACTGCGTAATGAAATTAACAGACGTGTTAAATTCTTCTATAAAAAAGTCTATCTCTCTATTAGATAAATTTCTATTTAGCGGGGGAAAATGACTTAAGAGGGTGTTTGTTACATCAGTTTTAAATGTGGTCCAATTTGTGTATTTATATGAAACAAAAAAGTTGGGTGGTTTTAAAATGAAGTTAAAATTTGAAAAGGTTGTATGAATTGCCAATGGAAAGTTGGTAAAGTAAAAGTCCTGTAATTTGGATAGTCGTAACTAAAAATATTATTGCTAACTACGAAATGGTCTAAATGCGAAGAACCACTTGGATAAGTCGGATATGAGTCACAAATTCTTTTAACTAATAAAGATTCGTTTTGAAGCCAGCTTGAAAGAACCTCACCGTTAAAATTGTTGACATTATCACCCCAAGCAGAATGCTTTGCGTTAAGATCTCCACCTAATATTAATCCGTAATAATTGTTTGCAAAACTTAAAATTAAAGAAAGACCAGAGCAAATATCTTGACGATTATAATTAGACCGAAAATAAATTGAACCACAAAGAAATTTTGTATTGACACCATTAATTGAAATTTTCGCCTCAACAAATTAATTTGGAAATTTTAAACCCGGAATAATAACTTTGGAATAAACTATTGAATTCCTTATAGCTATGCCTACACCTATTGAGCTGTCATCCTTTAAAACAAAATAGTTTTCAATATATACATGTTTTCCTGGCGATAAATGTATTTCCTGTAAAAAACCAATATCAATATTAAATTGATTCAGTATGGTGCCTAGTTCAATCCTCCTACCTACGTGGACAAGGGAACCGACATTAAAAGTTACCAAATTAAGTGAATTACGGCCCGTATACAACTTGAATTTCTTTAATTAATGTCAAGCACTCTTTTTTTGTGCTTGATATTTTGTTAAGGACTTATAGCTCCTCATGAAATTAGAAATTTTGTCCTCTAAGCTAATAGGATCTGGACTACATAACGACCTTGCAACCTTCATAAATTCCTGTATTAAAGCTGGTTTTTCCGGCTTGCTCTCTACTGGAACATCATTAAATAAGCTTGCAAAAGTTCTGTTTGCCGTAATAGCATTTGAAGAACTTATAGCTTTAGCAACGTTACTAGTAGCTAACTTTTTTCTATTATTTGCGTCATGGTGGAATTTTTTAATACTCGATACGTATTTTTTGTACGCGGGACAACCTTTATAATTAACAGTGTGTTCATTTTCATTACAGTTTACACAAAAGGGAGACAAATTACTTTCAGTGTTGAAAGAGCATTCGCCAGAAGCATGCTTTTCGTTGCACTTTAAACAAGAAAATGGTCTACTGCAATTTTTAGAATAATGTCTCCAACGCTGGCATCTCCAGCATTGTGGTATTTTGGTACTAGCCTTCGGCCGTTCCCATGATACTTCTTGGTTCTGAGTATGTTTTATATTAAGCAGCTCGTTTGCTGATAAGGTTTAAGAGTGATCAAAAATAAGCCAGTATCAATACCCTGTTTTGTAGAGTATTCTGTCGTAAACTTCGAAACCGAATCAACAGTATCTGGTATAGCGATATCTAATTCTGACTTAATATCAATAATATCGGATTTAAAATATAATCCTCCACAAATAACGCTCTGACGTTTATGCTCCTTAGGAGTGTAACTATAAGCGGAAATTTCCTTTTCTTTCAAAAGTTGCATCATTTCCGAATGAGCAGAAGAATCCTTTAAATACAACTTACTTTTATATCTTGTCTTATTTTTAATTTTAAACTCGACGTTTTTTAGGTTAAGTTGGTCAATTAGAGATTTTATATTAAAATTTTCAAGTAAAATTGGTGGACAAAAAGAATTCCTGGTCTTAACCATTGTGTTTGAAAGATTGTTAAATTTCTTTTCATTATCTAACACTTGAGTGTTAAAGGATGTTTCCACTACAGCCGTAATTCGCTCTCTCATTCGTTATTCAACCTCCAATTACCAAGTGAATTACTTAATTCGTCATACAAATTTCTGAGAGCGAATTATCTCATTTGTACGTAATTCAGTTTGAATTACCTTCTGAATTACGAATAAATCAGTGTTTTCTCTAATTTTTATCGGAATTTTATCAAAATAGCTGTCAAGATTAAAATAAACAAAACAATAATAAACAAAACAAAAGTAAAGTCAAGAAAAACGAAGAATTTTTCATAATGGACAAGAAAAAAGTTATTAAAAAAATTATGATGTCCAGGAGGTTATTGGCCACATCAAAATTAGTGGATGAAACAAAATTAAATTTAGAAGAACTGTTGCATACCCAAAAGAATTATTTAGAGCTTTTGAAACAACTGCAACTACTGAGTACGGTAAAAATATCATATACTTCAGAAAGAATGGCTTGGAAAAAGATAAGTGTTTTATTTTATTTTTGATTAAATGCTTTAACAATGAGAAATTATTTATACACACATACATATATATTTCTAAGGAATGCACTCAATCCTTCTGGGAAACAGATTGTCAGCGAGCCGACGAGGCTGCTTTTAAAAACAATTTCAGAATGAGTAGACGACTTTTTTTATCAATTGTGTAAGTTATTACCCGGATTACGGAAAAGTGACACAAAAATGCGTGAAGCCATTCCATTGGAGAAGAGGGTTGCAATAGCCTTATATGCATTAGGTTCCTCAGCAGAATATCGCACAATTGCGAATATGTTTGGCGTGGGAAAGGCAACCGTATGTAAGATTCTTCTGGAGTTTTGTGCAGAAGTTTGGAAAGTTTTGGCTCCTTCGCATTTAAATAATTTTCCGATGACAAGTCAAAAAATTGAGAGCATAGTTGAAGAGTTTGAAGCACTAGGATTTCCCCAGTGCATGGGAGTCCTTGGTAAGTTAAATATTTGGAAAAAATACATATTCTGAAGGCTGGGGTTTTTCGGACTTAGTTGGCGGAGATGAGGAAGTTGAATTTGTGTTAATTGATGAATTTATGTCTTAAAATAATACATATTTTATAATCATTATTGTTAACACACAGTTTATTGATAAATATATAAAATAAAAAATGATTAATTTTTTTCTTACTTACGATTTATATTATCATACACCAGATTTTCGGAATGGTAACTCTTGTATGGAGCCAACAATATTTCCATCTCTATGTAGAGATCCCACTCCGAGGGTGAACCACCAGTTGTACCCATCTGTTGCTTTTCCTTTCTGTAAAAAAAATAAATTTTTAATCTGTAAGTATTTGTTAAAAATGTAACAGAACTCAAAATACGCGTTTTCTATCACCGGCTTAGCTCTTAATTTAAAGAATTTGATGTGCAATTTTGCCCAGAAAGCATATGATAAGTACTTACCGAAACCGTGCAGTCATGTTATTCGTTTTGGTTTTTATTTCGATGACTGAATACGAATAGCCTTGTAACTGCATTTCCGCGGCTATTTCCTGGAGTATGTGGCTGTTTTTCCGGCAGCCTCGCAACTCGGATATTCGGTCACGCCATACCTCTAACAAAGCCCTCTCGCTGCTCTGCTCCCATTTGCTAGCACTTTTTCTATTTGCTGCAGAAAAAAGTCAATATACATATATTTTTCTATTTTTCTTTTTTCCAATATTACTTACCTTTCTTTGCATCCATTTATAGTAAAATTTATGTAAATTTATAGAAAAAATTAATTTAAAAATATTAAAAACCCTTTTGCTTGAAAAAATTAAAAAAAAAAAAAAATAGTTTGTAATAAAAAAGATACACACAATAACAAATTACTGTCAAATCGAATTAAGAATGTGTAATGGAAACAGGGTAATGCACTGAAGTAATTCAAAGAGCGAATTAAGTAATTCAAGTTGTAGTGGAAACATGCTATTACTTATTGGCCTTTCGGCCTCTAAATTTAAATCTCCTAAGAGTGAGTACTTATTCGTACGGTTTACACTATCTACTACATTATCTAATTTTTTAAATTTACAAGTCGATAAATCGATTTTTACATCACCTTTAAACGTCCTCTTCTTGTTCTTTACTTCCTGATATCCGTTATCCATTGAAGAGAATGAGCATGTTTCAAGCTCCATATTTGTTTGTTCTCCTGTTTGTGAAATTTGTATATTCTCCAGGATTGTTACACCATTACAAGTGGCTAATTCTTGCGTCTTCTTCAAAGTTGATTTTGCTGTCTGAGATCCAAATGAATTTAGTCTGCTTTTACAAATAGCTTCATTTTCAAAAACTAATGTGTTTTCATTTGCTTTAGATGGTTTTTTTTATCGGTATATTAGGAGGACGTCCTCCACACTGGAAAAGTAAGGGATCTATTTCCATTTGTGTTAAATTGTTTCAAATTCAATGATTATATTCCAAAATGTATTGAAAAAATATTTTTTCAATATATGTATCATTTTTTTTTGACAGGAAAATCTTTAAACTATAATTTTTATTATTTTTAATTTTTTAATTTTAGAAATTTAAAACACGTCTGCTTCGTTTCACAGTTGACAAGAAACTCACCTAAAAAAACAGCTTAAAAGCGATTTTTAAAATCAGTTAATTTGTAATCTAACTTAGTTACCCTACCACCGTTAACAGAAACTTTTTTATTATAAGTACGATTTTTATTTCCAATAATTTTATATAATTTTTTATGTGCCCAAGGGCCTGGCTTAATTTTTTTTTTAATATGTCATTAAAAAATTTTGTTTGCTCCTGTTCAATTTGTTTCCTTATTAATATTTATCAATTTGTTTGGAAATTTTTAAGTATTGAGGATATCTCCTATTGAAAGTTTTTTTTCGAATATTTGGGGTTACTCCGTGCCTCTCATAGACTGCTGCGATAATCTGACATAGATTGCTGCGATAATCCTAAGAGGTGTTCTTGGCCAATTTGGTGTTGGTATCCACCTTGGCCAAGCAATTTCAAAGCAGCGGCCAGTTTTATTGCATTTGGAATTGCTGTAGATCTCTTTGGAATGCTGAGATCATCTTGAATAGCGTTTAATACATAAATAAACGCATCTTTATGTTTGAAAGCGCTTTGCACATGATACCTATTCTTACCTGTGGTCATTTAGGGAGAGTATATCTGATCTATTTCTCAGAATTCTCCTAGTTAAACGCTCAACATTTTCACTTTCTTCCTCAAACTATAACGCCTCCGAATCCATCACTATTTATTATGTTTGTTAATTTTTACAAAAGCATGAACTGCAGAAAAAAATTTGTTTCAAATGTGTTTGTTAATAAGTTTTGACACTTCATTTTGTCATTCTTCGCTGTTGTTTATTTTTGGTGCCAGTTTTGCTTCTTTTTCAAATTATTTTGCGTAAGCGTGTGCGTGAGAGATAAAGAGTACCAATTTGTACTATTAACGCATTTACCTTCGCATCGAATTTGCTTTCGTATCGCAATAGAGAGTAACCCCCCTGTGGTATCACACAAAGATTCCGTCGCATGTTTTTTATAACAATTATTGCAAGTCCTTTCCTTATGCTTGCAGTTGTCAGCCATATGATTAAATTTATAACAATTATAACATTGACCGAAAGTGATGAAGAGTTTCGTAAAAGCAAAATCCATTTCTTTTGGTACTTGAAAACCACTTTCACCTTCATAGTAGGCTTGCGTTCATTACAATTTTTTTGTCATTTTGACTAATTTCACAATTGGTCCGGTGACGATAGTAAATCAAATAACTCACTCATTGACATTTCTTCCGGTATATTAAAAACAATTCCAGTCGTAGTGAGAAGGTACGTAAAAATTTTGGGAACGTAAGATTGTTTGCAAAGTTATTAGCATCACGTCGCGTTTATAAATTAATTTTGAAACTACTATAACCTTTCTTAATAATGCTTTCGATACCATTTACCTTAAGATTCAGTAACTTCTTTGTCAATCTAAATTGATTGATAGGTGTCCTAGGATCAGTCTTGATGGTGTCGGCATAAGCCCTGAAAGGTCCTCTGTGGTCCTCATCATACTCCAAAGGCATTTCATGAGAAATTAATGAGTGCTCATCACCCTTTTCCCCAGTTGTATTCTTAAATTATCTCATTTTATTTTTAGGTGGGTGTTCAGCCGAAAATTTTTAGAAGTCCGTATATTTAGCGTGTAACTTAAAAGCTGCGAGATTCTCTTCAGACGTCTGGATAAGTGGGAAATAATTCTTATTACTGATTTTGATTCGCTTTAAAGGCAAGTCGATAGTATTTCTCCATTACAATTACAGATCGCATCACCCCAACAACTATGCTTTGCATTGAGATCACCACCAAAATCAGTCCATGGTAACGATTAGAAAAATTTTAAATTAAAAAAAGCCCCTCACAAATATACCTACGATTGTAGTAACATTGAAAACAAATGGATCCGGACAGAATTTTCTTAACACTACCATTTACCGTAACATGAACTTCCGCAAACAAGTTCGGAAACTGCAAGCCAAAAATAGTTACCCGAGAATAACTTATAGGCTTCTTAAGAGCAAGGCTAACACCTATGGTACTGCAGTCCCCGAAAACATTATAATTATCAAGATAGATATTCGTGATCGTAGACAAATGCATTTCCTGTAAAAAGGCACTATCAATTTTGAACTGATCCAGTAACATATCAAGCTTAGTTCTTCTTCCTACATCGACAAGAGAACCAACTTTAAAAGTAACTAAATTCAAAAAATTATGGGCCATAGACATGTTCAAGTTCAAGCAATCCTTCCTCGCCTGATCTTTTGCTAAGGATTTATATCTATCCAAAAAGTTCCAAATCCTATCCTCTATAGTTAAAGGATTTGCTGCACATATCAATGTAGCTATCCTTATAAATTCCTTTACCAAAGCAGGTTTCTGTGGCTTGCCTGTTTCGAAACCTCATTAAACAAACTTGCAAACGATTTATTTGCAACAACACTAGACTGACTTGTGTGTTTATAACATTATTTTCAGCTTGCTCCCTTCTATTCTTTCTTTCCTTGTATGATTTTTTCGTAAAAGAAAGGTGTTTTTATAAGCGGTACATCGTCTATTATTCGAAGTTTGCCCGTTTGTTCTACAGTAAATACAAAATGTTTGCACGTCACTAACAGAGCGTTCCCCAGGACCATTATCTTCTATACATTACAAACAAGAAAAAGGACGACTACAGTTTCTGGAGTAATGGCGCCTATTATGAAACATATTTAGCAATAATAATAATTAAATATTATTTACCAAAACCCTTACCAGATGTTCGTATTTATAGACAAGCCCCCCATTAGGAAATCTCATATATCCATTCATGACACTATTCTCACTCCCTCAGAATATATGTGATGTCCATAAGGAGAGGACAAATTGCACCACGTAAATGGAGGTTAAGATTACAGCTTAGATTCCTCCCTGCAAACCACAACCAAACCGGACCAGTCTCGTCCGAGAATAACAAGCCTACGCTAGCACCTTTATTGGCATAATTCCGGGATACTTAAATACTTGAGTGGTATGGTTAGGTGACTGCGTAAGTACACGAATAAAAACGTGGACGATGTTCCTTGGAGAATGCATGAGGTGGACTGCGGGAGCCGTTGTATGCACTAGCTAACAGTCGGGATGGGGCGGTTCGGTCCATGTTACACAGACTCGGTTGTTTTAGCAGTAAGGTTCCTTTGTTATAGACTCCCTATTTTTCTTCCCGTTTCTTCAGTCTTCAAAGATTCCGAACGATCAACAACACCAATCGACAAGGTTTGATCTGATCTACTACACCGATCAAACTATCTATGTCAACCTGTTTTTGCTGCATACATCCCTAAATGAGGGGTGCATCCGATTTCACTGATGCACTTGGTCTCATTACCTCTCCCTTCCTATGCCCTATTGACCAGAAATGTTTACTAGGACCCCGTACTTGCTGCCCTATTTTACCAACCCCTAACGGAAAAGAATTTTACCAATTTATTCCATTTTTCTAGGCATAGATTTCGTGATCGGTTCTTTATTAATTCAGGAACTTATTAAATAGCTACTAATAATAAATCATGAGCCTAGAATTACATGGCTGAGATAAATTTACAATTAACTTGGTTAGGAGGGTTTCAATTACACAATACAATTCAACAAAATCAAATTAGGAATAGAAAAAAATATGCAAAATACACATAAAAATTTGTATATAAAAGTCAAAAATATGCCAACTAAAATTTTAAAAAATTTAGGAAAATAAAAATCAAAATTTTACAAATAAAAATTCAAAAAGAATTTATGGAAATAAAATTCAAAATTTTACAAATAAAAATTTAAAAAAAAATTTAGGAAAATAAAAATCAAAATCTTACAAATAAAAATTCAAAAAGAATTTATGGAAAAAAAATTCAAAATTTTACAAATAAAAATTTAAAAAAAAATTTAGGAAAATAAAAATCAAAATCTTACAAATAAAAATTTAAAAAGAATTTATGGAAATAAAGTTCAAAATTTTACAAATAAAAATTAAAAAAAATTAGGAAAATAAAAATAAAAATTTTAAAAATAAAATTTTAACAAAGAGAGTTTTGGAATAAAAATCCAAAAAAATTGTTAATACAATGCTAGAGGATAATCAGTGAACTGGGTTAATGACTTTGTTGGTTACTGTTATTATACCCTAATTTATAATGACACTTTAGGGAAGTTACAAGTTCATCGGCCTCGTAGAACGTAGTAGGTACCGGAAATTATCGCTCCAAACTAGCATTCTAGGATACCTTAATTAAAGACTCTTGATGAACTTTAACTTTAGACAAATAGGTATACACATGTACATATATAGATATGGACATATGCAAATACAAGAGGGTTAAAGCAAATTACTGATTATCCAAGGGATAACGACATATATATTCAGATACTTGTATATATATGTATATATATATATATATATATATATATATATATATACATATACTTCTATACATTTATAAAAAACAACTTTAGGAATACAATTGAACCACTACAATAATAATGTTATAGCAAAGACTCACCACTATTCCTGGTTCGATGGTCGCGAAGGCCTCCGGATCTCGACACTTGTTAGGATCGTAGTCTGCTGCAAATTAGAAGTTGTTATCTATGTATACATATTTATATATATATATATATATATATATATATATATATATAATATATATATATAAGTCAATATACATATATTTTTCTATTTTTCTTTTTTCCAATATTACTTACCTTTCTTTGCATCCATTTATAGTAAAATTTATGTAAATTTATAGAAAAAATTAATTTAAAAATATTAAAAACCCTTTTGCTTGAAAAAATTAAAAAAAAAAAAATAGTTTGTAATAAAAAAGATACACACAATAACAAACCACTGTCAAATCGAATTAAGAATGTGTAATGGAAACAGGGTATTAACATTTTCGGAAAACTTATCATAACTTTTATTTTAAAAACTATTTTTTGATAAATCAATTTGCACTTCACCTAGATATTTTCTTTTCTTGTTCTTTAGTGTTTGGAATGCATCATCCAATGTAGAAATCGATACCATCTCATTTTCACAATAAGATTTATGAGGATTTGTACACAAAGGCTTATCAGACTTATCATTTGCTCTTAATGATGTGTTGTCTGCAAAGACTGCATCAAAAAACGGATTTCCAAGATAGGAACTGCTATCATTGTCTCTACTTGGATGTACATTTATTTTCTTCGAACTTTTTTCTTTTGATTAAGAGCTTGGTTAAATTCATTTAACGAAAAAGTTGAATCATTCGGGAAAGCTCTTGCCTTCTCATTGGTTTTTGTTGCTTTCAGTTCTGAAATGTTGGGAGGATGTTCTCCAGATTGGCTCAGCCATGAATTTATTTCCATTGCAACAGACTTGTTTTAGCTCGACAAAATTAATATAATTATAATCCCCAAAAAAAAAAAAAAATGTTATAATTTTTAAATCCAATCCCAAAAGATATTTCTTATAAAGAAATAAGCAGAATTATGATTCTGTTATAATAAAAAACATTTTAAGTATTTCGTTACTAAAAAATATTTTTTTTTCCACGAAAAAAAAATATTGTTACGTTTACTTATAAACGTTTATTTTATTGAGTTCTTTTATTGCAAAATATATAATAAACACAATTTATTTACTACTTTAATTAAATCACACTTTAATTAGACGATTATTTACTTATTCGCGATTAGTACAAAAAAATACGCGATGGCAACTTCACCACTGTTTTATTTGTTTTACCACAAGATCTTTACTGGTTGACGTTTTCACTAAGAATAATTCAGCATGTATGGTGTTTAATTGGTCAGCTAGTGACTTGAGGTTATCGTTTTCGAGAAATATAGGAGGACAATAATAAATCCTTATCTTAACATTTGATTCGGAGGATGTATCAATATTAGAGTCCCTAACATTGTTAATTGACGATTCTGCCTCTAAATTAAAATTTCCTAAAATCGAATACTTATTACTACGATTAACATTTTCGGAAAACTTATCATAACTTTTATTTTAAAAACTATTTTTTAATAAATCAATTTGCACTTCACCTGGATATTTTCTTTTCTTGTTCTTTATTGTTTGGAATGCATCATCCAATGTAGAAATCGATCCCATCTCATTTTCAAAATAAGATTTATGTGGATTTGCACACAAAGGCTCATCAGACTTATCATTTGCTCTTAATGACGTGTTGTCTGCAAACACTGCATCAAAAAACTGATTTCCAAGATGGGAACTGCTATCATTGTCTCTACTTGGATGTACATTTATTTTCTTCGAATTTTTTTCTTTTGATTAAGAGCTTGGTTGAAATTCATTTAACGAAAAAGTTGAATCATTCGGGAAAGCTCTTGTCTTCTCATTGGCTTTTGATGCTTTCAGTTCTGAAATGTTGGGAGAATGTTCTCTAGATTGGCTCAGCGATGGATTTATTTCCATTGCAACAGACGTGTTTTAGCTCGACAAAATTAATATAATTATAATTCAAAAAAAAAAATGTTAATTTTAAAATCCAATCCCAAAAGATATTTCTTATGAAGAAATGAATAGAATTATGATTCTGTTATATTAAAAAAAAAATTAAGTATTAGTTTTTTTTCCACGAAAAAAAATATTGTTACGTTTATTTATAAACGTTTATTTTATTGAGTTCTTTTATTGCAAAATAAATAAACACAATTTATTTACTACTTTAATTAAATCACACTTTAATTAGACGATTATTTACTTATTCGCGATTAGTACAAAAAAAAATACGCGATGGCAACTTCACCACTGTTTTATTTGTTTTACCACAAGATCTTTACTGGTTGACGTTTTCACTAAGAATAATTCAGCATGTATGGCGTTTAATTGGCCAGCTAGTGACTTGAGGTTATCGTTTTCGAGAAATATAGGAGGACAATAAGAAATCCTTATCTTAACATTTGATTCGGAGGATCTATCAATATTAGAATCCCTAACATTGTTAATAGACGATTCTGCCTCTAACTTAAAATTTCCTAAAATCGAATACTTATTACTACGATTAACATATTCGAAAAACTTATCATAACTTTTATTTTAAAAACTTTTTTTTAATAAATCAATTTGCCCTTCACTTGGATATTTTCTTTTCTTGTTCTTTACTGTTTGGAATGCATCATCCAATGTAGAAATCGATCCCATCCCAAAAAAAAAATGTTAATTTTAAAATCCAATCCCAAAAGATATATCTTATGAAGAAATGAATAGAATTATAATTCTGTTATATTAAAAAAAAATTAAGTATTTCGTTACTAAAAATAGTTTTTTTTCCACGAAAAAAAAATATTGTTACGTTTATTTATAAACGTTTATTTTATTGCAAAATAAATAAACACAATTTATTTACTACTTTAATTAAATCACACTTTAATTAGACGATTATTTACTTATTCGCGATTAGTACAAAAAAATACGCGATGGCAACTTCACCACTGTTTTATTTGTTTTACCACAAGATCTTTACTGGTTGACGTTTTCACTAAGAATAATTCAGCATAAATGGCCGTTGCTTTTATATACCCAATGTTAAGGCTCTTGAATATACTAGAACCTGCTCCAAATGTTGTTAGAATATTTCTTTACTACGCATTTATCATTTGAGACACATGATGATTGTTATTTGATTCCAGAACCTTCCATTATTATTTTGAATTTATTTATACATGCTGTCTATTTTTATTAGTCGTTATGTAGGTGTTTGTGTAGTTGTGTGTTGCGTTTATTTTTATTGCTTTATGTTAGTTGTTTTTGTTTTGTGATTAAGAAGTTTTTGTAGAAACTTCTGGCGTTGTAAACAGACGCAATAGATCATTCGTTTTACTTTGATGGTGACAATTATTTTTATTTTATTTTATGACATAAATAAAGCATTTTCGCAACAATATCTTCAAAATGTGTAATCAAAGTTAAGAATTTTTTATTAAAACCAAACAATTTTTTAGTTTATCGTTTGGGTTTTTATACAAGGTTGATTTTAAATGTTAAATTTGTGTATATATTTTAGAGGTTTTTGGCAAAAAGATATGAAAAGAGCTTTTTGTGGATTTATAGAACAGTTTAATATCCGGACAAAGACTCGTGAACGCCATCGAAATTTGCACACTTTGCATCTTCTTTTGACACATATTTTCGTCATGTTCGTATGCACAAAATTTTCTGAGCCTACAACGGACCGAGTACAAAATCTTTCATGCTAAAAAAGATGCCAAAACTCGGGAGACCTACTTTCACATTTACATTTGGACCCAAAATTTTACCATTAAACCGAATCTAAATTATATTGCAGTGCCTTTTTCTTAGCATCGTGTAAGCCTATGAACTTCTTAAATATTACATGTGTAAAGTATACGTACCTTCAAGTTTTCTGGAATATCGTTGATTTTGAGTTTTACCATTGTTAACACTACAACGAAATCCCTGACGATTTGCACCTTTGTCTTTATCTTAATCTTGTTTTGTCAACTCAACCTGATATGTGATGTTAAGATTCCTAATACCCTTCATTTGTAGAATAATGTGGATTATTTTAGCACTAGTTAGTTTTGAGGAATATTAATATCTTTTTGTCGAAGCACTTGGAAAGTTTTGTATATCTCTAAACATACACAAACGGACAAAAGTCATCGTCACACACCTTGTTCACCCTTTGAAGAGCTGCCATGACCACAAAAATACCACAGGAAAAAAATTATAAATAGGTATAGTTATTACAATGTATTTATTAAGTTTTAGTCAAAAATCAAACTTAATGAGGCTTACTTGCTAATAAATAAATAATTAAAATAAAAAATAATTTAAAATTTATGTGGACAAAAGTGTTCGTCATTTATAGTTAAATGTTACGAAAACAATAAAATAATGACGGCTAATATTTAGTATGTTTCCCTTTTGATTTAAGTACTTCCTGCAAACGATTTTTCATTGAGTGGACTAATTTTTCCGTCACATCCCGTCCAATTTTTAGCCATTCTTCCAATAAAACTTCTTTAAGAACTTTTTTTGAAGTGATGTGATGCTGCCTTATATTTTTTATCCAAATGATCCCACAAATGTTCAATTGGATTTAGATCCGGTGATTGAGGAGGCGTTTTTAACGTGTGGGGTGTGTTATATAAGATCCACAAACGAACGATTTCTGCCGTATGTTTAGGATCATTGTCTTGCTAAAAGTAGTAATTCGACTCAATACCCACCTTACATGCACTTTTTGGCAGATTCTCTTTTAAAATATTTAAGTACACATGTTTATCCATTATATTATCTATAAAAACTAGTTCCCCGACACCAGCAGCCGATATACATCCCCACACTATTACTCCAGAACCACCATGCTTAACGGTTGATTGAATGTGTTTGTCAACAAGTGCAGTACCGTCTTGTTGCCAAACCAAAGCACGCCCATCCGAGTGGTAAACACAAAATTTGCTCTCATCAGAGAATATTACCTTATCCCAAAAATCATTCGTCTTATTTAAATACTCTTTAGCAAAAGATAACCGCTTCATCTGATTCGCCTTGCTTATCAATGGTTTTTTTCTACATACTCGGGCTTTGTAACCTTCGGAATTTAGCACTCTACGGATAGTACGAGGGTGAACGGTGGTTCCAGAGGCCTCCTTCAGTACTGCAGCAATTTCCGTAGATGGAGTTTTCGGTTCTTTTTTTATAATTTTAACTATTTCTCGTTTTTCCCGAACAGATAGCACTGAAGGCCGACCGCTTCGCGGACGATTCTCACAATCCGGATCATTTTTGTGACGATTAATGATGCTAGAAATAGTAGTTCGCGGCCGTTGCACTAGTTCACAAATTTCTCTAATAGTTTTGTTTTGTTTATACGCGTTTATAATAATTTTTCTTTCTTCTATTGAGGTTTCTTTTCTTTTTTGGTCAATTTTTTGCAATTTCACGAAATTATGCACTTTATTATTAAATTTTTATAACGAAACATTTTATATACAGCGATGATTAAAAGGTAGTAGAATAATTGTTAAGTAAATGTTATCAGCCTTGTGTAGAAACACGTTTTGAACTTAATCAAAAACTGCAGTGACGAACACTTTTTGTCCACATAAATATATATATATATATATATATATATATATATGTATGGTGGCAACGTGTTTATTTTGTCAGTGCTAGCGGGCGCATTATAGTAAAAACATGTTTCCCGACCTTCAAGGGCTTGAAGATATAATTCCGCGCACAAACTCCAGTTTCAACTCTCCATTGTATTGTGGTATTTACTGCTCTTCTGTTTTAGATTGATATAGCACTTTAAACACCAGGCCCAAAAACACCAACAACACCTCATGGTATATCGGGTCTCTCATCTTTGTTAATTTTGGTTGGTGGAATATGCATAAATGTCATATCTTTATGATTTCCATATAGTCCTTCGGGGAATCATGAATTGGGCAGTACATATCAGCGCTTACACTTATCAGTACGCTTAATCACCTTGGTCCATAAGTAAACAACTTTTATTCATATTTTCATTTATAATAAAGGGATGAGTTAAGCTGACTCCTAGTACCCGCTTTAAACTTTGATTATGATGACACCTGACTTAACGACTAATTATGAACTAAAATAGCAAATCAAAAGGTGCTGACATCAATTTAAAAATGCAAAAGATATTAAATTAAATTTAAATTAAATTAATGTAAGCCATGACATATGTAACTCACTAGCAAAGGAAAAAAAAACCATTATGAAACAAAAGCAAATAATTTAGCAAATCTTCTGATGTATGCTTTAGCAGTAGCTGCTTGCAGACTAGTCTTAGCCATCATAACCTTCTTAGTTATTTGGGAGTGCTTTGAAGACGTATGAACTGCCCTAGCAAAGCTATGCACTTCTTCAATATTTCCTCTTCTGTTAGTGGAGGGACATTTGAATTATTATGCAGCAAAAAACTTGATAGAACATATATACAAGAGCTCTTACTCTCAAGCTTTTGGCTTTGAAATGTGGATACCAGTGATTATAAAAAAAACAAAACATAATTCCTTCTCAATGTGTGAGTGAAGTCGTGAAATCCTTCAGCACTCGTGAATTATAAACAGATAGGTCGCTGCGCGTTATCAAAGTTTAAGAGAGAATAACATACCTCTGGCTAAGCTGCTGCTACTCTAGACATAGTCACAGTTTTATCAGTGGCCTAAGTCTTTATGGCGCTATAAAAGCCGTTGGCGTTGTTGGCGTTTTTGTAAAGCATTTTCTTCTCTTGCTGCTAATGATATTCCAATTCCTGTACTAAGAAAATATTTTCCAATTTGCCACAGTAAGAGACGTCTAAATAACGGAATAAACCGAATTTCTCAAATATGTAGATAGATCTATATTGTTTTAAACACACATATGATTCCTCTAAGAACAGCAGGGTCTAATTCATGAAATAATGTTTGTTAGGAGAGAATTAAAAAACGATAGTTGGTAGCGACTACTTTGTTAACTAATAGCCTCTTGCATTTTTACTGATTAAATATAACCGGCCTGTATCCTGGAAATTTTCTCCAGTGACAGCTAGGTCTTTGATGAGATTCATCGCTTCTTCCACCAAATTTGTTTTTAAACACCACATTTTTTGGACATATGTATTTGGTTTTTGGATAACCAGTGCCGAGAATAAATCGTACATCTTTTGAAAATTTAAGTTTTCCTCCGTAAAGTTAAGAGAAAATGTAATAGAACATCAAACAACTAAAAATAACTTATATTTATTACAACAATATCTCTCAATCAAGAGAAATAATCTCTTAAAAATCTTTTAGGCGCTTACATTTGGTATTAAACTTAAACAAGTTCAGGGTGTAATTTTAATGAATTCAACACGTTTTTCTAGAAGGAAACAATTCTAGTTGCATAATGCTATGTTAAAGTTATGTTATAAAGGTCTTTTTTTTGGAGACCAATACTTGAAATTGTTAGTTATGACTTTCAAGTATATTTTAAACTAAACGAGAAACATTGTCAATTTACTATAATAAATACAATTTAAAAATAAACTAAGGGCCCATAATCATAGTCACAAGCTAAAGTTTACCTGTTTTGCTATAATAGTTTATACTCGAAACAACTTCAACTAAATACAAATGTTGAAAATGTTTGAACGTATACTACTTGTGTAAAAATAAATAATTATAGTGCATTAACTTGAAATTTAAAGTAAAAAACTTGAATGAATGAATACACTATTGTTACACAAGTGCGATATGCAAAAACATAAGGACACGCGGCTGATTCATTCCTGATCAGATGATGATATTCTTTGTTTGAAAAAGCGTTTGTTGTATTAAATAATAAGAAACAACAACAATAGCTCAAGTAAATTTTTTCCAATTTAAAACTTTTTATTTTAAAATAAAAGGCGAAACCGTACTTTACATAATAATCGAAAAAACAAGGATAGCAAAAAATATCAGCTGTGAAATAATGTTTAACTGAGAAAGTTTGTTTGCTAATAATGACTTTTATGATTAATTTATATTTTTACTTGTCCAAAGTAATCAAAAAGTGTATTGTTAAAACTAATTACACTTTAGAATTCGTAAAGTATACTTTATTGATGACTTTGATTATGGTCCCACCCATAAGTTATTTTTGCACACTCACCTTGGCAAAGATGTATGTATGTAAATTAAATGCCTAATTCTGTGAATATAGCTTAAAATCATGTCACAATTGCACTATAAATTTTTGAATTCTAGTGAGGAAATGCTTTCCCAGTCTTTCCTAACGTGATACGAAAACAAAAAAAAGTAAAAGGATATCAAGAAAATTGTAGAATTATAAATAAATTTCTTTTTTTTACATAATTAAGTGATTAATTTTAAATCATAAAATATTTACTAAGTGTAAGGCGGAAATAAAATTTCATGCTTTTCATTATTATATTTTTCGTAAATTAAGTAAAGAATTAATTATAATTAAAGCCTAATGATACAGAGTAGTTTTTATTAGAAAAAATTTTATTTTTTCTTAAATGTTTAAAGACTAAAAAATTACAAAAAATTATAAATTTATTTAGATCAAAATAAGATTAATATAAGAGTTAACTTTATAAAGTAAAAAAAACACAACAAATAAAAATAAAAAAAATATTATTAAGCAGAATGTACTCAAAAAAAAAAAAAAAAAAGAAAAAAATATAAAAAAAATATTATTAAACACAGTAAATAGGATAACTTCGTAAATTAATGTTTAAATATATTGTTTAATTACTTTATTGAAAAAATATATATTTAATAAATATCATATTCCTATTATATTTTATTATTAAAAAAAAACTTTTGATTATTATTAATTTTATTTAATATTTAATTAATTTTTCTTAAAACCATTACTTTATTATAAAAAATTACATTTAATATAGTAATTTATAAAAACTGAAAATATTAAAAAATCACTGCAATAACTCTTATATTCTATAAAACATTATTAAAAACAATATTCGGCTATGCCGAATATTATATACCCTTCACCATATATGTAAATCTAGTTTAGTGAAGTAGCTCCTATAAAAAAAAAAAAAATTATAAGAAAAATATTGCATAAAAATATCATCGGCTCTTAATGGGTTTAGCATTTTTTTTGTATTTCCTGAAAGATCTCTTCAAAAGCTATTAAATGAAACCCATACATGATACCCATTTTGACCGTATTGACAATCGATCTTTTTATGAAAATTTCATAGGCTCATAACTCAGAAAATATGGGTGAGCGCCAATTTTTCACTTGATGTTTTTTTCTTATTTTTTAATTCTCTTTCGGCCCATGTATTTTTTTTTGATTGGAGTTACTTCATTGGCACACTGCCTTAGGGGACATGAACCGATTTTGTTGATTTTCAATAGCAACTCTTTCGAAACTTTGTCTGATCGATTAGCCTATTTAAATTTTTTTTAGCTCATCTAGTGCCTTGGCAAAGTTGATTTCACGGACAGACAGATATTGCTCAATCGTATTGAAATTACAAACGGAATGAGAAACCTTGATACACCCTTTTTCCACTTTTTGTGGTGAAGGGTATAATTAAACACAGTTATTTTAAAATTGAAAGCCATCCAACTAAACAAATTATTAATTTTTTATCATTTACAATAATAAACAACACATAATCCACCTTTACAATACGATAAGAATTTTTTTTATAATATTACAATTCAACATTAATTTAAATATTTTAGAACTATTTATTTGTCATTTAAAAGGATAAATATTTATAGGGCCCAGAATGCGTTTATAGCTATTTTTATTTTTTTTGAAAACTGTTTCTAACAAAATGCTGGCTTATGTTGGCTGCACTTGCATGGCTGATAAAAATTGTGCTTAAAAATATGACATATAGGATGCGATAGCTATGGCTTCTACATATTCTATAAATTAGGATTTCAGTTATTTTCTAAATACGAAGTTTTTTCTATTCATCCCACTGTTTCTACTTATCCCGTTTTACAATATTTAATATTCCTGAAATTGGTTTGAAAAATTCTTTTTTCCATTTTTTTCGGTGAATTAAGTACAACTACGAGTAACACATGCTCTAAACCAGGGGTGAGCAACTTTTTTAATCAACGGGCTAATTTAAATATTTTGGAGGGCCTTGCATAAAGGAACACTTTTTAATAATTTACCAAATTTTATTTATAATAAACATTTATATAAAAAATTAAAAAGAAATAAACATTTCACACACAGATTTTAATGCAAAAAAAAGTCAAGTATTTTTAGTGGGAAATTTGGCACTGTTTTTTTGATACAAGCTGATCGATATCAGCTGGAATTGATGAGATGGCTACACGTACGCAGCTTTGTAATCGTGCATCACTTAGTCTTGATCGGTGGTCGTTTTTGATGAATTTTATGGTTGAAAATAATTGTTCGCAAGCATACGTACTTCCAAACAGAGACATCATTTGCTTTGCATTTTTCGTCAAAAGCGGAAATTTCTCAGAGCTCACATATGATTTATAAAAGTTTTCGATGTTTACTGAAAGAAATACATTTTTAAAATCGGTATTATTTTGCATGTCAATTACTTCCATTTGAAACTCTTTGGGAATTGTATCCACAACGATATTAAATGGTGAGGAAAACATTTTTAGTGGAATCGCAGTCTTCTCAGTTTTGAACATTTGGAATCGTAATTGAAATTCATTGATTAAAATGTTTATATATGGTGCGTATTTTTGAGAAGTGGTAACGTTTTCTTTTTCTCAATGTGGAAAGTGAGACATATTATTCTGTAAAAGATGCTGTTTCCACAATTTTAATTTGCATTCAAATCCCTGTACTTCATCATACAAGTTACGAATAAACAGTCCTTTACCTTTAAGTTCAATATTAAGATCACTGAGATGCTGGGTCATGTCGATAAGAAACCCAAAGTTGCACATCTATTCTGTAATACCAAAATGAGGGACTCATATCCCTTCATATCCAAGAACAATATCCAATTTTAGGTTGTATACTCTTTTAAGCATTGCACCTCTACTAAGCCAACGTATTTCGGTATTACAAACCACATCGCCATATTCAGTTTCTAAATCCTTTAGGCATTTTTTAAAATGGCGGTGATTTAACGCTCGTGACTTAATAAAATTAATTCTTTTAATTATTGGTGATGTGACACTTGGCATGCTCAACCTTTTCTTACAAAATTTTCCTGGTGAATTACGTAGTGGTTAATGAATATTTCCCTTCCTGTGGCCTTCTTAATGTCTCGAAACAGCCTTCCTGATACTCCAACCTCCATACTTGACATTGCTCGTGCTCCATCTATCGATAAACCCAACATAGACTTTATTTCATCGTACAAGTCTTTGCCGGTTGTAGTTCCTTGCATAGGAATCAGTTAACACAATTCTTCTGTAATATTAAAATCGGAGTCAACACCACGTATAAACATAGCCAGCTGTGCTGTATCGCTAATATCACAACTCTCATTAAGTGCCAAAAAACAGTATTCGAATTTTGCAATGCGTTCACAAAGCGCTGTTGTTATGTTCTCAGACAAGTCTTCAATTCTCCTTGCTATGGAGAATCTTGATAAACTAATGTTTAAAATAATTTTTATTTTTTTCAGGAAATGCTATTTCTGCGACAGCAGTCAGGCATTCTTTTATTATCTCTCCATCCGCGAAGGGTTTAATTTTTTTTCCAGTATTTGACTGACAACATAACTAGCCTTTACTGCGATATTTGATAAAACATTTTGATTTTTAAAAAATCCTGTTGTTTTCCGAAGTTTGTCTCCATTTGATTAAACTTATCTATCCGGAGTTGTCCTGTTAGGTTTTTGTATTGTTGTTCATGTTTTGTATTGTAATGGCTTCTTTATGTTGTATTCTTTAAAAGTTTCTGAGCATATTAAGCATACAGCTTTATTTTTGGCGAAAATGAAATAATAACCAAATTTCCACTTCTCATGGAAACTCCTGTGCGCAATCGTCCGTTATTTTGCTTTCTTTTCAGACATTCTAATATGGAAAAAAAATTTTAAGTTAACAAAGTTTGGGGAAAATTGTAATTTTGAGTGAAGAAAACTCTAATATTCCCTTTTCGGCAATAAAATTTCACTAACTTTTCTTTTTTTGAGCTCTGTCTAGAAAAGACAAAATGACTGCCAAGAAGGCATACAGCCAGGTTATACTTCTAACTGTGAAAAGATACCAACAAGTGCATTATAAAAAAATTGTGATTTACTCAGAAAAGTGTAGTGAAAGGTGCGTGCATAAACATAGAACTGATATTGAAGGTGTTAATAACACAAGCTAAATATCCAGTTTACAATTATTGGCGAACTTACAAGTTGTCCAAAAAAATCAATATTCTCCGATTTAAGTACTGCAAAAATTGATTTAAATCTGGAAAATATATCAAACTCCTTCCTAAAACTTCGAAACTTTTTGCATTTGAAAAAAAGATGATCAGCATTCTCAACGTCATTACAAGTAGTACACAAGTTACTGGTTACGGCTTTGATCCTCATAAGATAAGACTTATCATACATGTGTCCTGCCATGAGCCTGTTAATCAGCTTACAATCTCTTGCAGGGAAGGGCGCATTCTTAAACCAGGACTTGGTAGGAATACTGGGAAAAAGCTTAGCAAAGAATTTTCCTTTGTTCTCAGACGCATGCACGAACTCATCATCCCAATCGTTAACAATTATATAATGTATTTTCCTTAAAGCCTCATTAGGTGTCAGCATAACATCGAGGGGGGCACCAACATCCACCGCAGCCTTGGCTATATTGTCAACTATTTCATTGAAAAATATACCCTTGTGACCCGGCACCCAAATGACTTTAATGTTACTAAAAGGGTGCATGTTAATCTTACTGAAAAGCTCAGCAACAAGGTAGTTATCTATTTCAACTTTCTTGAGCAACTTACAGGCAGCTAGACTATCTGTGAAAATTACCATGTCAAATATATTCTCCTCAACTGCAATGTCCACCGCTTTTTTAATCGCCAGGATTTCGCTTAACATGCTAGAAGACTTAAATTTGATTTTAAAATAGAATTTCCAATTCCTAGGGATGTTCAGAACAGCAAAGCCAGCACTTTCAACACCCAAAGAAGCATCAGTAGCAAAAATGTCATAGTTTCTCTGCTTATAAAAATGAAACTCCCTGTTATAGGTTGCCTGCACCTGTTCCATAACCATATCAGCTTTCTTTTGCAGGATCAGGTTGTCAATGACGACAAGCTTCGCACACTCAACTTTGACCGACACAGGTATAACCTTGTCAAAAATTTGTCGAAACCTTGAATATATAAAACTATAGCTTGAATTGACCAATCCACTATTAACAACTGTATTATAGAGCTCATTATTGCAAAGTTTAACCTTAAAAAATTCCTTAGCAGTCAGGTAGAGTCCCCTTTGTCTCGGGGGCAGCTCATTAGCTAAGGCATATATGATCTGTACAGGCGTAGAAGGGGTCAGACCCAAACATCTTCTCAGAACAGAGTTCTGTAAACACATAATTCTCCTATTCAAGTATTCTGGCAGATTAACCATCGACGTCCTGGCATATTCCAGCTTACATCTTACAAGGCTTTTATATAGGTTAAGAGCAACATGAGGCATTAAACCATCTTTGACAGAAATTAAACATTTGATAAGCTTGCAGCTGTTAAGAATCTTCATAGTTAACTTCTCAAGTTCTCCAACTTTCCTATAATTCGCATTTTCAAAAACAGGTCTAGAAAGCCCAGATTCTGAAAACATTCTCTCTGGCTTCTCAAAATGCGGTTTAAGACTAATTGGTTTATGAGGTTTTCTTACTACATGATTAAAATTCCTTGGTGTTAACACATTGTTAATTTCCCTGTCAAAACTCTTAGGATTTCGATTACGCGTGACCAGTGCCGAAAAATTCACATCATCAGCCAGACCCTCAAACCGATTCCTCCTCTCCTCCGAATACATCTCCAAAACCTCCTTCTTTGTCATTTTTTTAACCGTCATAATTTTCATGATGGTTTCTTCTCTCTGCCAGACCCCACATCTAATCCTGTCCTTTGGACCATGATCCTGGCTTCCACATAGGTAGCATTTCTGCACCTGACACTCCCCGTCACACATATCAGCTTTTCCGCACTTAATACATCTTTTCTTAGACTTACAGCCCCTCTGTGTATGGCCAAGCCTTCCGCAATTGTGACATTGCTTAACACTGGGATAAAAAAAGTCCACCTTAAGAATTGTGTAATTCAAAATAACTTCCTTGGGAATGTTGTTCCCCTCAAAGCCAATTTTGACAGACAGGGAGGAAGTCCTGCCCGCCGCCCCATTATTCCCACCAGAAAAACCTCGATAAAATCTCTTCACCGATGTCACTTTTATTTCCGAAATTATATTGTCAAAAATTTTCTCATCCGAAAGATCAACAGGAATATTTCTTATTACACCATAACTCTCCATAAAACTTCTCGGTATAAAAGCCCTCAAATTGGCTTCCTTTAATCTTTCATCCGCAGCAAAAAAATTGGCCGATGAACAATTCTCAAAAAAAAACTTTATATAAGGTAAAACCAACAGCTTTGATTTTCTTAATACCTTTAAAATCAAACTTGCGAATTTTGCTGTACAAAAAAAGGCCATTTCTCATTTTCTTGTTGTCAACATCAATTTTAGACGTATCGACAAGCACAATAAAATCTTCAGAATGTTCCGTCGAATACATAGCAGGCTTAGACAAGGCATCGCCATTTTGTACCCCATTAACCACATGAATTTTATTGTTGTTGTTGTCGGCGAATTCACGTTCAAACATGGCGTCCATATCAGCTTCATTATTGTAAGCAATCTTAGCAGCTTTACATACAAAAACTCTGAACTATCAATTGAAGACATAGAACAGCTTATCGCCGATGAAGCATGCTTCTCCAACGACGATAATTTTCCTCCAAGATCCTTGCACCCCCCGACATCAATCTGCTATTTCTGCCATTGCCGCCAAAAGAATGCGATTTATAAAGATTCTTAATGCTATTCTTACCTTTTTTCTAAGGCCTGTCGTTCGATAGAGTCGCAACTATAACCGACGTCGGAGCGCCCCTTCCCATTATCCTTCCACCACAGCACCTCCTTGACACGTACCACTCCACAAAATAACACAAAAAAGGCAGCAGAAATCCTTTAACCACCACAGCAGCAACACACTTCAGGCACCAGTCACACACTACACAAACACTGATACAAAATTTTTTATTTTATGAAACACAAAATAAGGCTCTAGTTTTTAAAACACAAGTTGACTCGTTCACGTCTCACACAAGAATGACTAACTTTTCAAGAAACACAAAAATTGTTAGTTAACAGCTTACCAGTCTGACTAATTATGTGACAGAAGCAAACACAAATAACGACAGAGGTGGTGCGTTCGTATTTGATGTTTAAACAAAAGGGAAATCCTTCGTTTTATATTAAAAAGATACTTTGTATATGTATGCACAAATTAGTGTCGCCAACACTTCTTTTCAATTTCGCGTTATACAAGTCACAGTTTCACTATGAACTGTAACGGAATTTTATTTATTCTATCTATCGTGTTGTAGAAATACCGCGTTATGCGGGGTTTCCCGTAATTTATTTTATAATAATGTAGTCGCAATTTAAAGGATTTGAGTTCTCTTGCACAAAATTTAACTTTATGTACATATGTAGAGAACTTAAAAGAGTAAACATGTTCAAGTACTTGATATTTGTCTTAATTTCTTGTCCCTAATATATTTTTTTAATTTTTCTATTTATTTTTAATATGAATATTTATTTATACTGAAAGCTAAAAAGAGACAAATAAATAAAAATTCAAAAAATTTTTTAAACGGAAATGCAAATTTAAACAAGAATAATAAAAAATTTTGCAAAAAATCTCTTACCGCCTAAGCTTTTCGCAGCTTTTGATGGGAGAAATTAAATAAAATAAACCAAATTTTTAAAATGCTTGGCGAACCAAAAGTTGCCCGAAGGCCGGGTGTTGCTCATTCCTGCTCTAAACACCTAGACTATAGCGAGATACAGACTACGATCTGTCTGTCTGTTACATGACTTCTAGACTACAATTGTCTCTGTCGCCAATTTAAACTAACTTCTATTTTTGTTGGCAACAATAAACAGCTGAGTGATGTCAGTACTACACTGATGCATATTCCTATAAACGCACATTACTTTTTTTGAAACAGCTCTACAAAAGCGAAACTAAAACACAATTAAGGGATTATAAATTCATTTAACAAATATTTATTGTCTTGACTTTTAATAAAAAAAACAACAAAATTAAATGCAAGTGTATAAATTTAAATATATTTTTAAAATAACTTAATGCAATCTTGATGGGCATTTTCCTATAAGCGCGCTTTAAGAAGTTATACATTTTGACTTTACTAATAGTAAGTAGCTAATCCGTTTTTTTTAATTACTTCGAAAATACGGTTGATTCTATTCATTTTTATAATAATTCCTTATCGATTTTATTCCACACTTTTTAACTGTTATTATATTTTGATTTTGGGCATTATTTTAGTATATCTTACGTGACATGTATCGCAACAGGTTTTCCATCGGGCTTAAATCAGGACTACAAGCCGGTCAGTTTAATAGAGGAATACTATATTGTTGGAACCACGATTGGTCTCTTTTGAAACGTATATTGCCGCATTGTCTTGTTGAAATATGCAATCTTCATCCATTTTATCATCCATAAATGAGATAAGAGCATTTTCTAAGAGTTCGGTATATGTTGTGCTATACATCTTTGTTGGAACATAACAAACAGTTGCTTTCCCAACTGAGGAAAAAGGTGCCCACACCGTAGCACTGCCTCCACCGAAATTACCTTTAGACATTCAAATATCGTTTGATTTCAAATCGTGCCAATAGCACGAATACAAATCTGGACTGTCTAAATAAAATTTTCTTTCGCCTGAAAAAAATACTTTATTCCACTCATCATGTATTTGTATATTCTGTTATTTGTTAAAAGAATTTTTTATTTATTCAAAGATTTATATTTCTCATTTTATTATTGAAGGCTTTTTAAGTTAAGGTGTATGCATATGTATTTCTGAGTATTTTTTAATGAAAAATACTTCAATTATGATGGCGAAAATATACGAAGAATAACTCTAAACATTTCAAAGGAATGTTTTGTGTGGACAACATTTAGTAGGATATGTTTTTACTTTTTTCTTATGATAATTTCAATTTGTCTATCAGCCCAATTATAAACAGAAATTCCGTGCGAGTTTTCCCACCTTTCCCTTTTTTCCTATCAAAAATTTGTTGTCTTTTTTATTGCCTGCGGAAAGTGAAAAAAATTCGGGGAAAAAAGTAGGTGTTATGATTAATGAAGGAGAAATTATATGTAAAAAGCAAAATAGCTAGCTTCAAATTAAGGTGATACCACTTTTTTTTTGTTCCCACGGAATTCATAATTGAACGAATTTCATGAGAATATTCATGATTGGGCTTTATGTTTAAAAGTAGAAGGTTTTTTGTATGGGAAACCTGTTAAATTCTAACACGACTGTGTTTTTTGTATATGTCATAGAATTGTATAGCTTTTAAACAACAGAACTGGAGGCTTATTCTGAATTGCGATGCAAAATCCAATGCGATGCGAAAATACATAAATGTGAACAGTTGCTATTCTGTAATGCGATATTCGCAAACTTCTTTTTAATTGCATTTCAAATGCGAAAAGGTGTCAATTCGGTATTCTACATTGCGAAAACAAATGTCAAAATCGCAAAATTTATTCGACAACAAAATAGCATTCGCAAAGTGCAAACATGTAAGTGAAAGATAATACTTTATATTTATTCATCATATGTGCCCATAATTATGAAAGTGGTCTAAGTCATATATTTCTTGTTTCGAGATATTTAATGAATTGCATTTGAATAAATTAAAAAATATTTTTACATTATGCGACATTTTAATTTTTAATTTTATTAGTCTTAATTAATGGAAATTTATTATGAATATGAAATTTTGTGTGAATTTCATACGATAATAGTGTTTTTAAAGTTTGAATTGACTTAGACCATTTTCAAAATTAACTGAATGTCCTATAAATGACTTAAAGCAATAAAGAACTTTGAGTTTTATTTAAAACGATAATTTTATTCAAAAATTTCTTGAGCATTTATTAATTATTTTTAAACAGTAATCCATTTTTATCATTATTTCGAGTATTTAAGATTCTTAAAATGTTCCTGAAAAACTGGAGGGATGTACGGTAGTAAACTCATAATATCTTTATGTTTTTCTTCCGATACTGGTCTAATGCTGGTGTATAATGGAAGTAATTTAATATTTCCGTATATTTTTGGTCTTCCTCTTTTAGGTGAAAGATCCAAAACGTGAAATGTAGAATCATCTAAAGAAGTTTTATAAAACATTTTATAAGGTTCATTTTTCAAGAATCTCATCCATTGAATTTGTAGCCAAGAGACAGATTCGCCCGCGGTATTTTTTACTCTTCTTGTTATTGTATCTTCTAATGATTTCGTTAAAATAAAATCCGGCTGCGACATTCGCTTTATCGAAAATGTATTGCTTCTTCTGCACTTTTCTATCAATTCATAATAATGCTGAGGGTTTTATAAGTAATTTGCTTTTTTTATTTTCATTTCTATCAACCCAAAATCACGATCATTTGGTAGAAAGGAATGACCTGATACCAAAAATTTGTGGTCTACCGTTTCAATATTATTATTTGATGACTGAGCAATTTTCATCCATGTCAATGCTACTTTAATGTTCCGATTTTGGCCTGAACAAGCATCACTGTAAGCTATTACGTGTTTTTGAGTCGTTATGTCCTGCATATGCGCTAAAATGCATGATGCTACTTCCTGTGCACCTCTTGAAGCTGTAGTTTCATCCCATACGTACATCTTCACATTATCGTCATGGAAATTATGGAAACCCAAGTTGTACACGTACATATTTCGCTTATAATAGGCTAACGAAACAGACAGTTTAGGATACGGAAGAGCCTTTTGCAAATCAAATGAGAATCCATAATATTCCCTGGAATTTTCTTTTGCTTTTTTCTGGTCCTCTGCAAGACAGTTCCTAGCTCGTTCGGCATTTTGTAAATGTATATCATGACTTTCTCTAAGATTTATTTTCTCTTCCTCATTATGGCATGCTCCGATTTTTTCCTTCAGTAAATCGCATTTTTGGCATGTGTCTTTTCGAGGAGCATGGAAATTTAAGTTAAATTCTGTATTAAATATTTTCCTGTAGATCCATTCCTTAACAAAGGGTTGGTTATTTTCCTCACATTTCTCTACATATAGACTATACATTTTACGAATATCCAAATCAGGACTCAAATATTTTCGACTAGGAGTATGACGAGCTCTGGTGTAGTGGCTCTCATATGCTGAGAAACTTAAAATATGTTCTCGTACAGCTTTTATCTTAATTTCATCAGTTTTTCGCGAAGATCCAGGCATTTTCCCACGACGATCAGTTCCAGGTGTTTCAGCATTCAGAGCACGAGATAACCGCCCTACAGAAATTTTATAGGTGTCTAAAAAAAAGTTCCTGCAAACCGACACGTCTGACTTGTTATTTTTTGACAAAAAATACTTGTAGCTGCATTTTCTCATAGGTCTTTCAAACGTTCTGGGCCGCCTTTGTTTTATTAATTGTTGGTGAACTGTAGTACACAGATACAGATTTTGTGTTTCAAAATCTTTTAGTTTCCAGAAAGTATCAAAATTAAATTTTCTTTCATTAAATTCTACGCGATCTAAACATTTTTTTGAGCAAAAGCAATCCTTATTATCAAAAATTTTAGCACTTACAAGTTTTGATTTTTTTGTCGCGTATTCTTCGCCATTATTTCTCTTAATTTTTCTAATATTTTGTGCGTAACTACCTTCATTTCTTGTCCGTTTTCTTGTCTTATCTTTTTCTCTCTGCACCATTTTTGGGGTTTCTAAATTTACAAAGAAATCTTCATATGATTCATCTGAAGATGATAACTGCCTTACTCTTTTCCATTTCTTGGAAGTATTACGTGGTCGTATAATATCTGCAGATCACATCGTATTCGAATAATAATTAATATATTCACATAATAAGTACGTTATCATTAACTTACCTGAACCGCTATCTGTTGACATAGTGTTAAAATATATAAATTATTTGCCACCAGTAATTTTATTAATTCCGAAGTGTCAAACTGAATTATACGGTTAGATAAAGCGGAATGAAATTGGCGTTAAAGTAGGCCACGTGCCATTTTCAAGTTGTTTATATAATTTCTTTAAATTTTTGACTTAGACCACTTTCATAATTAACACTAAATGAATTCCATATAATGTTGAAATTACAACCACTATCTAATGGTTCATTTTTGACAATTTCGTAAAAATTGCATTGAATACATTTAGTTTAAACTAATGTGGTATGAAATAACTGATAAACTCATTTTTTTTAAATTTTGACTTAGACCACTTTCATAATTATGGGCACATATATTTATTATTTAATTCAGAGAAGCAAGCAATAAGATCACCAAACCGCGTCCATTTGAATAAATGATAGAATTTATGAATAAGCATAGCCAATTGGCAAGAAGCCATTTGAAAACACCAAATGCAAGTCAGTCGGCAAATACTTTGTGCAAACGTTAGCTGAAGAACTAAATATCAATGGAAAGTTGCAGGATGAAAAAAAACGTAGCCACTAATTTAATAATTGGCGGAATTGCACTTGATTTCGTAGTATTGCGTTCCGAGCTAATAATATTTAAGACATATACAAATGCTTCTTTATTGTATATAAAATTTTTTATAAAACTGAAAAAGAAATATTCTGCATAAGTAAACGTTTATTTTTCGCAAGCATCAAAATAAATTACCTTTTTTCATTCAAGCTTAGAATATTAGATTTGCTTCTAAGCAATTATCTCTGTACTCTTTTATATTGCTCATGTCTGTTATTTTGCACTTCTTTGTCGTCGAACCAAAGTGACGCAGAATCCTTTTTTATTATTTTTTTTCTTACAGAATTTCCTAACAAAATTTAATTAAAATTTTCACAGACACTGACGTTTATTTAAGCAGCGTTGCCACGATTTGGAATAAATTGCGAATGCGATTGCGAAAGTCTAACAGAATACCAATTTTCTTTCGCATCGCATTTCATTTGTGCATCGCATTGATTTTCGCACCGCAATTCAGAATAAGCCTCCTGCTTCTTTTAAAAACGCTAAAAAAATTATAAAGCGACATCACTGGACATCACTGCTGCATTCAAAATAATTGTGTTGCTGGCTGCATGGCGGCAAATATAGCTAGCAGCATTTGTGTTCGTGTATTTTGCCCAACTATAATGTGCCTAGCTTATTTTAAAAACCTTACTTACGTAAGCTTTGTAACTAATTTGTCACAGTTGCAAATTTATGTTTAATTCGTACTTTTGCCAAAAAAAAAAAAATTCTTATAAGTAAGCAAAATTTTAAAACAAAGAAGCATGTAAAGAACATATTTTATAAATTCATACCATTTACATACATATTTACATTTTTCGTTCATGTTCTAAAATAAATTCAATAAAAATTCTACAATTTCTTCTCTGTTCTTGTATTTGTGGCCAACAATCCTAAAAAATGCAACGATGTACATCACTTAAATCATATAAAATTAAAAATTTAATTTTTGAAAATGGGCAAGAAGTATTTTTTATATATTATATTAAATTAAAAACTAAAAATTAAACACTGTTGGTTTTCATTGCAATTTTCCAAAAAGCACAGGCCGCTGTTTCCATATGGAAAGTCCGGTCACTTTCGTAATCTTTTTTAAAGAAATTTAATTTGATGAAAAGTTTTCGACATTTGTATAATTTAATGTATTTGCACAATTTTTAAAGTTTGCTTTAGTCATCTTATGCCTATTATAGTTGGCCCTATATAGAGCTAGTTGCATTTAATATCAAAACAAGTACAAAAAAGAAAATAATGCAACTCTACGCTCTTTGTTGACTCTTTACAATTGTGTTAATAATTTGCCAACAAAGCCGATTATCTACATTATATAAAGGGGAAACTCTTTTTGGCTGGCCAAAAACATCTTTTCGTAAGCGAATTCGGTTATATTCTATATTATATTTTTTAATTTACGATTAACTTTGCATTAACAGCTTAATATTAATATAGCGGAACAGAATAATCGGTTATTTCGTCTACTATCTAGTACTTACATACATATTTTCAAAATTATAAGAAATTATTACATTAAAAAAAGAATACAATGGCCCATATTCCTAGTCAAAATAAAGTCTACTTTAAAGGTTTTACCTTAGAGTCGACTCTAACTCATTCATAGACAATTTAAATTATACTTTTGGCAATAAAGTCAACTCTAAATTTAAAACTAGCTAAAGCTGTTTTTAACTCATTATTCCATAATAATTTTATTTGGTTTAAGAACACAATACTCTTTATCTGATTTTTAATCCAAACTGAACAAAATAACAACAGGGTTACTTTTTTCTAATGTTTGTTTAGAAATTGTATAAAAACATTTATCAAATTAGAGTTGACACCCAGTTAAAGTCGATTCGACTTAAAGTATGCTTTATTTTCGACTATGAAAGCAAAAAAGATAATAAGAGCCTTTTATTTTAGAGTCGACTTAAGTAAGAGTCTACTTTAGTTTGTAACTATGAATATGGGCCAATGTGATTATAATTAATTTTATCCAAAAAATATAATTTTTGAATTTTATGTATTTTCGATTTAGTTACCGTTAGTCTTTCAAATCATTTTAAATATAATTTCCTTAAATACTTGCCTTAAACACAAACCATTTTTTCGATGTCTGTTTTTTATTTTATTTCAGAGTTTAATCAGCAAAGATTTTGTCTTATTTCACATATGAGTGCCACTCAATATGACCTTAAATATCGTACAAGAATCATAAAATAACGCAAATTTAAAGTGATTTTTCATCAAGATACTAAGCGAGTGCAGTTTTGATCTAAAATATTCATTCTACGAGAAAAAACAAGTAATAGTAATAATAACTCGTAGGGAAAAGATTCGCATCTAATGGCCAATCTTATCCTTGTAATAAACAACTCTTTTGAAGTTTTACTTTGTAGGTGGCAAAGTTTAACGATGAAGTTACACACGACATATCTTGTTTACATGTATGTATGTATGAATTAAACAAAACAACAGGTCTTTTTCTTTTGGTGATCCGATTAAGAATGAATTTTATTTTATCAATTGTTTTATAAATGCCGTTATTCTTAACTAAAAAGTGCTGACCTAGTGTCTGCACCATAATTACAATTTTCGCTGTTCTGACCAATAGGAATTTTATAAATAAGCTACGTAATCAAAATTATTAAATTGCAGAAATATAAAAGCAAAGTAATCATGAATACAAAGAAATATAAAAGGAAGTAATATGAGATGTTCAACAAACAACAATAGTAGTGTTCACTCCGCCAATGACGGTATTAGGGATATTCGCTTCGTTTATTACATGCTATGCAGTGGCTGTGTTAACTCCTCCCCCACTTAAGTGAGGGCCGTCCTCGGTCCTGCGAAAACCATCAATTGTAGCCTGGATCTTCTGGCGCAGATGCTTGCTTTTTTGTAGTTGAATTACCTTAAAGATTGCATAGAAGGCAATCAAAACAGCCGCCGTGACCAAGCTAGAAACTGCCGGATTTTTGACAAGTTCGTTTCTTACCTCTCCAATATGACGCAGATTTTCAGCGCTCATTTTCCGAAGGTACGGAAGGCTAAGTATTTCTTGATGGCTCGTGATATTAAGGCTCGCAGACATTGCCACGCTTGGTTTCTTCTTAAGCATGCCCTTCTGGTTTTTGTAGACAGAACCATTTATTTCAGTTTCTTCTTCATAGGTAAGCAAATAGGTTCCGGTAACGGTCTTTACGGAGCCTTCAGTAAGTTTAACTTCGACCGTGTTGTCGTTTATGATGATGATTCCATCATCCACTACCATTATTGGTTCTAGATGACTAGGCCGAGTAAGGCAGTGCGCCAAGCCGCCGGAGTGAATTTGTTGGGCACAGGTAGGTACTGGTAATTCTTTGCAGAATGTTGACGTTAGTGCTGAGCTGCAATTTCCAATTGCAAGTATTTTCTTTCCACAGTCTGCGACCATGTTGTCTTCAGCGAAATGTAGGACTGTTTCATTATGTTGAACGGGAAAGAGCATTACCTTCTTACATTCTAATTTAGGATCAGGATACTTAATTAAGAAGCTCAAAAAATTATCATTTAATAGTACTTTAATATAAGCTACCTCCATCAGGTCAGATACAGTTGTATTTGTAGAATGTTTATTTACTATGGTATTTAAATCATCAGAATCTAAAATTGTGGGATTAACAATCCCTATCTTTGCAAGAGTGATTGCCAAAATCAAATTTTCAATTTCAGATATAATCATTCTGTTTCTAGCGAGAAGAGTCTCATATAAGTGGCCTGTGTCAATCTGTCTAGCCTTTGAATCCCTGAGAATAACGTTAACTGTCTCTGTTAGTTTGTTTATTTGTTCTTGTGCCTTCGTATTTATCCTCACTTGTTCTTTTTCCGATTCAATGAGCTGTTGCTGTCCAAATTTCATTCTTTCAAAGTCATCAAAGTCCGGTGTACCGGCGATCACTTTGAGTGCCGTGCCTAAAAAGTTGATGCTTCTAGCATTCCTATGGTGAGTGCCTAGTGACGCCAGGAGTGTTTTAGTATGGGTTAAGTCGGAGTCCAATAACTTTACCATGTGGGATAAAGGAAAATTACTTTGGAGTCGTTCTGTCTCATCTATTATCTCATAATACGTTGTCAAGTTCGTGGTATGTTGTAGGTAGTTAAAATCCCGCCAAATAATGATGTCCCCGTCTGTTATTGGGATATAGTCCGATTTAGAGTAATCAATTAGCTTCGTCGCCGTCACATAGATGAAAATCGCCATAGTCAAAACTCTGAAAAACAACCTCATTAGTAAAAATATAAAAATATAGTAATAATAAAAAAAACTATCTCAAGTTGTCCTTATGGACCACCCTCCCCTCGATAAGTACTGTGCTTCCTAAGTCTGCCTCAACTGTTTTTTCTGTATAGAGAGGAGTTAGCTTGTTGCCCAATCTTCTGTTATTTTTTACCCAAACTCTTTCTCCGACCTCAAATACTCTATTCTGCCTAGAGGTGTTATTTCGTTCTAACTGCGTTCGTTGGGCGTTCACAATTCTGTCAGATATTTCCTGAGTAAGTTGAGGTGATAAGACGTGGATTGTATCGATCGGCCTCTCATTCGTAACGGAGTGAATTGACCGGTTATACTTAATTGTCGCCAACAAAACGATTTCAACCGTATCGGTAATTTTGTTTTGAAGCTTAATGCACCCTGCAATTTCCATTAGAGTGCTGTGAAAGCGCTCCACCTGTCCATTTGAGGTGCTATGAAGGGGAGGCGCATTTGATACCTCAATCCCAAATTCATTTCTTAATAGAGACACGATTGTCTCGGACTTTAATGATGGTTCATTATCGCAATAGATACTTTTTACATTGGGGAAGTAATTTACTAGTTGCAAAATCGCCGCTTTTAAGTCGACAATTGTGCGCGAGGGAACAGGTTGAACTACGGAGAATTTTGAGAGTTTATCTACACAAGTAAGAAAATATTTTTGGTCTGTAGAAAAAATATCAATATGAAGCATCTCGCCTACGTACGATGGTGTAGGTGTAATACCCATTTTCTGTTTCTGTGGGTGCCTGTCATATTTTGCTCTTGAGCAAATTTTGCAATTTATTACGATTTCATTTGCTAATTTTGCCATATTTGGGAAATAGTAATCCCTGAGAGTTTGCTTCACATTTTCCTGAGCAGCCCTATGGGCTCGGTTATGCTCAGTAACCACTATCTCTCTCTGGTCATTCTTGTCAGTAACATCCAATACCACATTCTTGCAGTACCAGAATCTTGTCGATGGGAAGGCTCTAATCAGGTCATTCTGGATTGCCGCCAGTGTTGGTAGGTCGCAATTAATTGCATTCACTACTTCTGGATTTACAGCCAGTTTTATTTCCTCAATAAGGCTATCCTTATTGGTAAAATTAATCATATGCCGCGTTTTGTTGGTGAAGAATATGAAATCCCGTCTAAGGGGAAAGTTCGCTTGTTCCAATATAATTTGGTTCCTATAGCAATTCAGTGGCCTATCCGTTGATTCAATCACGCAAGTCATAGACATTTCACTATGTATTGTAGCAACGCCGGAGATTGCTTCTTCTTCTAAGGTGTGGATATGTTGGCGTGAGAGTGCATCAGCAACATAATTTTCCCTGCCAGGCCCATGGAAAATCCTTGGATTATGTTCATCTATAAATGCCTTCCAGCGCTTTATTTTAGCGTTTGGGTTCCGGTCCGACACCGCAAAGGTGAGCGGCTGATGGTCCGTATAAATATTAAGGTTCCGCGCCCCATAAAGGTAATTTCTGAGCTTTTGCAAAGCCCAGACAATGGCTAGCAATTCGCGCTCATTTGTTGCAAAGTTTAACTCCCTGTCTTTGAGAGTCCTGGAAATCATTGTGATGGGCCTTCCGTCTTGTGACAGAACAGCTCCCAAACCAGAAGCGGAGGCATCTGTCGTTAGATCAAATGGCTTCTTAAAGTCCGGGTAAAGCAATATGACGTCCTCCGAAGACAATAAATCCTTAAGCCTGTTGAATGCCTTGACCTGTTCATCATCGAATTTTATTCTTATTTTCCCGGACTGAGTTGCACTAACTTTACCGTTTTCTCCCTTTAGGATGTCAGTCAAAGGTTTTGCTATTGAGGCAAAATTCTTAATAAAACGCCTATAGTAGCTGGCTAGGCCCAGGAAAGATCTGACATTAAACAATGTCGAAGGTTCCTGGTAGTTTCTTATTGCTTGCGCCTTATCGGGGCTCGTTCTGATTCCACCCCTAGATACAATGAAACCAAGATATTCAACACTTTCTTTGAAGAAATGTGATTTATTTCGTGATACCCTCATGTTGGCCTCATAAAGTCTTTGTAGAACCCATGCAATGTGGTTAATGTGATCTTCTTCGTTCTCTGAAAAAATTATAACATCGTCCACGTAGACGTAGCATGACTTCCCTATTTGCTATCGCAGTACGTCGTCAATGGCTCGCTGAAAAATGCTGGGTGCATTCTTCAGGCCGAAAGGAAGTCGGCAGAATTCATACTTGCCGTTTCCGACAGAGAAAGCGGTCTTTTCTCTGTCGCGTTCCGCCAGCAATATCTGGTGGAAACCAGACTTCAGGTCAAGTGTCGTAAAGAACTTGGCCTTTCCCAAGTTTGAGAGGATCACTGTTACCTCTGGAATTGGGTATTTATCGTCTATGGTGTTTTGATTCAGTTTCCTGAAATCTATCACCAATCTTTTATTTATATTTCCCTCTTCGTCCTTGCCCTTCTTATCAACAACCCAGATAGGATTGTTATAAGGGGACCGTGAAGGTCTTATTATACCATTTTTTAAAAGGTCACGTATTTCGTTATTTACGAAATCGGCCACACCCATAGGGTAAGGGTATAGTCTTGAGTAGACTGGGTCATCACTAATGGTACGAATGGTGGAAACAATGTTTGTATTGAAAGGTAATGACTCGTTTGGGTTTGCAAAAACCCCCGACAGACCTTTCATTATTTTCTGAAATTTGCCCAGTACTGTGCGAGGCACTTCAATATCCTCGACCTGTATGAAACTTACATTCTCACAGTTTAAAAATTTTAATTTTTCCGTTCCCGAATTAGTCCGGATTTCTTTATTCTTAAAATCTAAAGTAGCACCTGTCCGCGTAAGCAGATCAAGGCCAATGATCCCGTCAAAAGTTGACAGCGAGGGGAGTATGAAAAAAAAACTGTTGATTCCAAAAAGGTTTACGACGCATTTTTCATGGACATTATTAAATCCATGAATGGATTTAACTATAAAAGACTTATCTACAGGAGTTACATGTTTTAAGCCGCTTAGAGGCTTTATATAATTTTTTGAAGCGCCAGAGTCTATTAATAATTTTATAGTCTTCCCCGCTATTACCCTTTCTATGAATGGGAGCAGGGAGTTTTGCCTAAAAAATTAACTTCATTATATTCGTTGTCATCATCTATTTCTGATGCTTCCCTATCTGCTGTTTCTTGGTACTCCTCCCGTGCCTGATCGCATTGAGGTTTTGCTTGTGTGATATGATTGATTCTCTGGTGTTTTATGCCTGTGAATCTAGCTGATTCGTCATTTGGCCGTTTTACTGCTCTACCATATTGATACTGATTGTTCTGGAATGGTCGGTTTTGTTGTACCGACATGTTATTGTTATTAAATCTGAAGTCATTCGGTTGTCCAAGCCGTAACGATTGGTCAACGTCCATTGGTTGGACTTCCGTTTGTTCAAATCGGCGTTCTCTGCCTAAAACCGGTTTTTTGAAAAAATTTGGACTCTTTCCCTGCGGATACTTGACTCTCTGTTTTTCTTTGTCATACATGCCCTTAGCATAATTTGTTGCGAACAAGTAGCGCTCGTGATTCGATTCAACTTCCTGAGCTAGTGCTAGTGCCGACGGAAGGTCACTTGGCCTTGCCGAAAAAAGCACGTCGCTTAAGCTCTTCCTAGTACCCGAAATAAATACGCGAAGCGCATCCGCCCTATATTTTTCATTCATCGAAGCGGCAATATCTTTGTCATATGTCATTACGGTTTTGTTCGTCAGAAGTGTTAACTTCCTTTCTACTTCATCATAAAATTGTGAGAGCGTCATGCTTCCTTGTCGGAGCGTGGAAAGCTCTTGCTCAATCAAATAAATAGGCCGCTTGTTGGAATAAGTGAAGTCAAGTCGGTCGATAATGGCCTTAAAGTTTAACGCGGTATTAAAGGAAGCTAGCGTCATGTCCGCTGTTCCCTTTACTTTATTTCTAATTATGGCGACGGCTTGGTAGTGCCTGGAACTACCCTTGTGATTCTCGAAAATTTTGTAAGCCGTATGCGCCGCCTGTCTCCAGGAGACATAAGCCTCCTGTTTGCCCTCAAAATCAGGCAGGGATTTCACAATGTCCAGTGACTCATCGCACTGTATCCCCGGCACTATTTGTATGTCTTCATAAGCTGCGACCTCTGAAGGCGAGACCGAAATATCGTTCAGTTTTTTATTAAGATCTTCAATCTGTTTGTCAAATGTCTGTTTTTGTACCTGTAGAGCAGCAGTTATAGCGGAGTTCGTTAGAACCCTTAATTGGTCTGCATCTATTGCCATTTTGTTCTGCCACCAATTGTCTGCACTTGATTGAATCCTATCGGTTCTGTTCCCCACTTCTATTCTACTGAAATTTTCTAAAACCTGGTAAAGTTCGTTGTCTGACTCGCTATCAGTCATATGAGGCTAGTCAAAAAATTTTATGAAAATCCTGAGCCAAAATTTAAAATCCACTCTTGCAAAGATTTACACGAAATAATTTTTCAAAAATGTATTTTATTTAACTGCTACAATTAATTTCTATTTTAATTTCAAAGAGTTATTGTAATTAATGTAATTATTATTATACTGAACGCTCTACTTACAATTTTATCATAATTAATTACTCTAATTTTCTATAGCCAGTGTAGATTTATTATAAGTTGAAGTTGATTTTGCTGTTTATCCTGCTGCTTGTGTTCCTTTACGTAAGATGAGCTCCAAAAATTTACGAATTCTGCAAGTATACCAGTTTTGACGGACTTCTTTCTTTTTTTAATTTTATATTGATGTTTCGTTTTTGTTTTTATAGATTAAAACAGCTTTATTCGTTTTGGTTTGATTTGATTTTTATTGCAATGAATTAAATTCTCTGCAAGACACAGTTTTTCTGCTTATGCTTTTATTGATTAAAGAATATTAATTCTGTTATTCAAAATTTTAAATAGTCACTAATTTAATGAACTTAACAGTTTTATTAATTTTTGCTTGAATTGAGTTCTATTGTCATGCATTAAGTTCTTTGCAATACACAGTCTACCGCTTCCCCTTGTACTGATTAAAATATATTAGTTATGTTATTCAAACTCTGAATTTGTCACTAATTTAAATTTTTGCAAAATATTAGAATACTTTCTGGTTCAAAGTTTATTTTATTTTTATGTTTCACTCACTTCTGGGTTTAACTGTCAGTACCTTTATTTTTTGCAATAATTTTACTGTAATGTTTTGCTGCCTTTGCTTTTATAGCTTGTCACAGATTTTATTTATAATTATATGTTTAAGTTTTATTGTTACTAATTGAGGTTTCAATAGAACAGTTTTCTGTTTATAATGTTTTTTATCTTTGTGTTTCACTTAACAAAATTAACTGTCTGTTTTTGCTTTTATAGCTTTACAGAGATTTATTTATTATTTTACATTAAAACTTTTCTGTTATAATTTAATTTTAAATTGCCCCACGTTGGCCGCCAATTAAACAAAACAACAGGTCTTTTTCTTTTGGTGATCCGATTAAGAATGAATTTTATTTTATCAATTGTTTTATAAATGCCGTTATTCTTAACTAAAAAGTGCTGACCTAGTGTCTGCACCATAATTACAATTTTCGCTGTTCTGACCAATAGGAATTTTATAAATAAGCTACGTAATCAAAATTATTAAACTGCAGAAATATAAAAGCAAAGTAATCATGAATACAAAGAAATATAAAAGGAAGTAATATGAGATGTTCAACAAACAACAATAGTAGTGTTCACTCCGCTAATGACGGTATTAGGGATATTCGCTTCGTTTATTACATGCTATGCAGTGGCTGTGTTAACTTATGTATATTTGCATTAAAAAGTTTTTTTTTATTTATTATTTTTTACTGCAGTAAGTTCTTTTTAGTTGTTCGTTTATTATTATTTTTTATTTAAGTTTTACATATTTTAGTTGTAATAGTTAAAAATTAAAAAAAGGATAAAAAATTTAAAACAACGTCAATATTACAAGTGTTCCAAGAGAAATAAGATAAAATTAAAAAAAAAAAACGCCAGCAAATAAAAAATATTGGTTGGATTACGTACAGCGTTGCCGATTTTATATTAGAGATGGCGACTGACAACTTCAGTTGGATGATATTGAAAACCGTATATTATGGGTTGCCATGAAGACATCTCAAGTAAAAAAGAACTTTAAGAGGTAAAGTAAGAGTGTTTTTTTCAACCTACTTTTTGTAGGAAAGATTAAATATATTTTTGTTAGTAAATTACAAAATAGTAAAAATCACTACCAGAGGCTAAACATGGTTGTCAAGGCTCTAGATCAGTTAGAGAAAATTTAAATACGCCAATCGATTAGACACAGTGTTAAAAGATTTGTTATTGAAAATCAGCAAAATCGGTTCATGTTCTTCGAGGCGCGGACATTACACCACGCCTGCCTCTAATTTTTCCATATCATTTCGAATAAAGAACTATTTTTAATCAAAATAACAAATATATGGGGCGGTAAAGAGTTAAAAAATAAAAAAATTAAAATCAATTGAAAAAATTGGCGCTCGTCCATATTTAGCGAGATATGGGCCTCTGAAATTTTCATAGAAAAGTACGATTGTTCGTCATATATTTTAAGATACCAATGTGAGTATCATTTAAAAGCTTTTGAGGAGATCTTTATGAAACACCTAAAAATTTTTAAAAATGCTTAACACATTAAGAGCCGAAGACATTATTATGTATTTTTTAATTTTGTAATTCTCTGTAACATCAATATTTTTTTTTTGTTGTTGATTGGAGTTACTTCACTAAACTAGATTTACATACATGGTGAAGGGTATATCAGATTTGGCATTACCGAATACGGTACTTAAATCGATTTCATCGGACGTAAGCTGTCGAAGATGTTTTCTTTGTTATTCTGTTTTAAACTCTTTTTTGTAAATATTTCATTTTTCTTCCTTTGATGTAATTTTTTCTTTTAAATCTTTCAATTTCTTGTAACTACTTCATAACTTTAGTATTTATTTCTGTTTGAATGTTTATTTTGTTTCTATTTTTTCACTCTTTTTTGGCGTCAATTTTATTGACATTGAAACTCCATAAGCTCCACCAGCAGATTGAACTGCTTTACGATTGTTATTTATACATTAAAAATGAAGAACAGCATTTAAAAATATTTTAAATAAGCATAATGTTTAAATCAAAAGGAATTTTCCTTTTTTCAAAAATTTTTAAACTTTTTTTACTTCCCACATTCAATAATAAACAAAACAAATTTGTTAAAGGAGAAAAGGGAAAAATCGTGCACGATATTTTTGTTTATAATGGGATTAAATAATTTATGCGTTTTGGTGTGCATAATTATGCAATATTGTATTTTTTTTTAAATCTTATATCTTGAGTACTTTTCTAAAATAGTTACATTTGAAAGTTTACTACTCTGGCGTCGATTCTACGTTTATTTTCTTGGTGTGCTCCTATCTTTTTTAAATAAATAAATAAATTTTGTCGATAGTATGGCCAGCAATTAGTCTGTTTAACGTTTGAGTATTTCTTGAATATACTATATCACCAAGGGTGAAAAGGGATGGTTGAAAAAATACCAGCAAAATGTTTTCCTTTCCTTTTCGATATTTTTATATATTCCTCATTCCGTCCGCGCAGTGTCAAACGATTATTCAAAAGGCCACTTACATCCACCGCTACCTTAGCCATTTTATTCAACGCATTGAACCATACAACAATATTTTATTTATTTATTTATTATGGTTGATTTTCTATAAATTAAAGACTTAGAATCAGATTAGTCAAATTTTATTAAGACAGAGATAAATCTTGATAATATTGCTTTAAAAAAAGGGAAAAAATTAATTTAAATTAAAATAATCTTTAATAATTTTCTAAATTTTATTGCGTTGTCGGTGCGTTGACATTTGCTCAGGATAAAAAATTGGCATTCGGACGCATGGTTCCGATGGCGTATCTGTGTAATGTATCTGCCTCTTTGGGATCTAACAAATTTTAAATTATCATATAGGTATTCTGGCTCTTTTGTTGCGATGATTTTGTGAAGGAAAATCAAGCATTTTAATTTTAAAAAGTTGTTAAAGGATAATTGCATAAAATGACTTAAAAATGTTTTTTTTTAAACCGTAAACATAACGGACGATATTATTATAAGTTTATTCATATCACGGAAGAGCAGCCTGAAAAAATTTCGGACCCATATGAAAATATTGGAAGTAGATATCTTTCAGCCAAAAGAGTTCTTATACTAAGAGGTGAGAAATGTTGTGTGGGCCATAAACTTCATAGCTTACTGGCCACAGGCCTGACTTTGGTCCTGTCAAATGTCACACCTAAGTTTCTGGCTGTGTTTACTTGCTCAATTTTCGTACCACCAATAAAAATATTAACATCCTTTTCTGGTCTAATACAGTTTTTACAAATGATAAGAAAACAAGACTTCTTAGGGTTAATTTTCAAGCCATTGACAGAAGCCCAGATAAAAATATTTTCTAAAACGGTGTTTAGTTAGGTTATTTTAGAAACAATTGAGTCTTTGGTACCACTGGGATATAACTGGATATCATCGGCATACATTTGTATATTTGAAAAGCTGAGTTGTTGTGGGAGATCATTCGCGTGTAGTGAGTACAATAAAGGTCCAAGGATGGAGCCTTGAGGAATTCCTCTAGTTAAATGCAATGAACAAGAGATTTTATCATTGTTAACGACAGATTGAGTTCTACCTTCACGATAAGACTGAATTAGCCTTATAGCTTGTGGAGAGAACCTGAACTGATTAAGTAATTTGATGAGAAGAATCGGGTGGTTAACAGTGTTAAGCGCCTTGGAGTGGACCAAAAACGAGAGTTTGCCATCATCTAAATTTTCTCTGACATTTTCTACAGACTACATCTGAAAGTGCTGTTATACAGCTATGCAGAGGTCTGAAGCCAGATTGTCGACTTGCTAAAAGATTATTTTTGTTTACAAAGGTGTAAATATATTATTATTGGACGGTATTCGCTTCCAGATTTTGGGACGGCAATAATTTTCGCATGTTTCCACACTTTTGGGAATATACCGGTTACAATAATATAATTGAAGATATGCGTTATGTATTGAATTATCCACGGTAGGATAATCTTGACAAATCGTGGATCTATGCCATCTAAACCAATCGAGTAAGATTTTATTTTGTAAAAGGCTTCAACAACGTCAAAAGCTTGAACAGTTTGAAAATGAAATAGCATGAGGGAGTCAGGAATATTGGAGTTTTCGTTATAAAAGTTGATATCAGCTGTTGTTTGTGGTAAATTAACAAAGCTTTCATTAAATATATTTACATCAACATTAACTGGTCTATGGATAGTTTTTCCAATTCCAATCTCTCTAATATAATTCCACTTTTTCTTACTTTCAGTAGCTGAATTAAATTTGTTATAATAATATGCTGTTTTATTCGACTTAATTTTTTTACCTAGGGCTTTTCTAGCCTTGCGAAATTCAGAATAGTATTCGTGACTTTTGTAACGTTTCCACAAATGATAACTTCGATCCCGTTGTAATATCAAGCTTTAGCCTCATTTGCAAACCATGTTCTACCGTCTTTACGTAGTATTTTCCAAATTACGATAAGTAAAGTTTTGAGATGGTTTTTCAACTACAAAGTTATGTGAAATAAAAATGGCATCGTGCTTCGAAAGTGTTCATAGTGTGTTACATTATGTATTTGACTAACAAAAAATAGATCTAAAAGTGTGGATGAAGTAGTTGTAAAATGAGTAGGCCTGATGTTATTGACGGGCGATAAGCCAAAAGTTGACATATTGTCAGTTAGTTCATTCCAAACAAGTGGATTACAATTAAATTCGCTTGCCATGATGACCTTTTAATATTCTATCAACCAAACTTCTAGTTTTTCAGTGACATTGTCCAATTTAATATTTTTATTTGGCATGTACACACATCCCAGCAGCATTTTGTTATGAAGGCAATTCAATTCTATAAAAACATATTCAGTTTGATTTTTTTCACAAAAACTCATTACAAGCTTACTACGAATGTGGCTTTTTATATATATAGCAACACTACCTCCATTACCTGACCAATGAGCTCTGAAAATACAATAGCCTTTAACATAAAGCACTCCATCATCCATTTCCTTATTAAACCATGATTCCGATATACATATGGCATCAATATCAGAGCTTTCAAATATATAAATGAGTAAGAGCGATTTGCCAATATTCTAACCATGCTAAAATTATTTTCTCTGGAATCAAGTCGATTATACAAAGAGCTTGTCATACTCACAATCTATGACAATATCAATTGAGATAATCTTAAAAACTGTTAACATGATAGTGTTCAAAAAGAAGTTTGTAGTTATTTTAATTAATAAATTCTTAAATACAAATTTTTAGTAAAAACATCGAACAAATATTTAAATTTTTCATTGACGAAATCTTCCAGAAATTCCACGAGGATAGGCGCTTCGGAATCTATCATTTTTTCGTAGACAGTAGGGGGTTAGGTCTTCATTTATGTATATATTCAAATTGCTTTGATATCCAGAATGGCTGAGGTTTAGATTAGCACGATTTTCCTTGCCGAATTTGGCAACAGATTTTTACAAAAAGTTTTTTTTTAACTGTGAATGCAACTTAACAGCGATTGTCTCTTCCTTTGGATTGTATGCTTTATTATTTTTATAATTTTTTTCAGTCTATAAATGTTATCCACTCGGAGTGTATGTATTTTTACATTATCACATGTATTATTAAAAACAGATTGTAGATTTTCATTTTCGTAGTGAGGTATGCCAGTATTTCGAATACTACTGGCAATGACCATATTTTCTTGCTTGTTAATTTTTCTTTTTAGTTCTGTCAATTGTTTTTCTATTTCATTAATTTGAGTGCTCTTTGTTTCTAATTGTTCTATTCTTTTAATAGCTGAGTTCATTTAAGTTTTAATATCTGATATTTTAATTTCAAGTACAGAGAGTATTCCTTTTTCACTTTCTTGTATTAGCTTCTTAAGGTACTCAAAATGTTTCTCTTCACTTTCTGTAATTAAACTTTTTATTACCGCTGATGTAACGTTCTCACTTCTAGAAATAAACGCCCTTAGGTCCCTTTCCTCTAATCATTTGTTTTAAATATATATATTTGCTGCCTCTGTAGGGCTTTTATATTCTTAATTTCTCTAAATTTTAAAATTCTTATATTTTTGTAAAAGTAAAGACCATTTCTTATTTTCTTAATTTTTAGAAGTTCCACCACCACAATAATATCTTTTTGAGTAAAGTTAATTCAAATGTTCATTCATTAGGAGTTAAGTTTATTTTATTGATTTTTTTAAAATAATAGACTAAAATAATAGACTATTTTTACCTTGTTTCTGCTTCAACCTCCATATTTTGCGCCAGTTCGTTTTTTTACATATTGCTTTTTGCAGCGTTGTCTAGAATTTTTGATGATTGGAAGATTTTTTTTGCCAACAATTTTTCCTCTTTTGCGTTCTTGCTGCCTATACATTCGTTATTTGCCGCCTTATAAAAATTTGTTTGCCTTTTTTCGCCACTTAAAAAAACATTCTATCTTTTCCCTCTTTTTGCCACTCGCCATTATTTTTCTGTTCATAACCATACAAAACGAAAATTATTCGTCAATATCAAATTGGGACAGAATAATGGAATTTAATTATAATAATAATCTTAATTTAATCTATAAGCCAGATCCAAATTTTTGAAAAAGTAATATGATGATACAAAACAAAAAAGTTTTATTCTTCTTTTCTCTAATTTCTACACATTTAAAAAAGTGGTAAAAAGTCAGCTTTTAAAAGTCATCGTAGCTTCTGAACTATACACGTGATCAATTTTTATTAATAAAATAAAGAAGCCACCATAACTTTTTGAAGCTGGCTTTTTACCACTATGTTTTTTTATTACATTATTTGCTTCCTTACGTATAAGTTATTTCATCTTAATGACTTTTTAACATGGAACTTTTTTTGAGTACTTCAAATGATGTCTCCTTCTCCTTGTTTTATTATACCTTTCACCACATAAATTAAAAAAAAGGTATAACTAAGTCTTCATTCCATTTATAATTTTTACAATATCCATTTCCGACCCCATAAAGTATATATATTCTGACTTTTTATGCATAGCGAAGGTATATAAGATTCGGCATAGCCGAATATAGGCTAGGGCACATAGAATACGTCATACGTTAAACTTTGACAAATTCAACTGAAGTCAAAGTAACGACGGATGAGGTTGGCACAATGAATACTTTGCTGACGGATGTTAAAGCAAAGCTTGCTCTCTATTTTTATTCACTTTTAAATTTAATAGGTATTTTATTCACTTTTTAAATTAATTAAATTTGTATTTTATTGTTTGCCACCAAAATTGTTTTATTAAAATCACAAAACACAATTGAAACACAGCAAGAGTTAAAAGAAAACAGAGAAGAAGAAGCAGTTGATAGTTGTCAAAGTATTCAAAAGTTAAAAGTTGACCAACTTTCGTACTTTGCGTTGACGGACACGTATTGATTGTGACAACGCTCATAAGAAAACATTTATTTTAACTTACTTGTCAGTTGAATTTGTCAAAGTTTAACGTATGACGGATTCTATGTGCCCCGGCCTTATAGCACTCTTACTTGCTACATTTCATTTTAGTTGCTAACTTGAGAGTTTTCTTTTTTAATTTTTTATTTAAATATGACTTTTTCTTATTATTACTATTTAAGTACGAAATATTAAAACCACATAGGTTATCGTAACTTCGAAACGAAAACAAACAAAACCATACGACCCAGCGTAGCGTTTTTTTTGCTTACAATTTTATAAGCTAAATGGTTGTTTTGCTTAATATAAAAGAACATGCTAAATACGGAATTTTTAACTTTTAATCTGTCAGCACTGGTTAGACGAGAATTTAGAAAATTGCAAATCTTAAAAAAAATGCAAATTTGGCTGCAGTATAAACGTTTGACCTTACAGGGCCAAAAGCTTTAAAGAAACGATAGCTCTCTTAGTTTTGTTTCAGAAAAGTTTTTAAGATGTCAAAAATAAAAGAATCATATACGAAGGGTTACTTAGCATTTTAAACTTTTAATTTTACCAATAAAATTATACAAGTGTTTTTAATTTTACAATCAATTCTTTGTAAACTATAAAATTTATTTTTCAATTATTAATTTTATTAAATTTAATTTTATTTTTAGTTTATACTGAATAATCAAAATAACGTTAAAACTCTTGTTTCTGAAATTCCATAAGAAACTTATCACAAAGAAAACAAAAGCAAAAAAAAAAAGCTGTAAGAAAAATATCAGAAAATTTCAAAAAAATTATATTAATTTAATTATTTGTTAAGTGATATATTTACCATACACCTAGAAGAGACATAATAAAATGGTTATAATCATTAAATTATATAAAAAATTCGTGTTAAGATACATATATCAATTTAAAATATAAATTAAGAAGTAAATTTTATTTATGAAAAAAAAACTATTGTATAAATATGTATAAAAAAGCTTAAAAAGCTTTAAAGCTCTTTATTTAAATTTTGTTGAGAGAGAAAAAAATAAAAGATACAGATATTATTTGCTTAACGTAAGTTTTTTTATCTTAAAGTAGAAAATTTACAAGTTACTGTAATAATTTTGTCCTTTACTGTATATTTATTAAAATATATTCTGAACTTTTGGTATCGAAAAATGAAAAAAAAGTAAAGTGTTTTAATGGTTTCGGCAAAACGGGTTGTTTTTCAAGACTTCGAATTATATGAATTTTTTTAATTAAAGTTAAAAAAATTAACCTGAACCCATGAAAATACGATCGGCTGTAGTTATTTCAGATTGTGGACTAAAAACTCGCTGCCTTTTTTCATCACAGAGTCTACCGTAATATATGTCTCCCTAATGTTAACCAATACTCGATATTTGTACAATGTGCGTGTCTCAGCCTCTTCCAAACACAGCGTTATTATTGGAGGCGGTGTTGCTAAAATTATTTAACCGCTAACTAGCCAAAAAAACGCTGACATAAACCCCTAAAAATTTCATAAATAATTTATTTTTAATGGTATTTTTTTAATACTAATTGTTTATGTCTAGTTACGATTATAAATAACTTAATCTTTATCTATCCATTCATTATCCATATTAGTTTTGTTTTAAAAACTGGAATATGTAAATATTAAAGGTTTCACTTAAGTTTAAATTTTTTTTCTAAGCGTCGTAATCGAAACAGCATTTGTTATGCTGACGGAAACCATATCTAAAGCAACAGGGTAATTTTTAAAGAGTCAAGTAAAATCGTTATATTTGGTTATGCCGAATTTTATTTTCCCTTCACCATGTATGTAATTTTTAGTTTAATTAGGTAGCTCCTATAAAAAAAAAAAACAAATATTGTAGAGACAATAAATTGAAAAATTAGAAATAAAAAAATTACATAAAATTGCCATCGGCTCTTAATGGGTTAAGCATTTAAAAAATTGAAGTATTTCCTTCAAAAGCCCTAAAATGATATCCAAAATGATATTTAAAAAATTTTGAAAATTTCAGAGGCCCCTAATTCGAGGACTATGGGCGAGCGCCAAATTTTCACTAAATTTTTTCTTATTTTTCAATTTCTTAACGCCTCATATATTTGTTGTTTTGATTGTAGTCACTTCATTGTTCCAAATGATTAGAGGTAGACGTAGTATTTTGCCCGCTGCGTCGAAAGACGTGGATCAATATTTCTAATTTTCAATAGTACCTCTTTCGACACTATGTCTGATCGATTGGCGTGTTTAAAATTTTTTCTAGCTGATCAAACTTGATTTCAACATTAACACGAATGGACAGACGGACATCGCTTAATCGACTTCGCTTTCATAAGATGTCAAAATATATATACTTTTTGGGGTGGGTAATGGATATTGTAGAAACTACAATCGGAATGACACTTTTTGTGGTGAAGGGCATAAAAAAAGGAATTTTGTTTTCTTCAACAGATTCCCATTTAAAGGGTGATTTTTTAAAAGCTATAGTCTTATTTTGGCATACTCTTTCCAACATTTTGGCCGGTATCTCCAATGCTTCAATTGAAGCGGGCTTGTCTATGTAGACATAAGCTTTAATAAAGCCCCACAAAAAATAGTCCTAAGGCGTTAAATCGCATGATCTAGACGGCCAATTGACCGGTCCCGAACGTGAAATAAAATGTTCACCGAACTCGCCTCTCAATAAGTCCATTGATGCGCGTGCTGTGTGGGATGTGGCACCGTCTGGTTGAAACCACATGTCATGCAAGTGAAGATCTTGCACTTTGGGTAAACAAAATTTGAATATTATCTCACGGTATCCCTCACCATTCACAGTTACGTTACAATTCGCATCATCTTTGAAAAAGTACGGTCCAATGATGCCACCAGCTAATAAACCGCACCAAACTGTGACTTTTTCTGGATGCATTGGTAGCTTTTGCAATGCTTCTGGCTGATATTCACTCCAAAATCGACAATTCTGCTTACTTACGTACCCATTGAGCCAAAAATGAGCTTCATGGCTGAACACAATTGAACATTCTTAACAGAGTACGCATTTTGATAATAAAATTCAATAATTTGCAAGCGTTGTTCGTTTGTAAGACGATTCATGGTTAAATTATAGACCGAATTAAAAATGTTTGACAGTGAAACAAAACACGAAACGTGCATTGCCAAAAAGATAATAGCTAAAAAATAACCCTGTAGAAGACAAATGTTTCTTAGTTGAAGCGTGTGCAATAAAGTCTGAAAGTTTGCACTGCAAAAAACATTTGCAATACTTACAAGAAGCTTTTAGTGGATTGTGATACTCAAGTATTCAATCCTTTAATCTTGAATTAGTTTTTCATTCTCTTCTAAATTTTTGCCAATATAACTGTTTTCACATATTTCTGCTCTAATAAGAAAACACATACGGTAATAGAAAAATGGTAAAGAAGATAAAATTATAACGTAACAAAAAAGAAAAAAATCTTTGAACGCTTTTAATATTGATATCGAAAATATTGATCTGATGCGTTAAGAAATGTATTGCACAAACGCAGTTTAACATAAAAACCCTGTAGGACAATGAGTAGCTGACTACAAAAATAACCCACTTTTAGTTAGCTTCTATTTACTAATTTTAAGCTATCTACTACTCATAGCAAAATTTCTATTAACCAAAACGTATATTCTGTACACTAAATTTTGGTTTTTGTTCTTTATTCAGGATTTCCCTATTTCGTTTTACACTCTTCGTTTGAAAGAGACCAAAGTTAATTAACTAAAAAGCACCTCCAAGGAGCCGTCAGAATAGAATACAGTTGCGTGTGCATTCATTAATTATTTATTATATTTATATCTACATATGTTTATATGCATTTACAACTATAGGATTACAAGAATAGATAAAAAATAACAATTTGTCAAATTTTTTCACACGTTGGTAAAAAGCGGACTATTTTAGAAAAAAAAAAAAACACAAATGTGTTAAATATTATGTAATCAATAAAATCTCTAAATAATAAAGTAATTGTAGTGTTGGAAAGTATTTTTTACATGGATTACATATGTGTGTAACCAAATTTTGTTAATTTATCTACTTAATTCCTTAATTAAATTTTTTTATATGTTTTAAATATATATCGGCTTCACTCAGTATCATGCAGCTGCCGGCCACTGTCTTCGTCCAGCTATTGACGCCGTCAAATTTAGTAAACAGCTTTTACTTTTGGTTTCGGAAATTTGTGTTTTGTAAAAATTTGTTTTTTGTGAGTGGTAAAAAGTGAATAATTTTCTTTTTTTTCTTTTTAAAAATATTTAAAGTGAGTGATTTAATAAAAATTATTTATGTAAAATAATAAAATATATTTGTTGTGATTGCTTTTATTTTTTTTAGAAGTACTATTAGAGTTACTGTCAGCGTCAAAAGAAAGTGTACAGCATGTTTTATTTTATAAAAAAGTTTATTTCGTCATTGAAAAATTAACGTTAAATTTAAATTTACTGTTATTTACAAACATTAAACAATGCTCCTACAATATGTAAATAAAAAACAACAACAAAAACAGTAAGAACAAAACTAAAAATACTCCAGATTTAATGCGTCAAAAGAAAGTGTACAGTTTCAAAATTATTAAAAAAATTTAATGCCTAATACTTTGTTTGGTTTTCCTTTTCCTTTAAAACTGCTTCTAGCCTCTTGGGCATAGACTCGACCAATTTTGATGTAATTTCCGTTGGAATTTTGTACCACTCCTCCTGCAAAATTTGCTTCAGAGAGTCTTTGCAGGTTATGGTTCTTTTTCTTATTTGTCTGTCCAAGTGCTCCCACAGATGTTCAATTGGATTGAGGTCCGGTGACTGTGGGGGATGATCCAACTGTTTTGGAGTGTGATACAACAACCATTCTTTAACAATTTTGGCGGTGTGCTTAGGATCGTTATCCTGTTGGAAGATCCATGCGCGGTTTAATTTTAATTTATCTACGCTAGGCACCAAATTCTCTTTTTAAATATTTAAATAATCCGTTTTGTTAATTAAACTGTCAATAAATACTAGGTTTCCCACACCACTTCCAGCCATACAGCCCCACACCATCACCGAACCCCCGCCATGCTTCACGGTAGATATTACGTTGTTTTTGTTAAACTCTTCATTTCTGCTTCTCCAAATTTTACCACGTTTTTTTGGTCCAAAGATCTCAAACTTGCTTTCGTCTGTAAAAATTGTGTTGTTCCAAAATGATTTTTCTTTGTTAATGTATTTTTTGGCGAATTCTAAGCGTCGCTTCTTATTGTGTTTGGAGATGTGTGCTTTTTTTCTGGGAACTCTTCCATATAAACCATTTGCATGTAACGCTCGGCGGACGGTACTAGCACTTACCTTCATTTCAGATGTTTCGGATATTTGCTCTGATATTTTTACCGCACTCACAGTTGGATCTTTCTTAACAGCTCTCACAATGGACCTAATTTCTAAGTCATTAAGACGTTTCGGTCTTCCGGCACGTGGCTGATCTTCCAAATTTCCAAATTTTTTCTGTTTATCTATAATTTTTTTACAGCATTATGGCTTTTTCCAATAATTGAGGCAATTTGACGTAAAGATTTGCCTTCTTCCTTAAATTATATGACCAATTCTCTCGTCTCAATTGCAGTTTGCTTGCCCATTATAATATTGTTACACACGCCACGAATTAACAATTGCAAATAATTTGAAATTACATGAGTACAACAGAAAACATCATAAGTTAAGAATTTTTATACAAAAACAAATAATAACGGTAATTTTTTTTTGGCAATTTTAAAATGAGCATTATTCTACTGTATGTGTACACTTTATTTTGACGCATTAAATATGAAGTATTTTTACTTTTGCTTTTTTCATTTTGTTGTTGTTGAAGTATTTTAATTTTTTTATTTACATATTGTATGAGCATAGTACAGTGCTTTGTAAATAGCAGTAAATTTGGAAACACGTTAATATTTCAATGCCGAAATAAACACTTTTATAAAATAAAACATGCTGTACACTTTCTTTTGACGCTGACAGTATATGTTATATGAGAAAAGTAAGTTTTCACCAAACATGCAAACAATTAACTTTTAGTTGACTTAAACATAACTAATTGAAAAAAACGACTTATAACCAACAGAGAAACAATAAGCTTACAGCTAGCTACAAAAAGTCAACTAAAGGCTAACGTTTAGGAAGTCAACTTTAAGTTAGTTGAAAAGTAATGCAGAGTTGGACAATTGACTATCTCCTAGGACATCGCAATGTTAAAATAGTTAGTTGATTCCATTAAAAAGTAATCCAAGTTTAAGTCAGCACTAGTTGGCAAATAGTTAACTTGAAGTTAGTTTAAAATTAACTTAGTTTCCGACAGGGAAGTTCATAGGCCCATAACGCGGAAAATATAAGTAACCCCGTTTTTTGTTCCTTATATTTTCATCCTATTTTTCAATTTTATATCTAAGATATTTAAATTGTATTGAATAAAATTCTACCGAAAACGAAGATTTCAGGAACACAACTTTAACATGATTTTTTTTTTGTAATTTTACCTTACTACCACAAATTTTTTAAGAATTTTAACTACTCTTTGCTTTTTTAGAAGTCCTTTTTCAAAAATAGATTATTAATTTTTTTAATGTTTTACCTTTTTTAAATATAGTTTTTTGCTACGAAATATATGTATGCACTTTTTTAAATGAAAAGCAAAAAGTGCCTTATTTGTAACTTCTTGCTAGAGTTGCGCAAATCTAAAGTTATTGATAAAAAACCAAGGCAGAGACAAATAATTTATATATTTATGTAAAAGGATACAAAAACATAGTTGAGCTTACTTTGTTATAAACAAATCTTGTTGAAGCTTTTTAAACCCTTAAAAACGTCAACTAAAAACGTTTTCTAGCTGAAAACAACACTTAGCGATTTGTTTTCGAACTCCTTGCTTCTCACAGCAAATAGTTTGAGTCTTATAAGTTATTACAGGTTTTGCTTATTTTAGCTCTAGGACATAGCTTTACATGCTATATGTTATAATTTTATAGATTCAAGGCAACTTTATGTAGCCACATATGCAATATTTTTACCATAACATTTTTTAATAATTATGTTAAAAATTTGACAAAAAATTATAAACATGTATTTGATTTAGACACCAAAAATTGAATTTTTATATTGAAAACTTTAAAACTTGATTTTTTCGTAAACTTTTCGCCCCAGAGCTTCTATAAGAAAATCACCCAAAAAATGTATAAAAGCGAATTTTGATAACAAAAAATGCAAAATTATAAAAATAAGTTTGGACCCCAAAAAATGAAATTATATTGAAAACTTTAAAATTTGATTTTCTAATAAACTATGGGTCCTAAAACTTAAATAATTAAAATTTGTGATCACCAATGAATCGTATAAAGGTGAGTTTTTATGGCAAAAATTGAAAGTTTACAAAAATTCGAATTTTATATTGATAATTTTCTCGTAAACTATGTGTCCCAGAGCTAAAATTAAGGTAATCTCTTAAAACCTATAACATGTACGTAATTAATTTTATATTAAAAGCCTTTAAACTTGATTTTTTCGTAAAGTATGCGTCTCATAGCTTAATAAGGAAAACTTGTGATCACTTTAAAAATGTATAAAAGTGAGTTTTTATAAAAAAAAAAATAAAAGAAAAAAACATAAAAATCCGATTTTGTCCCCAAACAAACTAATTTTTATATTAAAAACTTTAAAACTAGATTTTCTTGTAAACTTTGCATGCCACAGCTTAAATAAAAATATCTGTGATTATCTAAAAAATGTATAAAAGTGAATTTTTATGACAAAATATACAAAATTGTAAAAACCGTTAGAACCAAAAAAAAAAAAGGAGAAAGAAAACTTAAAAACTTAATTTTTTCGTAAACTATGCCATCATGAGCTTATAACAAGAAAATCTGTGATCACCTATAAAATGTATAAAAGTGAGTTTTTATGCAAAAAAATCAAAATTGATAAAAATCCAGTTTTCACCCTAAAAAAATAATTTTTTAATTGAAATATTTGGAACTGGATTTTCTCGTAAGCTATGTTTCCCAGAGCTTAAATAAAGAAAATCCATGATCAGCTTTAAAATTTAAAAAGTTTATAAAATTTAAAAAAATTATAAAATTTAAAAAATTTATAAAATTTATAAAAATTGGACTTTGAGCATAAGATATGAATTTCTATATTTAAAACTTGAAATTCTTGTAAGCTATAAGTCCTAAAAATAAAAATTTACAAAAAAAAAAAACTATAAAAATTGAAAAAAGTTCTTCTTATTTATTTAAAATGTAAAAAATACTGTATTATCGATCTTATAACTCGATATTTCTATTAAAAAGCTTTAAAAATAAAATCAACTTCACATTATTTTGGGTTGCTGATTCAGCAGGCTACCGAACACAATCTGTCAAGACTTAAATACGCACATTTGGATGCCTTTCTAGCTACACGACTTCATGAAATAATTACCGCTGTCGGTTTCTACTTTTTTAATAAATGAGAAATTATTAAGAGTTTCAAGTTCTATTGTATTTTGTTTAACAGTTAAGACCATCACAAAATTAAAATCTGTTAAATGCTGTTGTCAACAGTATAATATTTACTGGCAGAACAAATCCGATTAACTTACTATTTTAAATGCATTTACAATCAAGAGATTTAAAAAAATCAAAAAAATTTGTTTTCCTAGTTTTGTGTGATGTATGAAAGTTTATTTCGAATAAATTCTTTTTTAACATCAGCTTTTTACGACATTGCTGTCGTTTCCAATTATAATAGTAGTGGTTATGTAGCGGCAAACGTCTTGTGCTTAATGCATCAAACATTAATTTAGAAATAATAATATTTAATTTTCTGCAAATTTTTGCAAAACAAACTTTTAGAGACACGCGCATTTTATAATTTTCTTATCAATCCACTATCATATGTGAACCTAAAGGTGGGAATACCAAAGAGCCTAAAAAAGTTTTTGTGTTTTTTTTATTTAAAGCGAGATAATTCTTTAGTTTGTTTAGTAAATATTAATTATCACAAAGTTTTATTGTGCAAAAATTTCCATTGTGTTTTGTTAACTCAAACTTATCTATTGCAGTTGTTTTTTTGTTGCAAATTAAGAACTTATTCTTTTGCTGTTAAATGCGAATAAGAGAAGTAATTAAATTTATAATTATAAGTTTCCATTTACAGGTAGTAAAAAATGTGTATATCGAAATTAGTTCTCAGTTAACTGGCGGTTGTTGTTTAACCGATGATTTTGATTACGTCAACAGTTGATGCTTAAAAGATTATTATTTACATTTGTTTTTTTTTTGTGAAAATGTTTTTTTTATATAAGTTAGACTGCGAATAAAATCTGCATTTGTTGTTAATGTATGCTAATTACAAAAAATTCATAATAAATTTGTAATTGGTTTCTTGGGGATTATTACTCTGCTATGGCTTAAGGGTAACTACCTTAAAAAGCGTGTGATAAGTAAGCCTTCATTAGTTGCTGGTACTAAAGAAGGCAACTTATTTGTGAAATCTATAATGATTTGCCGATTATCGTTAATTAAACAGCATTTCTTCTTAGACTTGAACTTGGAAATATTTATATTATCAATTGCTGTTTTCAACACTAAAAGCGCAAACTCTCTTGATAAAAAAAAAAAAAAATAACAAAAAAAAAAATTAAAATAAAAAAAATAAAAAAATATCATGAAAACTACAGCCTTTCAAAAAAGTCACTTTCAACTCAAAATCAAACCAAGAGTTAATTATTTTGCATAAAATAACATATCAAATTGGAAAAATGTGTTAAAATAAAACTAAATTTTTTTTGCAGTTAAAAGTTAGAAATTTCATTATCAACTAAAAACTCTGGAAAAAGATTCTTTATTATCAAAAAATTTTATTTTCGCTAAACGATTAACATATCCCAAAATTATTCATTTTCAGAAAAATTTTTTCAAAACTCTGTTTACACTAAAATAATAAAAGTTTTATCAAAAACTTAAAAAGAAAAATCACACGTTAACACTACTGAGTTATTTTTGTACCTTTGTTTGTACCTTATGTTGTTATGCTTAGTGACGTCGATGGAGCAATGTCCGTTTGACCGTCCGTGTTCGGGTTAAAATCAACTTTGCCAAAGCACTAGATGCGCTAAAGAAAATTTTAATAAGCAAATCGATCAGACATAGTTTGAAAAACTTTGCTATTGAAATTTAGCAGGATTGGTCCACGTCCTTCGACACAGCGGACAAAACGCCACGCCTGCTTCTAATTTATTCGTATCATTTAAAACAAATCTAGTTCAGTGAAGTAACTGCAATCTATAAAATAAATATATGGAGCGATAAAGAGTTAAAAACTAAGAAAAAAATCAAGTGAAAACATTGGCGCTCGCTCTTAATTTCTGAGTTGTGGGTCTCTGAATTTTTTATAGAAAAGTGCGATTGTGTACCGTAATTTTTAAGTTATTAATATGCGCATCATTTAAAAGCTTTTGATAAAAAACTGCGGGAACCCTCTACTTCAATTGACTAATGACTCCAATAAAGTGCATCCATTATTTTTAAGGGCATTGCAACAGGCCTTAAATCATTTTTTTCCGCTGGAACCAACCGTTTGTGACTATAGATTTTCAGCATATTCAATGGGATCACAAATAATTATTTTGAACATTCCATACTATTTTACAAAGAAGGATGAGCTGCAGTATTTGATCGTATTAGGTTAGATGGCAATCAAAATTTAATTATTACTTAAACTGCTTAAAGTTCTATAAACTTTAATTAAAAATTAGCAAATATTATTTTATTTAATACTTTTAACTTGTAGTCCAACTTAAACTTAATTTAAAATCAAGTGGCATTTCAATGTCATTGACATTTATTTAAAATCTAGACATAACGATAACAAATTCATTTACTTAAACGTCATAAACAACTCATTCAAGACAGTGCTAAAAGAAATTTGCTAGAAGCATGATTGATGGATTGATTATTTATTAAAAACATGAATAAAGATAAATCACAATTTGTGACAAACGAACGAGCCCAGAAATCATACACACGAAAATGCGGCTTAATAATTTAACTGCATTCAATATAAAAAAATTTAATTTTACATAGTCGAAGACAGTTTAGAATATTAATGAACAAATACAGTCTTGAAAAAAATAAAAGTAACAATATCTTCCTTCCCGTAGACTGCTTTTGAATAATCTGACAATGAAAATTTCTTGCTTTAATAAACTAAGGCAAAAAAAAAATATCTTTTATCTTGATAATCTTAACATAGAAAATTACTGAGAAATTACAAAAATTAAAGGGTATACAAAAAGTGAGATGATATTCTTAAACTGAGAAAGGCAGGCACGTCAATTTTGCACAGTTTATGTAAAACTATGTTCATTTTAGCAACAACTTCAAAAAAATCAAAATATATGATGTTTACAATGTACACAATCTAAGGAAGATAGATGCGAAGAATGCCGATGATGGATTTGGCAGTCCTGAAAATGCGGCATTGCATTCTGCCAGCGTCTTATTGTTCTTGTTTTCTTTGGAAAACATCCGCATACATTTGTAAAATAATTTTTCTTTCTAAAGATTTTTAGAAATTAAATTAATAAATGAACCTAAGTCAGAAAACAATAAATTTTAATTCATTTAAATGTTCACGGTTCAAATCCTTAAAAATTAAAAAAATCAAAATTTAATAAAGATGTGGTGTTTTCATACATGCTCTTCTTTTCTACCGCAACAGGCGGATAGATTCTATTTAAGTATAATTTTTTTGCCATCCGTTACAAGAACAAGTATAACAATTAAAAAATAAAACCAATATATAAAGGGTATTCCTATAGTGACGTGATTTTAACTAATTTAACTTAAGTTTTTTAGCCAAAGTAGGCAGATATTTAGTACTTGCATAGAATGTGTGTGAATATATCCTCCATAAAATTAAGGCTAAACAAAAAATTTTAAAATAAAAGGGTTTATAGGTCGTGATTTTAACTATGTGGTTAACACGTTGGCTACAAACCTGGTTGACCAGGGTTCAACCCCTGCGGCAACAAACAATTTAAAATGTTTTTTTCTGTTTAATGGTATAAATACATATTTAGAATTAACATTAAACATGCAGTCTCCTTCGTCGGTACTTCTTCAAAGCGTATTCGCCGGCGAAGTAAAATAACTAATAAAATGGCTATATCTATCTTTCTCTTTTCACCACCTGTCTTATCTCTCATCTATCCCTTTCCTAAAGAATGTAGCACGGTTACGAAAATAACTAAATAGGCATTGTTGGCTGAAGTGCTACTTCTCTTTAACAAAAAAAAAAGTAAACCGTTATAGGCAGACGCTTGATATTTATACCGAGAATGTATATCTGCTATAAGAACAGGTTCAAAAAAGTATTAAAATAAAATAAAGGGTGTCCCAATAGCAACCTGATTTTCACGTATATGACCTCATTTTTTTTAACCATTATAGGTTGAGTCTATAAGTTAACGCTAGTTTGTTACAAAGAAGTAAATACTATTAAAAGGTGTTCTAGGTTAGATTAGGTCAGGCAGGCGACCGTGTTGCCACAACCCACTTGGGTCCATTGATTGGTCCCTTTGTGTTACCTGCTGTTAGAATAATAAGAATTAGGGATGAAGAGATGAAAAGGGGCAGAAGGAGAGGGAGAGAAGAAAGAACCGCGGGTCCGAGAATACGGAGAATGCCCGAGAGAAAAATGCAGAGAAGAATCCGGTAAGTGAGTCTAGTTGACAAAAGTATGCGCTCATCCCCTGAATGTGTCACGGTGTCCGGCTAATCCTGCCTAGACCCAGTTAACGATATATCAGAAAGGCCCTCATAGTACCGCTGACCAAGACTAAAAAGAAGTTCTACAGTAACATTATTTTCACAGGGCCGCATTTTACTTTTATCCAAAGGAATTTTAAAAATAAAAAGGAAAGTTAAAAGGTGGCTCATATATGGTAAACAAACCAATTCGGAATTCAAGCACGTTTGTTAGAAATAACGTGGTGAATTTTTTTGCAGGCATCAATAATTTGAGAGACTTCACCGTATGATTTTGGAAGAAAATAAAACGGTTCATTGAACGATTTTAATTCGTTTACACAGCCTTCATTCGATGGATTTTGCAAGCACTATCTGATGTTGCACTGTCTGCAACATCCAATTGTGTGCAAAAATTCAGTTTTCGTAACTCTGTAGCGGTCGAAATTAATTTTAACATTTTGACCCTTTTTAAAAGCAAATAATTGAAGTAAAATTAAACTTGTCCTTAGTGGTAGTCTTCGGAAATTAAGAGAAATTAAAAAAAACCCTTAAAATTTTTAAAGAAAACACAAATTCCAAAGTAATCATCAGATTAGACGACTAGAACCAATCAAATTTTTGTTTATATTAGGTTATATCTTTATAAAAAAAAAAAAAAAAAAAAAAAAAAACTTGAGTTCGTTTAAGCATTATTTCAAAGTCCCTGTTTTAGAAGAAGACAAAAAGTTTTTAATTTGTTTGTTCATATGATTATAACCACTTTGCACTTTTAGTTTTTTGTTTTTGACTAAAAAAGAGCAAGAAAATATTTTAAATAAACAGGGAACAGCAACAATCGATGTTCATTGTTCGCGCGGAGAATTGGGAAAAGTCATAAAATTGTGCTCAGATATTTAAAAGATTTTAAATAACTATGGGGCCGCTATAATTCCAACCAGCAAAAACAAAATCTTGAGGAATGCGTCAATCTCTTATCTTCCAGAACTCTAGAATTTAGAACTTAGTAAGTGTCTCCACGAGAAAAGGAGCCACTATAAGCTGAGAACATCAGAGGTTAAAAAAGAAAAACCAAATGTCCGCTAATTGACGTAGGCAAAGAAAATCGATCTCAATATGCTAAAGACATTGCAGTAAAATTCATATTAATGGTTGGCGTACTATGGTGATGAAATGAAATTTAGCTTGGATGGCAGACAGGGCTTCTATTAATATTTAAACGGTACTATAAGGGGCTATTTTTAAATTGCCATGACAGCAGAGAGTAGCTGGTGAAATGGTCTAATGTTCAATAATATATGAACAGCACTACCGATATAGTGTTTAGAAATTGCAAAAATAAAGGGAGAAGTGGAGAAGGCTCAGAAGGGTTTGGCGCATAAAAGAGACATCTTGATTTGGAGAACCAGAGGGTTCGTCGTAATGACTAGAGAAGCTTACAAGACTCTATTTCAATCAACTTTTCTCAAAAGCAATTGATATTTTTTGACTGAATCCATCGAATTTCCAAAAAGATAATGGTCTTAACATAATGATAGAGTTGTTAAAGAACTTTTTGTTTTCATCCATTTTAATTTGCCACTATATTCTGGCGTCCTTAATATAATTTAAAATGTTTGGGATTGGCTTTTCTTCAAGATTTATGATGTAGAACTTCTTCATTAAGGACTTCTGGAATGAGATTTTTTGCTTAATTCGAATTTTGTTAATGATTTAATGAAAACTATTTGAAGTTATATTAAGCAAGGAAGTTAGAAATCACTATTAATATTTCCTAGACATCATAAATAAACTTAATATTGATGGTTCTTATTATTAAGGTATTAAATAAATCCTTTTCAATTAAAATTAGTCAGAGGATTTAAATCATATAATAAATGTAATTTTTTATTATTTGTGTTTTTCGAAAAGATACTTAAAAAATGTTGTTATTAATTTTGTAATTTTAAAAAGGTATCCCTTTCTAGTGGTAGTAAAATTTAAGCTTCCAATAAAAAATTAAAAAGTTTTGACCAAATGAAAACAGAAACGTAAAGTGGTTCTAATCATCTGATTAAAAGCATGACTTTTTTTTTGCATAGAACAGATTTATTTCTATTTTTTCTGTATTTTAATCGAACAGTTAGTTCTTTTAACTAATCAAAGAAGTCAAAATTTGTAGTATTAAGTTTATGATACTTAAAACATGTATCGAGATTTTAGCGAATTACAGTTTACTTTTTGCTTAACTATTTAAAAGAAAGCAAAAGAGGAACCGTAAATAATCAAGAAAAAATTGTTAAAAGATTTAAAATTTATATCAATTAATTTAAGTTTGAACAAAATAATGATATACGTTTCTTCCTTAAGAATGTAGTGGTATTTATTAAATTTTTCATTAAAGGTATTTTCTTAAATACTACTTATATGCCTAATCTAAACTATCTGTAGTATAAAGTACGCACAAAGCTGCGAAACAAAGCATCAATTTAGAAACTGATGCACTAGTTGCTCGGTTGCAACGTTTCTAATACTGGTCTGTGACAATTTGGAATGGTTTGCATTGTAAACATTTAGTATTATTATAAGACACAATACATTGTTTGAATACAAAGCAAATGACGTTTTGGAAGTCAGTCGTAATGTTACGTTTTTTCCTTTAAGGAAAATTTACGGATTATTTGGTCTCGTATTTACTGAACATGTCTTAATTCAAAAGCAGCCATCCACGCTACACTACTGTGTTATTCCGTCGAGACATGAAGGCGACCACTTCGCTTTACATCCAAGTCAATTATTTCAACTTAAATCCAATAACCACAACTTACATCTGCCTTGCACTGTAATCATAATGTTACTCCCGCTAACGGCTAGATCTCTTCGACTTTCTTTACTTGACAATTATCCACTACTACTCTTATTAAATAGACGTTTTCTCTAACTATCTAGACACATGGCTTCACACATTAATTGTTTCATCTTTCCGGAAGGTTTATACTGCTGTTTCTTAGTTTTAAATTGCCTTACACAATTATTTATTCATCTTTGACAGACCTTATGATTTGATTTGGTTTGACAGATCTTATGATCGTAACAGTATGCTTAGGCAAACAATCAGTTTAGAATGTTAACAGATACCAACATAATTTGTATACATTGTCTGTTAATAACATCAATACATACATTGAGAAAGAGACGAGTAGTTTATGTAACTATATACGTAAGTACATGTATATGCATTACATATACCGGTACATATTAGTAAGCACGTGCCAATTATTGTATTAAACACAATCAAGTCCAGCGACCATCGACTACAAGATGTCAAAAATAGAATACATGCGTGCTTATGAGAATAATTATTTTAGCCGCTACATAACTACCGACTACACGGCTACTTTTGTAGCCCGTAGCCAACTTAGGCTAATTTCTATTTTTCTTGACTACAAAAAACAGATTAGTGCTGCCAATGCAATAAATGCGTGAAATGGTGGTTTTAAAAACGCAATACATTAAATATCGCTTTTAAAAACGCGAAAAACTATTATAATGGCACCATTGAAAAATAATAATCATCTGATTATTTGTTTACATTTTTCATTTACTTTTTATTTGGCGCATTTTTTAGGTTTTTTTTTTGTTGTTTTGCTTAATACATATGTCAAAACAGATGTTTACTTTCTGTAGTTAGTGGTCGGTAGTCGTTAAAAGAATTAAGTAGCTGGCGACTTGGCTATTTTTGTAGCCAGCTACTTTTGTAGTCGGTAGTCGATGGTCGGTAGCCTTTGATTGTGTTTATAGTATATAACAAGAGATGAGACTTAAATGCATTAAATAAGTACTTTTTCAAATTGTACTTATTAAGAAAATTTATAATATTGACGTTTTTGATAATTTTTTACTAGGTTTTTGTACCCAAAATAGTCTGTGTCTTATTTTAGAGACTGTATAATATATTGCAGCCTTGTTTGCTTTGGGGCTCTATACCAAAGAAGTAAGAAATCTATCAAATAAATTTGGATCACAAGATATTTATTTTTCAAATATTTTAGAATATGATATCTTTAAAGATCGGTTAAAATTCATAAAATTGCGGAGTTGTCGTCTCCCCTTTACTCTTTTCTTCACATTATTATTTAACTATGCTTAAAAGTTTATTGTAATCGATACGGACATTAATGAAGTTCGTGTTTAAATGAAAGTGTATCTCTCTGTAACCTTGAACAAATTTTTTTTTGTTACATTGTTTTCATTTTGTTTCATTGTATCATTCTTAATTTGTGAAAAATTAAAAAAATATAGGTTCTTATATAATTTAGTTCAAAATATTACAATTACTGACACATATATTAGGGACATCATTCGTCAAATTGGGAGCGAGAATTTTTCTGGCTACTCTGGTTGTAATAGCAGCATATAGTACTTTTCTCACTAATGTGATAAGATTTAAATTTTAAACAAAAATTAGTTTCGTAGCTTATACTCTTATGCTCTCCTATTTACATGCGTTAATAAGTTTTGTTAGTCTATCAAACAGTGTCGTACTGTGAAGATCGTTTGTTTCTTCACTAATATATTGCCAAGTACACAAAATTGCTTAAATTTGTTGTTTTTAGTTCGTTTGGTATAAAAACTGTTAAATAAAATTTAAGAAAAATTTTTTTAATTAAACAAGAAAATAAATAATTAAAAAAAAAATAAATTATTTAAGAATAAGTTTTTTAATAAATTATTTGAGTGAAGAGTTTTTTGTTGGTCTCTGCTCGTTGAACGATATGTATTTTAATAAAATTTTGGCATTAATTGTCGTTAGTTGTTTGAGTGCTTTACAAGCTGCTGTCATAAACAATGATCATTACCAACAAAAACAACGTGTTGATAAACAGCCCTGGGATTTGATAGAAGCTTTAAGAGCACCTTCTCAAATTCATGGCTTTAATGGAACTTGGATAACAGGTTGGTTAAAGGAAATTTTTCCATACCCTTTTAATAAGTTTGTAAATAAACATTTACAGTCTCTGAATACTTATGGATTTCTAACAAAACATCCTAACTTGAGTTAACATTATTAGTTCGATTTTGTTTAAAGTACATTTCTTAGTCACATCTTTAGTGTAATCGGCACATTTTTATGATTTTTATAATTTTTATTTTTAACTTTTAAAAATTTAAAACTTTTTTAATAGCATGTGGCTGTAAGGTTTTGTAAAAGGTAATCTTAAAAGTTGAAGAATCAAAAACAGAAAATTTAAAAAAAATTATATCTTCTATAGGGTCACCCGTAATATAATATTTTATTCTTTGTTCTTACTAATATATTAATATTCACTCTGTATTAATTTCTAACATGTTTTAAAAGACATGATTACATTTGTCAAAACCATGTCCACAATGGGGTACCTCTAATTCTTAGCTTAATTTTTAAAACTTCTATTGTAGCGGGTATATTAATACGCTCTGAGTCTGTTGTGGTACAAAAAATATGGCCATATACGTAATTCTTCACCTATGGTCACACCCTTTAAGATGTATTTTTATTTTTTATACTTTTTATTTTAGCGTATACGGAAATACACTCTGTTCCCATAATGATTTAAAATTAATACCATATACGTAAGAACCACGTATGTATGGAGGCGCCCTCTGATTTTTAACTTAATTTTAATATTTATTATTATTGTGGCGGACTTAAGTTTTTTCCTTCAACGAACATTGGTGTGATTGTTGATATAGAAACCATATAAATGGCTGATTGTGTTCCACGGACTGTGTGGTGTGTTTACTACAAAGCTGGCCACCCCATCAGTGATTCCACAAGTAAACTGACGAAACGAATTTTTTCTGTTCCTTGCATTTTGTCACTTAACGAATTAGTCAAAAGTGCAAGTTTGATTGAATTAAACATGAATTCATTCAAAATTGCCCGAAAAATCAATGCGATTTAATCTTGGGTAAGCAAAATTTAACTGAGGAGGTTGGACTACCTACAACACAACGCCATAAATGTACAAAATGAATATTGTGAATGTTACATTTAAGCTAGGTTTTAGTTAGATTCAGTCATATTCTTAAAAACTCACATCAAACTTTTTTCTTATACGTATTATTCGAAGGAAACTTATTTAATTATTTGTTTTTTTTTATTAACAAAATAAAAAAATAATCGATAAAATTGTATCGAATAAACCTATAAATTTTTAAAATTACTTGCTTTAAGACAGAATTAGTCTTTACTTTCCGTTCCGTGAAGAATCAGCTGATCAATTTCTGTTAAATGGAAAATATGTATTTGTGGTTTGTTATTACTTTGACGTTCTGTTCTGTTCCGTTCGAATCAGTAGAAAATAGAATTCAAAGTTAAGTTACTTAAAAGTTGTTTGGTAGTGTAAGTGCAAAATTGTAAACAAACCATTTTTGTCATTGTAATTGTAGTTGTTTTTGTTGTGTTGTGTATTGTGTTTTTTTTGTTTATTATAAACGGCTGGTTTTTTGTTACAGAAAAACTAATTACAATAATTTAAAAAGCAGAACGGCACGGAACAGAACAGCAACAGAAAGTAAAGACTAATGACGCCTTTAGTAATACAAAGTTATAACAGTTTAATCAAAGAAGATAAAAGTTTATTTAAACTAACAATATGACATTTCTTTGAAAAGTTATTTATGATCAAAGAGTTGAGTTTGCATTTCTATTTTTATACCCTTCACTACAAAAAGTGGTGGCTTGTAATCTTTACAATATTTATTTCCGACTCCATAAAGTATATCTGTTCAGACTTTTTATGCATAGCGAAGTTGATTGAGTGATGTCCATCTGTCCGTCCATGTAAGTTTTAAAATCAAGTTTGCTGAGGCAATAGATCAGCTAGAAAAAATTTAAATAAGCTTATCGATCAGACATAGTGTCGAAATAGTAGGTGCTATTGGAAGCAAGATCGGTGCATGTGCTTCGATGCAGCGGGCAAAACAATGAAGTGCTCCAATCAAAAAAAAAAAAAAAAAAAAAACGGTCGATAGGGAATTAAAAAATGAGAAAAAAACATCAAGTGAAAAAATTGGCGCTCGCTCATATTTTCCGAGCTACGGGCCTCTGAAACTCTAAAATTTTGTAAAATATAAATATGTGTATCACGTTAAAGCTTTTAAAGATATATTTCAGGAAATACTAAACATTTTTTCAAATACTTAACATATCAAGAGCCGATAACATTATTATGTAGAATTATATATCGTACTGAATTTTTTTGTTTTTACTTATTAATTCTCTGTCATCGCAATATTTGCTTTTTGGAGTTACTTCACTAAACTAGATATACATAGATGGCGAGGGGTATATAAGATTCGGCATAGCCGAATAAAGTGCTCTTACTTGTCTATTTAAAACTTGACTTAAACGACTCTCGCTTTAACACTCTGTGAGGTCTATTTAACAAACACGTAACCTTACCCGCATAGCCATCCCAGTGTATCTTTTACAGCCATCGACATCTCAAATTCTGCAAGTTCGAAATTTTTATGTTTTGTTTACTAAACGTAAAACCAGGCAGCCATCAAAGCTAACAAAAATCAAAGTAACGATCTCCTGTTTTTTCAACCGGGCTCTCTCACGACTGTCATACAATATTGTTGGGGTGTTACTTTCTTTTCTTACTGTGCAATGATTTCCTACACAGGCAACTTTAGCAACTCACCGTTTATTTTTTTGATAACTCTTCTAAATTAATTTTAACAGTTTGCTATCAACTAACTGTAAATGTTTATATTACATTTCCATGGTTTTATATTTTATGTAAGATTTCAGTAAAATCAAAGTTTATTTCAGATCCAATAATTTATATTTGTATCCAAATTATTTTTGGGCTTAATTCCGTTTTCTACTAGACGCAAGCTTGCAATTTTTAATTTGTGAAATATTTTATCTTGTTTTGCTTCACGCAATGTTTAATTGCATGAGTACGCTAACTAGAATGAAAAGGAGTTTTGTGTTTTAAAATATAGTTATAGTAAAAATTTAGATTTAAATAATTCAGCATTATTTATTGTATTTAGAAAATAAACGCAATAAAGAAACTACTCTTTTGGAGTTACAATATTCTTTAAAATTTTTTTGTCATTAAAGCTGGATTCACCCATTGTTTCGGAACAAAATTTTTGTTCTGAAACATTTTTTTTTTATATGTAGTTTGACGTTTTTCTTTTTGAGAGAGAGAGAGAGAGAGACACGTCAAACTACATAAAAAAAATGTTTCGGAACAAAAATTTTGTTCGGAAATAATGGGTGAATCCAGCTTAATTGACGCTCGGTCGACAACAGCTTTAAAAACTGATTCGAACCAATCTTCATTCTTTCACTAAACTTGCATTTTTTAAAATATTTTCTGTGAAGGTAAATAAATACTTACAAATTTGCTTTTCTTTTAATTTAAAATATGTATTTTGAAAACGCAATTAAAAATTGTTAACTGTCGTGATGGAACTGAAATCGTATATATAAAAAATTGTATGCAAGCGCATTTAAAAAGCAACTCTTGTTGCTTTCAGCATTAAAAATTTGCTAGTTGGCGCCTAGCTTAACTTAGCTTGAAGAGAGTACTTAAAATTTTATATCGAACTTTAATTTTAGGTTTATTAATTTTTTTTCTGTGTACTATTTTTTCTTTTCTCTTTTTATTTAATACATTATATAACTAATTCTGTTTTTCCAATAGTATATTAAATCTAATCTAGGTGTTCTTATTGATAATTATCTTCACTAAAACTTTTAATACCAAACTTAAAAAAAATAAGTTGTGGTATTTTTATATATGTTATATCAGCAAAATTGTTATAAATCGTTCAAAATGATAAGAGCCAGAAAACTGATAAATAAATATATAAAATTTTATTTTAAACTAGCAGTGAGCACGACTTTGTCTGCGTGTCATTTCTATTTTTTTCCAAACTTAAATAGAGAAAAATTATTCTAGAGTTCTGTAGACAGTCTTTAAGATTTTACACATGTACAAAAATAAAGTATGCTGACAACTGTTGCAGTACCATCATACCAGTAAAATTAGAGGCTTTCACATTTGTATCTCTATCTTATCTTCTAAATAAAAATTATTCTAAGGGCCACCTTACAAAATTTTATTTAAATTCATCGAGCAGTTAAAAAAAATATACTTCATGTACACAAACGACCCCGTTACAGTTCTATTATAGGTTATAGATAAGCCATAACCATAAAAATTATTTTATATGCATTTAGAAAAATATAAATTTTGGCAAATAACGTGAAAAAATTTGACAACCCTGTTGTACGATTGTTTGGTTTATCCTTGATGAAATCGTGTACCAAATGTCAGATTAAAATGTCAGATTAAAAATCTGCTTTAAATTTGTTATATAAAGTTTGACATTTCTAGCAACGTCGAGAACAATTGAACTCGCCACTGCTTGGTCATGGGCTTATCAAAGCAAGTAGAGAGTGAAAAACTAATTGTTTCGCTTTTTATCGTTAAAAAAGTATTTCTTGTTTTGGTTTTGCTTATGTAAAAAACGATTGCATATTTTAAAATTTTATGACTGCAAAAAATGCTCACAGTGATGAAAAGAGTTTTAAATTGCAGAGCATTTGAGAAGAAAGTAACAAAATACATGCAATGTTTGGCTGTTGTGACTGATTTGTATTTAGCGGCCGGTTTTTTTTTTTTTTGTAATTGAAAATAATCTTAAAATATATAAGGTACAATAGTATGAGAATCAACTTAAAAGTAATGCAACAATTATAAACTATTAATTGAATATAAGAAACTTAAAAAAAAAACAGTGATAAGGAAAAGTTTATTTCAAAAAACCTTACACGAACTTAAAAGTTATAATGGAGTTTGTTTAACCAATTACTAGCATAGATTCTTTCTTTTCAAAAGAATCTTAGTGACTGCTTAGTAAATTTCTTATTTTTTAAAATAAGACGATCTGCATTTTTCTTTAAATTACAGCGTCAAGATCCTTACAAATGAACTGATCATTTTATGTTCAAAATTTGAATGTAGTAAGTAAGTGAGGAATCTACGAGGAAGGTTGAGTATAAATTTTAAGTTTTTATTCTGGCAAGTTTGAAGCTTTTTTGTGTGAGTTTCAGCAGTCTTGCTATACTAGACTTGGCAACCATAAGTCAAGACACATATCTTGTATAACAAAATTTTGTTTCTTAGATTAAGACTTGATCTCCTGGTTAGTAAAGGATATAGTACGCAATCACAATTAATTGAGAGCAAAAGTTTTTTTTATCTAGAATAATACCCAAGTATTTAGTGTTTTCATTAACTTATATTTCCTTGGGAGTAAAAGTTTTGTGTAGGAAGAAGTTTTGGAGATTTGTTGTATTGAAATATGATGATTATCATTTACTTTAATTTTTGAAACTTTGGAGAAAATAGCTAAATTTATGCCAACATTAAATATCTTACTTAGTGTTTCAAATAATTAATCCGGCATATTTTTAAGAATAATGGCATTAGATCCATCTTAACCTTGTATTTTGGATTTGTATTTTTATTTGTATCTAGCACAACAAGATTAATATCTTTGTGAGAAAGTTCATTATTACAAGATTTATAATTAAAATATCTATAAAAAATGTGACGTAATAAAAAGATAGAATTTAGAGAGATAATAATTAAAAATAAAAGAAAGAAAATTAACTTTACGCATAACATTAACAAAAGTTGAGGAAAAAGAAACAAAATTAGCCTAAATGTTTATAAAGTTCTTTTCTATTTTCGTTGCTGATAATTTGAATTTGAGGCGGTAGTTGTACCAAAGACTGCTGTAGAGGTTGTGAAAAGGCTTAATTTTTTTGCTGGATTAGTCTTTTTCCTCGTACAGATCTTCCGAATCTTAACACGTTGAAAGGATAAATTGGTTGCTTAGTTCTCATAATTCTATGTAGAAAGATCAGGTTCCTAAATTTAAGGAGATTTTCGAAGTTCATCCTATTAGTTTGGTACGAAAATCGGAAAATTGAATCAGTCCGTCCTTTGTTATATACATATCTTGCTATGTTATTATAAGCAACTTTAAGTTTATTGAAGTCACAGCTGGAACGATTAGCAAATATTTCACAACCATATGGAAGGACAGGTAGAAGACATGTTTTAGCAAGCAATGTTCGTATTTTATAAGGCATTGAATACTTGACGGCCCAAAGGTTACTTAGCATTCCATATACTCGACCAACTACAGTTGCTATATGCTTTGACCATGAAGGCTTAGTGTTGAATACGAGCTCCAAGTTTTTGCAGAAACTTACAAATTCAATGATATCGTTATTTGTTCTCATATATATGCCATCATTTAAGGTTTTTTTGTTTTTATTCAAATCAATCCATTGTTCATTGCCCATTTATTAACCCTCTCTAGGTCCCTGTTTATGTTGTCCGCACATAAATGAATATCGTTGGCATTACAGCTATTAAAAATCTGGACATCATCAGCATACATTTGTACTTTACAGTATTCTATCACATCAGGTAAATCATTGATATACAGACAAAATAGCAAAGACCCAAATATTGAGCCCTGTAGAACACCTCTGTTTACACTAAGGATTTCTGAATATCTTCCATTAAGTTCAACTATTTGAGATAGTCTAGCAAGATAATTATTTAAAAGTTTGCAGGCTGTGGGTGAAAAATAGAAAAGTTTTTCTAGTTTCATCAATAAAATTGAATGATCGACTGTGTCAAAGGCCTTGCTATGATCCAGTAGTATTAAAAATGTCAAGCTCACCTCGACTATCTCCGTAAGAGCTGTAATGCAGCTTCTGCCCTTTACAAAGCCGGATTGCTTATCAGATAAAAGATTCTGTTTTTTAAGATGTTTATTAATTTGCTTGCTGATAATTTTTTCCATAACGTAAGATAAGAAGGGTAGAATTACAATTGGCTTATAATCATTGTTTTGCTTAGGGATTGGAATAATTTTAGACAGCTTCCATGCATCAGAAAATACAGAAGTTGTGAGTATGATGTTGAATAAATGAGTGACGAATGGCAAGATAACTCCTAAAAAGGTGGGATTTATTCTATCAACACCAATAACTTTCGATTTAATTGCAGATAGACTTAGCATGACTTCGCATTGGCCTACACGAAGAAAACTAAGTGAACTCTGAAAGGGAACTGAATACAATTCATTATATAGGTTGCGTGTAGGTTGAGGGATATTAACATTTAGAAATTTTCTATTTAAATCATTAATATTTACAATGATTTGACGATATGAGTCGTTTTTTTGACCTATTCCGATTTTACGAACTTCCTTCCATTCCAACTTGTTATCAATCATCGAAGAAAATTTTTTTTTGATAAAACGAGCATTTTGACGCTTTGATATTTTTACAACTTCTCGTCTACATATTTAAAATATTTTATAAAGCTCTGGAGTTTTAAATCTTTTTCAACTTGAGTAAGGAGCATAACGCTTCCTGATTAAGGTTTTAATTCTTGTGGTGAGCCCATAGATGTCATTCGATAAATTAGGGGGTTGTTTATTAATAAGTTGTTGTTAAAGTCGCCAATAACAATAATGTCATTATACTCGACAGATATATTTTGCAGAACATTCATAAAAACATTAACAGGTATGTCCCTGTGGGGTATGTATACACTCCCGACCAGAATTTTCTGTTTTTGTTTTGTGGTCACTTCTATAAATAGGTATTCAATTGTACTGCCTGCGTTCGATTTTGTTTTTACAAGACATTTGATACCACATCTAACATAAATTGCAACTCCACCATCTTTGGTTTTCGTTTCCATACCATAATTGTTCTGTCCGATCGAAACAGGTTAAAGCCTTCCAATTTATAAGTAGCGTCGTTGATGTCAAAGGGAAACCAGGTTTCAGAAATTCATATTATATCCACAACAGCAGAAGCAAATAGATATCTAAATTCATCCATTTTACAATGCAAACTTTGTGCGTTTATTACACATAAATTTATGTGCTTTATTATTTTTCAATGAAAACACTGCCACTGAGCCGAGACTCATTGTTAAGTTATTCCACGTAATCTGCAATGCAAATATTTTTAGTTGATGGATTACTTATTGTTATAGCATGAGACTTCGCAAATGCATCAGCAATTTCGTTAGCATTATTTACACCCATGTTTTAAATGTCACTGTCTGCATTTTGATCAGAAAGCGGTAAATTCTTGCTTTTAAGTGCTTTGGTAAGCTTCCAAAACTTTTTAGATCCGAGGCAACTTACAAATAAATCTTGACCAAGACTCATTTTTATTGTTTGGATCCCCACATCTCTGCAATTTCCGCCTAAATTTATATCATTGCAGTATGAAAATTTTAGATTTTTCTGCCCAACTGGAATCAAATTAAATACCTGTTTGACAATAGAACATAATAGGACCAGTACCAAATCTATGGTATAAGTGTTATAATCGACTTGATCAATATCGCGGCAACTTGTTTCGTTCACTACCCAGGTCCTAGTGACTGGCCAATTTGCGTGATTGCATAAATGAACAGAAATAGTTTTTTATTAAAAGTGTCCATTGATAAAACAAGATATTGGAACATGGTCTGAATTCAAAATATTTGGATGGGATTCCAAGGCCGAAAAAGGAATAAAGGAGTTTGTAAGTAAAATGTCTACTGTCGAAGGTTGAACAGGATAAACAATTTTGACCTGTTGAATGAAATCATGTAATATCTATATTAGTTAGATAGAAAACAATGTTCACAAAGTACTTTATCAGCAGAGTTGTTTAAATCCAGTTCCAATTGGTGTGCTGGACGTTTATGTCACCAAAAGTAAAAAAAGTCATTTAAGTTTTAGTTAGTAAATTTAAGTCAGATCTAAAGTTTTAGTATACATTGTATAGAAATATTCTCAATATCATGAGTTTTATTTTAGGTAATAACTTATGATCTATATTACTTTTTAACGCTGTGAGTGCACCTCCTACATGAGTAAGCCGGTCTTCTCTGTTTATTTTGTAGCCTCCAAGTTAAAGTTTATGACGCGGTTTTAAAAATGTTTCGTTGAGTAATAGAATATCGACTTTTTGTGAAATAGCTCGAGCTGTGAACCTGCTGAATCTGTCGTTATGCCTTGAGTTTTCCACTGTATAACATGAACATCATATCCAATACTCTTAATTTGTCACACTTGCTTGCAGTGCATCAACAGCATCGAAGGGTGTTTCCTTCGTCGGAAATATCATCGTCGTTGTTAACAAGAGTTTTTTTTTTCGAAACTTCTGTGTAAAGCTTTTGTTGCGAAAGCTTGAATCACGAACATTATCTTGATGTTTAAAACTTGATAACTGAGAAAAATTTGCTTTATCAACGTATAAACCTGAGTAAATTGGTCGCTTAATAGATTTTCCATTATTGGTCGTTAAACGCTGACGTATTTCTAGATACCTCTTGCGACAAGGACACTTCAGGTCATCAGCCCTGTAGTTAACATTTCTCAGATTCTTTTTAAAGCAGTCATACCATTTGTACACTACACTTCCATCTAGAGTGCATTTGTTTAATGTGTAAACAGAAAAATTGTGATTTCCTGCACTCGCCGTACATACGTTGACTTGGTTACAGTTTTTAGCACCATGATCATACACTGAGCATTTGATCATCGCCTGTTTGGTAAGCAAGAAGTCGAGAGTTACGTAAGGTTGTAGCCTCAAGGTTAAAACAAATAATTTATGATATGTGTATTGAGAACAAAAGGATTTATTTAGAAAAAACATTTTGGATAAAGTAAGAAAAGTGAATAATCAAAACATGCTAACAGCACAAAGCTAAATAAAAGGAATAAACACCGATAAGGAATAATCCCTAATATCTCTTAGTACCAAGATAAGTGTTAAACACTATTATAAACACAAGATAAGTATAAAATACCATTTTTATAATGGTAAATATTAAACAATATTATAAACATATGATAAGTATTATAACACCATTATAAACGTAAGATAATCATAGCGATACGTTTTAAACACTATTGTAAATATAACGATTAATATTACGATAAGAGATATGATATGTCAATATATAGGTGAAAATATATAAAATTAATAGAAAAACATAACAAAAAAAAAAAAAAACACAGTCTGCAGATTGTAGATGTTTTAGTTTATTTAAAAAATATATAATAAAGATAAAAAGATGGTTACCCAATCATATTATTTAAATCAAAATATAAGTGTTATCTTTTACAAGTCCCAATCTCGCCGCGCTCCTTAACTAGCATGTGGGATTAAGAGTTACGGTTCTAAGTTCATCATTAGATCATCAGTTTAAATCCTTCCAGAGTTGCATATTATTTTAGTTAGGATGGCTGTGCTCGTTTAGGTATTTATTCAGTAAATAGTAGATCGTGTGTACGAGACCTAGCAAAAGCCAAAAGTAAAAAAAAATTAGGAATTTGTTTAAGCCCAATGAGAGTTTCTGAGCTTTTTCACATTTCTTTAATCGAAAAAAAAAAATATGTGGGATACGTAAATGTATATTTTATCTAGACTTGTATCAAGCCCTTCATATCAGTGAACAATCATTTTCTTTCAAGTGTCAAAAGTGAACTCGTTCGTTCAATTCGTTTGTTCGTTCATTTGTGCCCATAATTATGAAAGTGGTCTAAGTCATATATTTCTTGCTTCGAGATGTTTAATTAATTGCATTTGAATCAATTAAAAAATATTTTTACATTATGCGATAGCCACTATCTAATGGTTCATTTTTGACAATGTCGTAAAAATTACATTGAATAAATTTAGTTTAAAATAATGTGGTATGAAAATAACTAGTAAATTTATTTTTTTTTAAATCTTGACTTAGACCACTTTCATAATTATAGGCATATTTTATCGTTTTGGGTTTCAATTAAAAAAGAGATAATTTAGCATTGAGAGTATAAAATAAAGGGAATTTATTAGCACTAATTTTATAATTAGGTATAAAGTGCGGCTTTAGCAAAGTTTCCTAAAAAATCTGAAAGAAATTTTTTTTAAAAAGATCAGAATAAAGAACAACGAAACTACCTAAATGCAACTTAAACAAAAGAGTGTAAGCGAAGTGATTTTTTTTTTAAATTAAGCAGTGCACTAAGCAGCTAAAAGAGCTTAGCAAACCGAACGGATCATTTCGTTCAATTGTACCTGTTCGCTCATAACCAACATAGCTCTAATTTTATTCAATCGTACCGCAACGACCACTATTAAGTAGGAGTGAAATTAATGGAATTTATTAATTTTTTTTCAGATAATGAATTCTATTACACTGATGCCAATAGATCAATACATAAATTTAATGCTGCCTTACGCTCAGACTCGATTTTTGTTACTTCGGATTTTTTGGTAAGTTAATTTTGTTCACTTTCCAGAAAGTCTTTAGATAACTAATTTTTATTGTTTCCCTTTAAAACAGAACATTTACAAAAACAGTAGTTCGTTTAAATTGTCGCCCGACAACACCAAAATTTTAGTACGTTACGATGTTGAAGGAATGTTCAGACATTCCTTCACAGCTAAATATGATATTTTCGATATAGCTACCAAGAGGTCGATAAAAATCCATAATGGTGCCAAATTACAGTACTGTGCTTGGTCGCCCATTAAAGATCGTTTGGCCTTTGTCTACAACAATAATGTTTTTGTACATTTTGACGAAAATTTAGAGGTTCAAATAACTTCGGATGGCATTAATGGTATTTTCTATAACGGCGTACCGGATTGGGTGTACGAAGAAGAGGTGTTGAGTAGTGGCTCTGCCATGTGGTGGTCAGATGATGGCAACTTTTTAGCTGTGGGTGTTTTTAATGATACTAAAGTAGAAACCTTTAAATATTTTCTTTATGGTGAAGCCGAAGATTCTCAATATCAATATCCCAAAGAGGTGGACTTAAAATATCCCAAGCCGGGCACCACTAATCCTAAGGTTATGTTAAGAGTCTTCGATTTGAGTGTGTATCCAAAATATGTGACAATAAAAGCTCCCGTGGAAGCGGTAGGCATTGATCATATCTTGCAAAATGTGGCCTGGACAGGTGATGGCAAGTTGTTTATCACTTGGTTGAATAGACGTCAAAATATTGCCAGCTTACAGTGGTGCAATGTAGTGGGTGAATGCCAAGAGGTTAAACGTATAGAAGAGCCTAAAGGATGGATTTCCATTGGCAATACTTTATGTTTAAAGACGACACAAAATTGTCTGTTTAGCTATTGGATTGATAATTGGCATCAAATTTGGAATTTAAATTTGAAAACGGGTGTAAATATCTGGAGGTCTCGTGGCAATTTTACTGTATTAAAAGTGTATGGATACGATGAAATCAATGATAAAATGTAAGTTACTATGGTGCATTCTTTGAAATTTACTTTTAATACTATTTTATCCATTTTGTCTACTTCCTCAGTTATTATCAGGCTACTTTAAAAAGCGATCCTTCTGTTTATCATGTATTTAGCAATAGCGATTGTTTGACTTGCGACTTAAGAGATGAAGATGGTGAAAAATGTTTATCTGCTTCGGCATATTTTAGCAAAGGTTACTCCTACTACACCGTAACGTGCAGTGGTCCCAATCCAAGTTTTACGAAAATTTTCGAAACTAAAACTAATTCAGAAGTGATTAATTGGGAATCTAATAGTGCCTTTCGCAACAAGCTGGCAACAAAACTTAGACCAAAAATTGAAATAATGAAGGTACCCTTGGCTGATGGTTCGATGGGTATGGCGAAAATACAATTTCCTCCCAATTTAGATGTTAAGAAAAAATATCCCATGATTGTTAATGTGTACGGTGGTCCCGATTCTGTAAGAGTAACTAACAATTTTGGTGTTGGTTTTGAGGCTTACATGACTACACATCGTGGGGTTATCTATGTGCAAATTGATGGTCGTGGTACTGGCAACAAGGGCAAAGATTTATTATTTTCAGTCAACAATCATTTGGGCGAATTCGAGGTGGAAGATCAAGTGTATGTAACTAAATATTTGCAAAATAAATTTACTTTTGTGGATAATGAACGTTGTGGTATTTGGGGCTGGAGTTATGGTGGCTATATGACAGCTCGTACCTTAGCCAATGATACTGAAAGAATTTTTCAATGTGGCATATCAGTGGCGCCGGTAACATCCTGGTTGTACTACGACTCTATCTATACGGAACGTTTTATGAATGTGCCCATAAAAAATTTCGAAAAATATTTTGAAACCAGTGTTTTGCAAAACGTGGATAATTTTCGAAATCATGATTTCATGCTAATTCATGGCTCCGGTGATGATAATGTCCACTATCAACAATCTCTGATGTTGGCAAAAGTTTTGCAAAAAAATGATATTTTGTTTGAGGAAATGGTGGGTTATTTTTCTTGCTTTTAATAATTTAAGTTTGATTTACATAAAAATATTCTTTGCTTTCAGACTTACACTGATGAAAACCATTCTATTAGAAATTTTTTGCCACATTTGTATAACACTATGGATCATTTTTGGACTAACTATTTAAGTTTGGATATGGAGGAACAGGACTGATGGGCTTTTTTCATAAAAACGTTTTTCTGTTTTATTGTAGTTCACTATTTTAAAAACTAATTCTTAAGAAAGAGATATTTAATGTTTGAATAAATTTATTTTAGAAAAGCTGCATATCGTTAGCTGAAATGAGAACGTATGTAACTAGCAAAAAATCTAAAACTGTGTAAATGAATTTTGTTTAATAATAATTTAAACATTTTTAGTTTTTTTTTGTTTGTTAGTTTTATTGTTTTTCATTTCAGCTATCGATATTCAAAGTAGAAGTCCGGTTAAAGTTGTTATTCTTGTTCGTTAAATTGAAAAGTTCGTAGTATGTACATACACGTTTGTAAACAGTTATTTTATTTTATTAGTTGTCCAAAAAAAAAAGTCAAGCTTCAATACCTGTTTCAATAAAAACAAAGTTAAAATATTTTTTAGGCAAATAAAATTTTACTTTAAACTAGATAAATTCACACAATAATCGCCGAAAAATTATAATTATAAATAAAGTGAAATTCTTATGCTGCAAACAAACATATTCAACTCGTTTTTACATATTAAGCTTTGAACTTTTTGGGATAAATGAGTAAATCTTAGGTATGGTAACGATACAATATTTTTAAAATATATGTTTAAAATAAAATTGCATAATTATAAGAATTTTTTAAATGCAAAATATTAACAACAAGCATAAATTAATGTTAAATAAGTTGACGATAAAACCGATGACATGATAACAGGTTTTCGTGAATAATAATGAAATAATAAAATTAATAGATAGATTTTCTTGAAGTCCTCACGGAACCATGGATTAAGTAGAATCAGTTTTGTTCTTATATTTAATTTTTTGCTACAAATTCTTAGCCACCCACATAAGTTTGATTTTCAGCTTCACCATCGCCTTTTACTGAAGGATTGAATCTAACCCAGTTTATTTAAAAAATTATTACACATAAATCACAATTAGTAAAATTAATTTTTGCAAACGCATTCCTTTTTTAACTGTTATGGGCTATTTGTCTTCAAGCTTATTCCAATATTTTGTCGAAAACGATTCGAAAGCAGATTTTCGCGAAAGGGGTTGTAGGTTAATATCAGTTAAATTGTTTTAGGAACATGGTCACATTTAGATCACATTTAGATCCGTAATTAAAAAAAGTTTCTTTAATGGTCAATTTTTGTAATTTATTGCAGGCAGATTAATGAAATTCACTGACTGAATTAGAGGGCATAGAAATAAGAAATAAATGGTCGTTAAATCGAATTATCTTGTGGACGAACTTTAAGATTTCTTAACTCTTACATATAGAATTAGAACCCATAACTAATATGTTCAGGTCAGCTATTTTCTTGTATTATACTTGTAGTGTCCCTTCTAGTAACTTATTAGCTTAAGGATAAAACGTTTGTGGTAAAATCACATGAACGTGACAGCAAAAATGATATTAATTATTCATCAGTGTGATATCAATGCTCCCAAGTGAAGTATACAATCGTGATAAGTCACGCTTTACCATGCACTCACATCAGATTTCTCAGGAAACAGTCAGAGGAGTTTTAATATGATACAACGAGTCGCTTATGTGAATGTAAGTTAGACCATTGCAGCATATCAAATCAAATGGTAATGAAACGCATGTGTAGGAAAAATGTCAACGAAAAATTACATAAAAAATATGCAAAGTGACCAGATAGATGACTAATTGAAAGTGACATAAATATTTTTAATAATTGAATACAAACAAACTGTAGAGCAGGTATGTTTGCGGTTAAACTGAACCTGCCTTGCTCTTTATGATTGGGATAAACAAGTTTGCATTTACCAGATGGAAAGCAAGAGCAAATATATCACGTTGGACAATTAGGCTGTTGCTAAGAAAAAGAAAAGCGAAAAAAATGAATAGAAACCATCAAATTCACGCTTGACTCTTATATGAAACGAAATTTCCACAGCCAGATAAGTTGTGGCTTTTGTGATGAGGAATTGAAAAATTATTTAGAACCTACCTTCTCTTTTAGTACCTCCTGTAAGCTAAAACCGGTCTTATGTAGTTTTTTAAAAAGACCAATATAAGAGAATGTAATTGCCAGGCAAAAATAGTTTTTGTTCCTAGTTTTATTTGTTGTAAGATTGAAATTTAATTAAATTTAATTATATATATAATTGAATTAATCAATTATTTAATTAAAATATTTTGTTTAAATTTTTTAAATAATTATGTAATTGAGCTTATTAAAAATTTAATTAAGTGCCAATCTGAAAATAAAAAAACCTTTTAATAAAACTTTAAATAGGTATTTTACCTTAAAGTCAAACATACATATTTTTATCACGCTAACTATTGGACGGACTATTTCCAATTATGCAAAAAGCTTTAAACGTGGACGTACGTCTTTCAAAATTATCAATAAAATACACATAATATTTAAAGATAATTAAATTAAAGTATGTTAATTTATGCCTAGATACGAGTAAAATATCGTTGCTTAGTTAACAAAAAATCAAAAAACGTGTAATCAATTTCAAATTTGAAAGTACTGTTACGGAAATTAGATATGGTAACCCCTACATATCTAAAAACAACAGTGTTGTATTTGTCCTTAAATGCATGGTGAAAAACGGAGGTGATTAAATTACTTCCAAGTGGTCTGTTGACGGTTGAGCTTACTAAACAAGGCTTCAAGTAGTTCGTGTGCCGCCGAAATGACACTGTAGTGTAGCGAGGATTGCTGCGTTTAGAATAGCGCAACCATTGGATTCAAAGTATAACACTCAGATCTAACAGAGTAAGAAATATAATGTGAATTTGTAGTGGCAAAGTTGTACTTGGTTTTTGAATCCACCATAAGGAACTTCTACTACTTTATTAAATAAAAGAAGTAGATTTAAATTTTACATGGCTTATTTCATCGAAGATTCTTAAGAGATAGATCGAATTTTTAATTCTAACAAATTATATTTTATAAATAAAGTTAAAATAAACCTATTCACCTTAAAAAAACCTTGACTTTATGCAAGTGTGACATAAGATTTATGAACACTAAATCGTAACGTTGAAATATATTCAACTAATCCCAAAAAAAAAAATATTTTAAGAACAAAGCAACACAATAAAGCTGTTTCCTAATCAAATCAGGATTAAATGAATAAATAAATAATAAGACGAAACCAAATAAACCACTTTTTTAAATTTATATAGTCAAGATTTACACAATCGTAAGATGGCCCCAAACAATAAATAAATACAGTTTGAAAGCCTTAAAACCAATAAAGAATAAAAGAAAACAAAAAACAATTACTGAACTATTTCTTACATGTTGTTTGGTACAATATTGTGTAAAGAGTAATTTTTTTTTGCAGTTACCATTAAGTTTAAAAGTTAAGAAAGAAAAATAATGTTAATCGATTTAAAATCTTTTTACATTTTAACGTTTTTCTGACTTTTAATTGTTTAGTTTCTTGATTTTAAGAAATACCTGGCTAGAAACAAGGGATAGTACCTTTATCTTGTGCTTAAATTCTTCTCATGATTCACCTATTAACTTAACAGAGCTGAATAAGAGACTAAGATCATTCTCACGCAGATGCTGCTGATCATCACTTGTTGTCGAATGACAGTTTTTGCGGATAATTTTGTTGACGCGTTTAAAATATTAGTAGCGGAGTAGACTTAGGAGATTTTGGTAGGAGGGCATCCTTGAAATATGCTTCTGCTTAGATAAAAATTCTTTTAGTCATTTATTCGATAAAGAGCGCTACATGAGAAAAATGGGTGTGAGTTTAAAACTAATGGCTCTATTAATTATACACTTTGATATGGGTGAAATACCATATTGGCGTTACGGAAAACGAAACAGTGGAAACAGGGTATTACAGATTATGCTCGAGCACCCAACATAGCTTTGTTTTTACAATATTTGGATTCTAAAAATCTGCAGAGATATCGGGAGACAACTACATTGAGGCAGGTATGAAAGGGCTCTAGCAGCCGTAGGACAGAAGGGCAATTGCTGTTTTGAGCTACAATCAAATATAAAAATATGTCAATTTTAACAGAATACACCAGGAAACTGTCGAGGAAGCAGTGTACATCGCGTAGCAAACTAGCGGTTCCTTGTGATGAAAGCAGTCGATGACTAGAAAGGACTTGGTGGCTTGGAGAATGTCGATAAATCTTATCGAACCTTGTGAGGAACGTAATAAGAAATTGATGGTATAATTAAGAATCGCCTCTATACGATAATTATTTTTTTATTAAGATCATGTTTGATTCATTTTTCAACATTCGGAGACCTAAATCTGCAAATGTTTAGTATATTGTCTGTATCTTCAAAAATTTTTAAAGAGAATTTTTAAAAATTCTGCAATGGAAAATAAAACAGCACAAAAAACTTATCCTGTATATAAACAAGTGTCAAGAGTAAGTAAGAAAGGCAAAAGGAAACAAAAAAGAAATCCTTAAACTTGACTTATGTATAATGTTAAGAAAAACGACATTTATTTTTATTTATTTAAGAAATAAATGTTTTGTTGTCACAAAGTATAAAAAAGTAAATAAATAAAATGAAAAACTTCTTAGATTTGATATTGAACGAACGCTGTTTTTTTTTGCATCGCTTTTATTTAAAAACAAGTATTAAACAGCATTGTAGTTGCTGCAAAAATCTAGAGGTCGCATGTTAGTATAGGGGCTTATTTGTAATAAGGATTATAAATTTGTAAAACAGTGCAGTGAAAAAACAGAAAGAGACAGTATCCGGCCTAAAAATATTGATATTTTCACAACCCTTCCGAAAACCTCTTAATTAAAATAAAAAACTTATGGTGATGATTGTCTCTTATGATGTCAACGAGATTCCAATTTTTTAAAAATTTCTATTGTTACTATTTTGTATTAAGTTCAAAGCCAAAGGTTTAAGCCACGAATGAAGCCAATTTGTAAAAATCCAAATAAATTTCCTTGGTATTAGTTGATCGTCATCGACGAATATCAGTTTGTAAGTTTATAAAACTTACACGGCCATTACTAACGTTGAGTTGTGAATTGGTGGTATGTTAGACCACAATGTTTGCTTAATCAGCCTGCAAATTTTTCGACGTTACTGTAATAACGCTTGCCTGTCTAAGCTCTGTTCCTTAAATATTCCAAAGATTCAATTTCCAGGAACTTACAATCGAGACATCTGTTGGCTAGATCGTCGACAGACAGTGGCCAAAAATCCAGCATAGCTTTAAACTGTTTAAGACCCTAAGTTTTTACACATACATGTATTGGTAACAGAGCTGGATAAGTCGTTATTTCCATAACCAACTACTGTAATTGACTATTACATGTTGAGCAGCCATGGTAAAGGTGTTTGCTTCGTTTTTGAACAGACGATTCATGAGTTCAAGTCCCAACGGAGCCATGAGTTTAAACGAAATTTATATTTTTTTTGCGGCTGCCAGCTGCATAAAAGACGATGGTAAATAAAAAACGTCCCGACGTGTCGATTTAAAAAGAAACGTAATTATCGTGTAGCCGCAGAAGATGTATGATTGAAGGCTAACCTGCGAATTAGAAAAGAAAGGGTTTTTGGAAGGAATCTGTGTATTAAGATTTTCTTGTTTTTTGTTATACAGGTGTTTTTATTATATAATTTGCAGGCGTGTGTATATTAAAAACACGGCACTCATGGTCCAAACCTTATAAGCAATGTATGGCAATCATGACTGACATGATTCAAAGAACTGATATACTTAGTTAAATAAGACACCCTGAGTTTAAATTTCACGGAAAACGCAGCGTATTCGTGCGTGTGAGCATGGCTTAATTGTTTTGCTTAGACATTAAGTTAATGGAGTTTAGAGTGGTTTGGATGCCCTTAAAGACTATTAGAGCTCGAGAACAAAACTAGACAAACCTGCAGAGAAATAAACACAAGACAAGAAATAGGAAAAATTTAAATTGAAAAAAAAAGTTTAATGTCCGAAATATACCACTGGACATTGGATGTACTAAAGTATCGGTCCTCAGTAACATCTTTTTTTTTTGTTTTGATGCCTTTTATGTGCACGAAATACTAACCCGTTTAATATAATTCTCTAATTTTCATATAAATATTATTTGCTTTCGTCATTAAAATCTTTCTTACTGCCTTAAATGATACAAATATAAATTAGTTTTTTGCCATTTGTTAACTATATATCTGTTTAAGTTGCTAATAAAATTTAATTTGCTTTATATTTTTGTTTTGCTATAAAAAGTACATAAACTTTCAATTTCAATTAAATTTTATTAAATTCGTTGGTCACTGGTTTATGCTTTTTCTTGACACTGAAATAAATTGACTGCCTTGCAAGATTTTTTTATAAAGAACACTTTATACAACACTTTATCAGTTCTTTGTATTTCATTGTCTATCTTATGATAGAAGCTTGAAACTGTAGAAAGGATCAAACTTTAAGAGCAAACCGGACTTTTGTTGTCAAGTGGTCATCATAAATAAAATTATTCTTTTTTTATTATTTCATTAGATTTTTTCTATTATTTTTCTTGCTTTTTCAAGCAACAAGTGAAGGTTTATTTCAATTTTATTTTTAGTTCTTGAAAAAGTTTATTGTGAAGATTTGAAGTGGCAAAAATTCATTGTCAAGAATAAAACTTGTAGATATTTTGTTTAAGTTTAAAGAAAGTTAAGAAGTTTAAAAACTTTGACAAGGAAGTGAATAAATTGCTTACGTAAGAGTAAAATGTCATTGAATAAGTAAAGAACTATTAAGTTGTTTTAAATATTTATTGTTATTGTTATTTAAAATGCAACGAAAATAATAAGTTCAGTGTTAATAAATATGCAATCATTAAAAGATTCCGTTTTGTTTTATATGCAATATTTAATTTCAGAAAAAAATATGACAAAGAAGAGCCAAAATGGAAATGTGCCACATTGAAGCATTACTTTCAAGCTTAGGATAGTTTTATTTAACGATCCTTGGTAACAAGATCTGGACACGCTAGAATTTCGAGTTTTGTGAGATTCGAAATAAATGTTCTTGTCCTAAAAAGTGGGACATTTGGTGTGATGACAATGGCTTTCCATCGGCGTTAAAGGTGGGGTTAAATAGTAGAAACTGTACCAGAGTCGTTTGTAAGGGGGTGAAGTGTAAGACATACCCCAATTATATTTTCTCCAATCATCGATTACTAAAGAAGCCACTTTAAAGGAAAAGATGTGATATTTTTAATACATTTTTTTCAATCGGTGTAGAAACTTGGAAGGACTGCTTGACGAACTTGAAATAGCTTTTGCATTCACTGATAACAGCTAGGAGATAAATATATTTTAGCTTCACTTATTTCGCTCATGTTTTCTCGAACCAGCTTAAGAAAAGGTAAAAAAATTTAATCTTATCGTGAATTTAGAAGAAAATCCATGAAGGTATATGGCAAATGACTGCCATAAGTTAAACTGAAAGTATTTTGTAAAATACTATAAATTTCAAATTACCGACTGATTGGTAATTTAATACGATTTCTTAAAAACTTAATTTTTTTAAAATTCCATTAAAAAAAAAAGCCGAAAAAAATACTCTTCGTTTAATTGTGTTGAAGGTACATTTACTTTACTAGGTAGTGTCGTCCGCCCAGCTGGTTTGTAGTTGGACACGTCAAAAATTGTTTGTATTTTTCTACTTTTGGTTACGAGTTTCAAAAAAACACTAACAACAAGCATATGAAGAACAAAGAGAGAGAGAGAGAGTTTGTTTTTAAATATTATCTTTTATTTTCTGTTTCTATATTTGACATTTCCGCTCACAAAGCGACAACAAACCGCCATGTTGTTTTCACAAATGTTGTATTTGTTGTAGAGCCGCTATTACCTAGTAAAATAAATGTACCTTGATTGTGTTAAAGAATTTAATATCTTAAAATTTAATAATTTTTCATTTTTGCCTTTTGTATCTTTTGTCATAAATTTGTTTTAATGTATGTTTTATAAGAAAAACAGATTTATGCTTACAAATACTTCCTGTCATAGAAAACAGAATAAATTGAGCAGAAATAAGATTTAAGAACAAGTGAACTTTAATAGCGCTATAAGTTAAGATTGTCTGACATAAGTTCAGTTTATTTTTAAACAACTAATGGCTTTTCTAGGTGAAATAAATATTGAAATAGTAATTTTGATCCAGTTAATATAAATAATCGGATTGTAATAAAATATTAATAAAAAGTAGAAAAGCTAAACAAGATCATATTACCCAAATACATACAACAACGGTCCTTATTATGTTCATTTAAATCATTTAATTAAAGCCTTTTACTTAAAATAATTCAAATTTATTTACTACCAAGAACTTTAAGTAACCTATAGTTGAATTCTTTTTTAACGAACAGAAGGTTAAAGTAAAAACAAACAACAAATACGTATTTTCCATTTAGTAGAAACTAATCAGCTGATTCATCACGGAACGCAAAGTTAAACGTGCGCCAAGTTAGCGTCCAAGATATAGCAATGATTTCGGGAATTTAAAAAACCAGAGAGTAAAAAATTCGCCGGATTTGGGTAAATTTAATTAAAAAAATAAAATTAGCGTCAATTTTGCATTTAGAAGAAGGAAAGTTAATGTAAATTATAAATAAATAAACAAAACAGTTGTGTACTTAGAAAATTATTAAAAAAAAAAGCGGTGTTACTGATCAATAAAAAAAGTTCTGATTTTTCCTAAGGTAACTATAACACTCTTGTCCAAAATGGCCTTACATTATAAAAGTAGGGAGCGAGATGAACAAAATTTGTCCTACTTTCATAATTTTATTTTTTAATTAAAATTACCCGATTCCGGGAATTCGTATTTCGCGACGCTATCTTGGCGCACGTCTAAGTTAAGACTAATTATACCTTAAACATTTGTTGAAAAAAAAAAAATTAAAACGTAGTTTTTATTAAGAATGTTCTATTTGTTGAAAAGCTGATTTTTCTTTAAAATTCCTTTTGATTTGAAACTTATTTAATCTAAAATAAGCTGATTTTTTTTTGGCCTGTGGCCTGTTATAAAAAATTCATTTGTATAATAAGACACAATTTTTTACTTCAAATGCTCTTTTTATAAGTATTGTTAGTTTTAAATTAAAATGCTTTTAATTTAAAGGTACTTTTTATAAGAATGTAAATAAATGTTTTTTTTGACTTTCTCGAAACGATATTTTATTAAATATATTTTGGTTAAAAATGCACGTTTTTTTTTTTAAAGACGTAGCACTTCAGGCAATAATGCCTATTTAGTTATTTTCGTAGCCGTGCTACATTCTTTAGGAAAGGGATAGATGAGAGATAAGACAGGTAGTGAAAAGAGAATGATAGATTTATTAGTTATTTTACTTCGCCGGCGAATATGTTATGAAGAAGTACCGGCGAAGGAGGCTGCATGTTTAATGTTAATTCTGAATATGTATTTATACCATTAAGCAGCAAAAAAAATTTTTTTATTTTTTGGTTGCTGCAGGGGTTGAACCCTGGTCAGCCAGGTTTGTAGCAACATGTTTACCACTCTGACTACAGCAGCATATTTTAAATGTAGATGCTTTAAAAATACTTTTTAATAAAAGTTTAAGATATTCTTTATGTAAAAAATTTTTTTTTAAAAGCCATTTTTATCTCAAAGTTTTTTTTATTGTTTCGATGTTGTTTTGTGTTTAAAAATACTTTTTTTACAGGTACATCTTTTAAATTATTTTTATTCCAAACTCAATTTTGATCTAAGACCAGAAATTATGAAACTGCGCACATTCCTGCTAGGCATTTTTAAGACAGTTGTGTATTTTATTATATGAAGTGTAGAGGAGTGATATGCTGCAAGTTTTGAAACACCTGCTATTTCTTATAGGGTATTTTTACATGGTTTATTCATTGGTTAACATAACAAAATACCCTTGAATAAACTTTCTTTCCCCATTTTTTTCATGTAATCACAATTTAGAACACAGCCATTTGGTTTGAATAAAAAAGTTCTAATAACATTCAAGCAGGAAGTTATAAAAAAGCGGTGCAAAATATGGTCATAATAATGAGGGTATGTATCGAATAAAACTGATAAAAGAATTTGTAGTTTTACTATTACAAGTTTTTAAAAAATATTTTATATTAGAAAAGTGTGTAGGATGTACTTCACTGCCGTAGCAAGACATGACACCAGCTGTGTAACGAAGTATAAAAATCTTACAATAAAACTTATTGAAAGTTTAGTTGGAATATGTTTTTCTTTGGTGGCATGCTGTTTTTCTATTGTTGTTAGAAAACTGTTTTTGACTACAGCAAGTGAAATAGGAAATTAAAGCAAAAACCAGACCATGCAATTGCCTGTTATACAACAAGGCAAAAAATTAAATATTAAAAAACGAAAAACAAGAATATATCTTTTAATGTACAGATGAAATTTTATAAAATCATTGCAAAAGTTTTTCTTTATTTTGGACGTTTTCTGTATAACGTATTTAGATAAAATGTTGTTTTTATAACAAAACCAAAAGCCAAAATTATATTATAATATTTTAAGGGGGATTATAGGGAAATTCCAAAGCTGGGCTGATAAAAATATAACGAAGGTGCTAAGAATTGATATTATTATTAGGCATAAAAAACTCGATGTATGTTTTAATATAAGAAACATTTATGCGATGAACGTTAAGTACTTTTTGTTAAATGTACTTTTAGGGGTGAAATGGAGACGTTTTTTAATTTGGTACCTAATTTATTTTTTAAACAGTGCGCAAAGTAAGCACTACTCCTTTGCTGTAAAAAATTTAAGATTATATGTTTTGCTACTTTTTCCAAGTTCTAATATGCACTTGGTCAAAATTGTATCTTATTTTGGTAAAAGGTAACAAGGTTAAAACATTTAATAGAAAAAATTATGCTAAAAAGGAATCAAATAAGTGTTGTGTAGGTATGTAATGGTTTATCTCACACATTTACGTCTGTACATACGTGTGTAGGTAGATAAAAGGATACTTGGGAACAAAACATTTAATATTATGGTTTTATAGGAAAAATAAAAAATCCATTTGTTTAAAAATAATGTTTTTGATATTGTTTTTATTTGACCTTTTTAATTATTATATTTTATTTAATTTCTAAGCAATAGGTGTTTTATTTATCATATATATTTTCGATATTTCGCTACTCCATTGTGTAGCATCATTAGGAAAACAAATAGGCCGACTTCCTAAGCTCCAGTTGCAATGCATAATTAAAAAAAATGCGTATGCAATGCTTAAAATATCTTAAGTGCAACCTTGCGTTGCAGAGACATTTTTTGCATTTTATCGGCATTTAGGAACGTCGGTAAAATTGAATTAATTTTTTTGGAAAGATGAAGGTTACAAAAAATTATTTATTCATTCTGATTTGCTAAAAAAACTCTTTAAAAAGGAAAAAAAGAAGAGAAAACTTTTGTTAAGGACACCAAAGTTCCGAGAAGAAAAGTGATCAAAAATAAAAATTTTGAGAAATGCTTTGAATTAATGGATAATGATATTTTTATTCACATTTTCGTACCCAAAGCAGCACCTTTAATGTAAGTACAAACGTATAGTGAATACACAAACATAAATAATTTTTTGCGCTGATGGGTCCACTTTTTGTCTTTGTTATATAAAGTGTTTAATTATTTCAATAAAACCTATCAATTATAAATAACTTATGAAAAATAAACAAGAAAATACTTACTCAGCCATTGCAACTCAAATGTTTGCATACAAAATAAAAAAGATGCGCGATTTTGATACCTGATACTCATTAAAATGAGTTGCCAAACGGTTAGAAACATTGGACTTTGATAGAAAGTTTGCGTATGCGTTTACGAAGTGTATGCATTGTAAATATGCATTGCGTTTAGGAAGTCGGCCATATTTATTTAAGGAACATAAAATAGGAACAAAAATGTAATAAGTTTTTTTTTTAACTAACATACGATATTTCGAAAAACAAAAAATATTTTGTCATATAAAAAGTTTTTAAAACAAATACAAAGTACAAAATTATTTTTTAATTACTAAATATGTAAAAATCTGAGCTACATTATTTGCCTTAAAATTAATTTAATAATTTACTTAAAACTTTTATTGAATTTAGTCCTTGTATTAGGTTTACAATAGAGATAGAATGCAATTCAAAACTTCCATATTTAGATACTTTACTCATTAGGAGTCAAAATAAAAAATATTAATAGATTGGTACTAAAAACCAACAGCTTCTGGAAGAATTATTAACTTTTATTCTTAACACAGTAAACGAATTATAACAAATGCAGCTAAAATTTTAATAGAAAGGATACTTACGATAAGTGATATTGAGTTTCATAAAAAGAATAAGGAGAAAATTAGAAATGTATTAAATTATACTAATTTTCCTATTCATCTTACAAACAGATTAATAAGACAGTATAAAAATATGAATAATATAAAAACAAGAAATATGATTGAGTCAATGATTTATAAGTCTTAAATTTATGTACCAGAAATATCAAAAAGGTCAGAGAAAACAAAAATTTTTTACTGTAATAAATATAAATTGGCATACACACACACACCACACACAAAAAAGGTTATTTAGTAAAACTTAAGATAAAATATCGAATCAAGAATTATCAAATATAGTCTATAAGATTCCATGTAGCGAAAACGATAATGAGATTTGTAATAAAGTATACATAGGAACAACAAAAAAATAAACTAAAAACTAGAATTGCTGGTCATAAATCTGATAAAAGATAAAAATGTTTGGTATTAAGTTAATTGGATTTATTCCGTCAGTAAATACAATACTGTTGTCATACCTTTCGGTGAAGACCGTTGCGACGCGTCGTCACTGGCTGTTTATTTGGTACTAATCAAAACTCGGCTTAAAAATGATGTCATTACATCGAAAGCGCTCACCAATCGTACCAAATAAACAGCCACTGACGGCGGTCTTCACCGAAAGGTATGACAACAGTATAAAAATATTTATTCAGAGAAAACTGCATTATCATCTCATTGTGCCAGATTGAATCACTATACCAGTTTAGAAAATGTTTCAGTAATTAACAAAGAACACAATTATAAACGTCGTTATATTTTAGAAATGTTACAAATAATTAATACACCAACAGCACAGAGAATTAACTTTAAGGCAGACACACATAATGTAGCTCAGATTTATAGATATTTAGTAAATAAGAAATAATTTTGTACTTTGTATTTGTTTTACAAATTTTTTATATGACAAAATATTTTTTGTTTTTCGAAATATGTTAATTTGAATAATTTTTTTTATTACATTTTTGTTGCTGTTTTATGTTGTTTAAATAAATATTTGTTTTCCTGATGATGCTACACAATGGAGTAGCGAAATATCGAAAATATATATGATAAATAACAGACCTATTGCTTAAAAATTAAATAATAATAAATATGTTTTTGTTGTCGGCGTACATGACTATTTATGAATATTATTTACTTAATAATTTTCAGACTTTTATAAAATTTTATACCACTGTAAAAGAGCAATGAGCATTTTATGTGCTTTTTGGCTCTGTTTGCTCTTTGCGCAAAAAAGGCGCAGAGCGAAAAATGCGCAATTGATCAAGCCCACTTTATGCGCTGCTCTTTTTTATACGTAAAGCAAGAATATTTGCGCAGAGCAAGCGCAACACTAAGTATGTGCTGATCTTTGCATAATAAGCGAAAAGAGTGGCACCACGAGGTGTTCTTTCCTACTCTGCTTTTTATCCATCCATTCTTTTATAAGTCAATGCGGTGTCATTGATATGTAGCTATTTTCTTGCTTCTACTTATTAGCAGCAGCTATTCTTTTTTTTTTTTTCCAAATTTTACACATATGTAACAAAAAAGCAAGAAATATTGTATGCTTATTTATTTGAACCAATAATCAACCAGTTCACCGAACTTTATATTTCTGACCAAATTTAATTACCGCTGCTTTGAATGTACTTAGATATTAAAATCAATTTTTTAATACGATAACTGGTTACATCAAATATTATGTAATTTACATATATTTTATCGCTCCTTCCTAATCTACATTAAAATTTATTACCTACGTGTTCTTTCCTACATGACTTTTCAACGAACAGTTTATTTGAATAAGAAAATGAACACCATAAGAACTACTAACAGTAGCATGAAAAACGGTAATAACTTTTTTCCCTTCTCTTAACAAGTCCACAAGTGCAACGGCAATATAATTTTTAACAGAGTTGTTGACAGCAGCCGCAGTAAGAGTAGTGGCACGCAGAGAAGGTGCTAATTAATTCAAGTGACTATCCGCACCACAACAAGGTTAGTTTCTTTTTCACTTTGTTTCGCATATAATTTTGTTCACCAGTGCTTTGCTACGGCAGCAAGAAGACCATTATAAGAATTCTTTGTGAAGTGTGTGTAATGGGTTGGCAAACGAATACGAAACAATAATAATAATTTAAACAAAGAATAATTTGAACTTTTTTTATAAAAATAATTAAGTTCAGAAAAATTTCTACTTGTATTTAAAAATAAACATTTAATGAATAAAAAAGAATAATCTAAACTAGCTGACTTTGAGGTGATAGAAATAGTTTTCAAACAAGACGATGTTAAACAGCACGTGAAACAATTCAACAAATATGCGATATTTTTCCAGGACGTAATTTTTCTCGTTGTTGTGTTAAGAAATAGGTTTATACGTGGGTGTAATTTAACACCATGGTACTTCCTATTACAGAGTTATTTCAATTAAAAAAGTTAAAGAGCCATCCATTAGTCACTGTAAGACGAAGCTCAGCGTTGTATAATTAAATTTAGTTATTGTTATGTAAAATTATTATAGAAACTTTTGACAAGGGCTCGTATATGCCAGCAAAGCCAAATTATCAGATAAACCATTCTCCATACTTTGCATGGTATAAGTTATAGACAGAGTTTAAATATTTCCTAGCTCCAAAAACCATTTTTAAATTAACCAAGCATTTTGGAAGTAAACGGGCTGCAAGCTGTGATAATTAAAAAATCAAAAATGAGATTTTAGACCAAAAAATGTAATTTATCAAATGTAAGACTGTAAACACGTTTATCTGAATAACTAAGCATCCTACGAGGAAAGGGACTTTACTGTGACCACTCAAAAAATTAAAAAAAAAAAAAACTCTGCAGAGAGATAAATGTTATTTTAAGAACTCAGCATCATTGATGTTAAGAATATTATCTTTTATCTAAAAACATTTTTGATGCTGTAAAAATTACACAATTTTAATTCGGGATATTTTAAAACCTGAGTTAGTCACTTTCTGCTGGGAAAGACTCATATACTGCTTTTAAATTATTTATATTTTAAGACCTAAAATTTAGAGTTTTTAAAAAAGGATTATACATTCCTACATGTCTAAATAAATAACAAAACATTTGCGTTACAAATCATTACGAGAACTTAAGTAAATATTGTGCTAAAAGTAAATTTCTCCACTTAGCCCTTTTTACCAAAAAACTTCAAATTTATTTGTAAATTTGATTATTTATTTGGTAAAAAAATTTGTAAGTATTTAATTTTATATGTCTTGCACATTATGCCTTAATACGGTTAAATCATGCGAATAAAATAGCAAATAGCTAAATGTGTAAATATTTTTATTTGCAGGTTACTTTTGTTGACATAATTTATCGATTAATACCATCACACTTAAAATAATTAAAAAAATTGCATCTGGATTTATAGGGACTAAATAATTGACATCACGATTTTTTTATAGCTTTAATTATAAATAAATAAATTAAAATACACAAACTAATTTGTTTAAAATTTACCTCACGATTGTAATGAGAAATTTTATTCATTTAATTTTATTACAATAAATTTCTTTTAAATCAGAGTTGTGTGAGCTGTGTTTTAATAATTTTTGATTACAAATTAGCTATCTGAGTTATGGTATTAAGTTAATTGGAATTATTCCGCCAGTAAATAAAATACTGTTGTCATACCTTTCGGTGAAGACCGTCGTCACTAGCTGCTTATTTGATACGATTGGCGAGCGCTTTCGATGTAAGTTTATCTCGAGAATTGAAACTAGATTTTTACTTTTGTAGTCACACAAAAATATTAGCTTTAATTTAAATACCAAGATGGCGGTGGTGCCATTTTAATACACACAAGCCTTTTTTTAAAGTTCCTTCCCATTTTAGCACTAAAAATTTGCATAGAACTTTATCACACTTATCGTTTTCTTCTAAAATCACCGCGGAAATCAACGGAGTTATGAGTACATCGGAGTATAGATATTTTTTCAATTCCATTTGTCCCTTAATGGATTTTGATACTGACTGCTGCTGTCACTTGATACGACTGCTGCTGACACTTGATTTTACTCTGATCTCAGATTTTCGTCTTCCTTTATCACCATAGAAGTTCTTGCAATTGGTTAAATATGTGTAATGTTAAGGATGCCCATAGTAACTACAAGTGATATAAGACTAGCCGGAGACTAAAGTGTAATTTATAAAAAATATACTCTATTATTTCAGCCTCTTCAAGGCACAGTTTTCACTGTGACTACCTTCGGTTTTAATCATGATTAGAAGACCTGTCATTGAAGCGATTATCCACTTTAAGTTACCTCGATAATATCTAAACAAACTTTATTAATAATCTATCGAAAGGCTTTTTCTCCATGTAAGCCTTTTGAGATTAACTCGGTATACCGGTTTATTAAGATCAAAGCTCCTTTAGGGAGGTGGAGAAAACTTTTTGCGAGGCTTTTGATTTTATCATCATTCGAATTTACAAAATTTCCACTAACAGAGAAGAAATATCCACTCCATGGGGATCCATAAGCGTAGTAAGTTTAAAATTAAGACTGGAGGTTGACTGTTATGACAACTTCCCTTGACTTTATTTAGTTAGTCTCTAAGCGCAGACAAAATCTGACTATACTATCAGTAAAATCCAGCCATACTTTTGTGTCGACAGCCTTCTAATCATCTACTCTAAACTCTTAATTAATTAATTTAATTTCGGCCATCGACTTACAAATATTGACATTGTTTTATTGTAATGAACAACGTTTATTTTTGTATTAAGGTTTCGATCTGTGATTAGTAAAAACGAACCATAATTTTGTGCCGAGCAGCCGTAGGGCTTCTTTGCAATTACTCTGAGCTCTAGAGATCACTTGTTGATATTGATATTTGTTGATATTTTTGTTCATAATGTTTTTTTTAGATTGGAATTTCCTTCTGGCTTAACCTTCAATATGTTTCTGCCACCTGTACACGTTCTAATGCTGGTTTATTCTCAACATTTGCCTGCACTATAAGCAGAGATGATGGCAGCTTTTAAGAACAGCCCGCAAATATCATTTTGATCAATAGCCATCTGACCATTATAACATTTTAAGACCCATCATAAAAAGTTACGTTTTTTATATTTTCAGAACGCAGAACGCATTAAACATAATTCAAAGCTGCCAGCCTGTACATATCACCCACTTGATAAATGCAATATAATCATTTGCAGAGGTGAGTTTACATTAATATAATCTGTGACAGTACGGTATCCAGATCGATTGTTCCTCTCGAGATTTTGAATAATATGGGTCATATTTAATTAGTTAATCGAGATATTTGCTGTAGAAGCGTAATAATATATGTTTCCAGTTTTCTTTATATATACACAGTACAGTGATAATTCGAGTTTTTAGCCGCATAGCGGATAATGACATGATTAGAGGTGAGTTCTGGCTCAGACCAGACAAAAAAAAAAAAATAAATAAATAAAATAAATTTAAAAAATTAAAAAAAGCAAATGAAAAAATTAGTAACTGTAAATAAAACCTGGAATTCACAGAAAAAATATTAAAATTCTTTAGTAAATTTCTGTTTTATGCACAGTTTTCAAACAAATGTATTGAATTTCAAATATTTTTTGAAATAAAATATCCGCTCTGTGTGGGCTGAATATGTTTTCCTTTTAAATTGAGTAAATTTTAAAAGACAGAAGATGTGACATAAATATTTATATGTGTGGGTGTTAAATCAATACATGTTCACTTTGATATTCTCCCCCAGCTCCCCACTGGGTTGTGGCTTTCATATGTAAATACAAACAAATATAAATAAGTATGTGTTTGCGATAAATGCCTTAAATACCTTAACAGCTCCAAAGAAAAGCGCACTTTAAGGAAGTTTCTGTTAAAAGTTTAGGCTTCGGAAATGTTTTTGTGTGAAATTGTTGACAAACTCACTGTTTAAAGGCATAATTTTTAACGTCTGCCAAGTCTTTTAGAGAATTTTTTTTCCAAACTTATCATCACAGATTTAATAATTGTGCTCTTTCCTTTTCAAAATGAAATGAATATTTTATTTTTTTTTATGCTTGAGTAGAATTTTTGCGTTATCGTGGTGTGATTGGAATATTCAGATTTTATATTTAAAATTTTTGATAAAAAATAAAGGTGGTACATTACGGACAGCAAGTTGATTTTTTCTATTCATACACATGACCATGAATTTTTTGATCGTCGTTAATTTTCAACTATATTCACGTGAGTCTACATGCAAGAAAAAGGAAATTGTTTTGTATAAGTAAAATTTTTATAATTAAAAACACGGGAATATTAAACTAAATTTATTAAACTTTTAATTTTATCGTGCTATTTTCCCGATATTGATTATTGAAGGTGAAAGCACGTCTCGATGGCCATTTCGCTACCGCTTACTTAGCTCTTCAGGAAACTTCTCACAATTATTTAAAATGAACTAAAGATCTTTGTCTAAACAATAGTAAAGACAAAAATCAAAGTTCAAGCAAAAACAACAATAATCAACTCCGATTCCACTTTTCTCTATCCACTGTATACGGCTGACTTTTTTTCGGCTCTTTTATACAGAATAGAGAAAAGTGGAATCGGAGTTGATTATTGTTGTTTTTGCTTGAACTTTGATTTTTGTCTTTACTATTGTAGAACAACGTGTTAGCCTGACCAAAATTCTCTGAGGCAAGATTCTGACTTGCAATCTTATTTGAAATAATATAATGATTCTAAAGAGTTAATATGCTTAGTAATAATTTGTGCAAAAAAAAAAAAAAAACACTTTAACATGGACAAACTTGATAAAAGGTTTATTTAAGAAAGTATTAAACATGAATTATTTTGAATAATATATACAAAATATTGCGGCAGAATGTTAATACTGATTAAAAAAATAATAGTTGAAATAAAAAAAAAAAAAAAAAAATACATCAATTATGGGAACACTCTTTAATTTATGATATCAAATTGTATTCCTGTTGTTACAGCGGACTTAGCAATACAGGTTTAACCTTATGTCTACAATTGTTAAGAAGTATGACCACGTACATTAAATACAATAAACTATTGATATTAATAAAATAAAACGGTCATAGTAATCAACATTATGTTCAATTTTCCAGTGTTTGTCTGTTACAGTTTAAAAGATAGGTCCACATATATCAATTTATTTAAGTCACCTAAGTCTTTAGGTCACCCTTTTTTAGATTTATTTTTATATTGCTTTTTCTAGTGAGAGCTATAGGCAATTTTTTAAATTTAAAGTGGTGCCCTGCATGTTGTATGGTGACACCCTTTAATTTTTAAAATTATTAATTGTTCTTGCAAGCATAAGTCTTCAAATAAAGACTAAAACGTGACAAATTGGGCTCGATCTTTCTATTCTTTAATTTCATTTCAGTGAAGAGATTTACAGGGCATATGCGCGTGAAACCATTCCCTGCTGTACGCTTTCTTACTAAAGTCATTCCATGGCGTTAAATTACTTCATGTTTTCATGTATTGTGTAAGGCAAATCTATATAAACAGGCCTACAAACATCCATTTATCAAAGAAGCAAATTTAACGCCGCATCAGCAGCTGCTATATTTATGCAAAATGGCCGTGGATATTTTCATTAAGAAGAGTGCGTATGTGCCAAAAGCAGCAGAATTTAAGGACGTTTACATACTGTGAAACCGATGTTAGAAAACAAAAGTATGAAAAAAAAAAAAATAATTTCTCTCTTTATATTTTATTCTAAAATTAATCCAACAAAGTAAAAATTATTTAAATAGATATTGTTAATGGATTTTATCTAAAAAAATTGTCTTAGTTAACAAATAAAGCATTAAAATTGTAGTTAAAGAAACTAATTTTATATAAAAAGCTTATAAAATGTTAAAATAGGTCAAGATTGAACTTAACTTATTTTATACAACATAAAATATTACACTAAGTTAGAAAAAGGAGTAAGCTTAAACTGAACTATAACTTAGCAAAAACTGACCTAAAAAGAAATAAAATTGAACTATGCAGATGAACTAGAGCTAAAAGGTAAAACTTAACTGACTAAGTTACAATATAACTATAACTAAATTAAAACTAATTTAAAACTAAATTAAAACTGAAGTTTAAGTAAAAAATAAAAACTCTTAAAACGAAAATTATTTAAAGCTAGCAAGCTCCTCTCAGATGCATTATCACCTTGGGCGTATGTAGTTCCACAGTTGAACCTGTGTTCCTGAGTCCACTATAACAACAAGTCAAAAAATTTAGATTTGGATATTAAAGGGTGTCTTAATATATACTGCCAAGCTTTTGGACCGTTTTATGTATACAGCTCAAATTTGCAAGCTAAATCCGCTATAACAACACGTAAATAATTTGAATTTAGGAATTAAGGGTGTTCCTAAACTGACGGAATTTGACGAATATGATCCTACCTTTTAAACCGTTATAAAAAAAACATTAAAAAATTGAGCAGAACGTCCACAATAGTTGATGTAATTTGATGTATGCGGCCAAACTGGTAAACAGTATTAGGCAGATGGTTGAAATTTACAAATAACATGTATTGGTAAGTCCGCTATAACAGCAAGTATAAAATTTAGATTTGGATACTAAAGGGTGTCTTAATAGTTGATAAAAGTTTATGTTTGTGGATAAACTTTTTAAGTGATAAGGGCAGATACCTTAAATTTATTTTTAAGATTAATTTTTATTTTGCTTTTTTAAAATTATTTTTCCTAAAATTTATGTATTTCTACGATTGTGGCATAACTCGAGAATATTCCGTTTCTTGCTTATAGACTTGCAGAAAAGAGTGTGTTCCTGACTGCACGTCGTACGATAAACGCTTTTCCCCCTGTTATTACATAGAGTTCAAATTTTGGCGGTTCATTTGCTTTTAGAGTAGCTTAAGCGTTCACAAATCTATCAATTTTACTAGACGGCATCTTATCATTTGTCCTTACATTTGGAGCTTACGCGATTGCATGCTTATGCACGTAAGAAATAGCAAGGTTTCATTCTCTAGTTCGTTATATTCGGTTTCCTGTGTTTTTTCTGTTAATAACTTAATGAAATTGCTTGATGCAAAAATTAATTAATTAATTAGTTAATGCAATACAAACCTGGTTAAAGATCTCAAGAAGGGTTTAAAAAGATTAATAGTTTGCGAAATAAAGTATATCGAGCTAAAAAACGAAACAGAAGAATAAACTTTAAAATGTGTTTTTTTATATCTTTTTAAAAACTTCCCCCCTAACGTCACCAGCATGCTTTAAATAACAATCGTATGAGTGACAAAACAATAGTAATTAACCCTACCTTTCATGAATTTTAATAAAGTAACACAAAATGAAAACTGCCATTTTCCTGGAAAAAATAATATTACTGTTGTCATACCTTTCGGTGAAGACCATCGTCACTGGCTGTTTATTTGGTACGATTGGCGAGCGCTTTCGATGATATGACATCATTTTCAAGCCGCGTTTTGATTAGTACTGGTTAGATAGTGTAAGGTGTTTGTTGCATAGATAGTGCTGGGTTAAGGTAGTTTTGTCGGTTAGGGTGGTGTCTATTTAAAATGGTATTATTCAGGTAGATTGCCTGATATCTGTCATGTTTATTGAAGGTATATAATTTTAATATTTCAGTCTTTTATTATTGGGTAAGTAAGTGTAACCATCTGTGGGTGTTTTGCGTTTGTAAGGAGTGTAATATGTCGGGGCGTGTTAGCAATGCGATGTACATCCATGAGCCGATGAGAGATTGGTAGTGTAGAGGATCAACTCGTTCACAATTGCAATTCACGCACCTAATTTGTTATTTGGGCTCTAACGGCGAAAATTTTCCATTTTGTATTGTTGAAAAAGTTGCCTTATCTGGGCAAGTTAGCTTATTCGTATTGCACCTTTGGAACCATCACTTTTGGCTTCCATACTGACAAAGTATTTCACTTCGCTCTTATCTACGACATTAACGACTTGGGATATTTTGCATTTAATCTAGTTAAGCTCATCTATGTTAAAGCTAGCGATTAGTAAATCCTCAACATATAGCGCTATTAAACTAAAGTTATGATTTTTTCTCATTACGTATAGGCATTGCTCACTTTCATATTGAGAAAAACCAATGTATTTTAAAATTAAATTTATCTTTTGATTCCACTGTCGCCTAGATTGCTTAAGACCATGAATGGCCTTCTTTAATTTTAAGACGCTACGAGGGGAATTTTCATCAACGAATTTATCCGGCTGTGCCATAAAAACATTGTCGTTAAGGTCACTATTTAAATAGACAGTCGATACATCCATTTGGTGTAAATATAACTGAAATTCGGCAACAAGAGCAAAAAACATTCGAATAGTCTCCAGGCTAAGAAGTTTCAGTGTATTTTACACCATACATTTGCGAACATCCTTTTGTCTGCCGGGTCCAATTTCGCTTACGGGCTCATCCTTTATATCTTCATTTTCCGAATCGGCGCATGTACTCACAAGTTCTTCGACTTCATACTTCAGCTTCACGCAGTCTGCATTTTCATTTTCGATTATGACTTCAACGCTTTCAACGCGTGACCTTATCCCTCAAACGAAATGCCTTCGACTTATCAGAATATCCGACCATCAGATATTCTTTGCCTTTTGGTCTAAATTTTCCATATGCGTTTTATTTAATGCGATAGCAATAGAACCAAACGTTTTTAGATGCGACACATTAGGCTTTCGTTTAAACCAAACTTCATATGGGATTTTTTACACAGTGCCTTTGTTGGCGTTCTATTTCTCAAGTACACTGCCGTATTTATAGCTTCCGGAACTTGTCAAAGACTTCGCTTTTCGTACACAAATGCATATCTTGACTTTTCATCGATGAAAGTTAAAAAAAAACAAGCTGCCGCCGTTCGATGCTTTATTTATTGGTCCAAATATATCGGTATGTACTATTTCAAGCAAATCTTTAGCTCGACTCTCTGACCGTGAGAAAGGTTTGACCGTGCATTTGCTTTTCATGCATACTTGGCAATCGATGGCATCAGGAAACTTGACATTAAGACCAAGAATCATGTTTTTCCTGGCTAGTTCGTTTAAGCTACCACAGTTCATATGGCCATAGCGGTTATGCCATTTGATAGCATGTTTATTACATGTAAAAAAAAAAAGATTAAATTTTGCATTAACAAGAAAAAGGTCTCCCGACCTTATTTGCTTCAAGAATAATCTCACCACTACAGCTAATAATCACAGCTGATTTTGAAGTAAACTCCACGGAGTAATTATTTGCCCTAGAGAGCTAAATTTTACTTTCATCGGAAATGAAATTTTTTTAAGATTCGAAAAATACCAACGAAAAGATCAGAGCTTAAGGCAAACGTTTTTAAGTTTATTTCTCTATTTATTTATTTTTCAGGCCATTGCAAAAAAAAATTGGGCTATATCATTAACTGCTGTCGGAAACTTAAAAAAAAAAAAGATTGAAAATGATGGGAAGAAATGCAAGGCGTTTCTATGTAAAAATAAATTTACTTGTATTATTGAGTTGTTATAATCATTTGATCCTGAGTGTATGTATGTATATATGAATACAAAAACTAAAAAAAATTTTCTTGAAAATTTTTTGGCAAAAAACAAATCTTGAAACTCATTGACTTGGTAAATTCGATATAAGTCAGTTCGTTGGATCAAACTGCTTAAGCAAACAGCAAATTCTCATATTCTATTTAAGCATCATGGAATGTAGCAACAAATGCAGCTGGTTCGAAAATTCACCTCATTTTTATGGCCATCAGGTTCAATTTGCTCCTCGTCATGTTACTGATCGTAAATAACCTGATTAAATAAATCGGGCGAAGATATATAATTACTTTAAAATATTAACCTAATCTACAGTGAAACAGCGCAAGCCAGGAATATGATAATTTTTATGGATCTTAATATTAAATTTATAGATTCTAGATTACTGTCGATCCTCAGTTTAGTACTGTGGAAGTTCTGTCTCCAAAACTTATGTAGATGTTAAATTAAATTAAAGGAGACAGAAAACGAGGAACAAGTCTCCGAGTTAAATTGGTGTAAAATCATCTGCTCCTGCAGCCATGCCTTCAACTGGTACAAACGGCATGAGTAGCAACGCCTGCATGTGGGCGAGAATAAAGGAAAGCGATGATTCTTGTTTTTTTTTTAAACAAATTTAAATTAGGCAATAAAAAACTGATCTATTAAAACAAACTAAAAAAGATCTAAAGAATATGGCGTCGTAAAAAATTGAGTAAATTGTTGAGTAGTTTTTTTGTGATTTCTTTAAGAAAAAATAATTTTTATTTGTCTTATTTGTAATTTTCAATGTCTGACAATTTATAACAGGCGATTTTTTTAAAGACCTTAAGGTAGTTTATTTTATTAAATTTATTTTTGAAACCTTAAATTCTATGCGTCATATGTCCAGCCAAAAGCCAAACTTGTCATTTTACTTAAACCAAACAACTATTTAAATTTTTGTAATGGAAACCTTTTAAAATTACAAGCTGATTTCACTGCAAATATAAACCTTCCGTTTTGTACTAACGATGTAACAGACTGTGGATTGTGGTTTACATACATGCATATATGTACATGTAAACATACTTACATAGATATTTATCTATTACAAAACAATGTTATATATTGCGCTTTAAATTTATAACGGAAAATCCTGTTTGAGTAGACTGTTGAAAGTGCTAATACTTTTAAAATATTTTGTACCTCTTAGTAAACATCTATTTCGACCCTCAAAATGATTTTCAAATAAAAAATTTCTTGCGTGATATAATTTATGTATTTTAAGTAGTACGGGGCAATAACAAAAGGAACTAATGGTTTAAAACCCATATTTTTTACTACACACGTGGCAACCAAATAGAACACATTAAAACATTATTTACATGGTTATCAAAAACATTTTAATAATAAGCGGAAGAAAAACAAATTCAGTAGGCGATACCCAAAAAAATATTCCTGCAATTATTTTTAATACCGAAAAAAAACCGATTAAAAGTTATTTTTATATAAAAAGATTTTAAAGGAATTTTAACAGAATGAGCTGAAATACTACTTGAGTACATCGCTGCCATCTTTTTTTAATTTTTTTAAACTCCACGAATACTTATTTCTTTGCTCTTAATCAAACGTCTTCGATCGGTCTTGGTTTTATTAACTTTCCACCACAGAATTTTAATTCAATTTAATAGTAGGCGCAGAACCTCTAGTATGTGCATTATTATTATATATTTAGTGTCATGCTATGTGAAGCATATTCCAAAAATTGCAAACTAGTTGACATACTTAACTATACTATTTTTCTATTCATAGTGAAGGGTACTAAAATAAAACAGTTAATCTATATTGCGCAACCTATTTGGACAGTGATTTTTCAATCAATTTTATCATCAAAAAGCAGTACGGTTAAAGTTATCCATAAAATTAAGTCCTACTGGCTTAAAATTTCTTAAATAATTTATTCTACAAAAAAAAAAAAAAAAAAAGAAAATAAACTACTTTGCATTCAATTTTGTGGTAAATTTGCTTTTACATAAAATAGTGAATGTTTAATTTATTTTGCATTAAAAAGATAATCTCATTTAGGTAACGGACATCCATAAAAGAGGAATTTGTTTCAAAAATATATTATTCATGCAAAATGGCTGCATTTAAGCCACAACGTTTCGTATTTTTTCTCTATTTGGAATGCTTTTAGATTTAACAGCGTAAATTATATTAAATTTTTACATTTGTATTTTGGACAGGACATTGCAAAATTTGATATTTACAAAATGAATAAAAAAAAATTATATAATTTAAAAATGAATTAAATATTTGTTGTTTTTAATAACTAATAAAAATGAATTCTCCAAGTTCGAGTTGAGTTTAATTTTAGTTTTAGCTTTTAATTATTTGTCGTTAAAATTTTAATGTGTCGACCTCTTATTTTACTATTTGAAAATTAATTTTCCATGTTTGTTTTTTAATTGGCCATGTTCGTGAAAATCATATACAATAGGATCACATTTTATTAAATTTTATTGTTATTATTATTATTACTATTCATTGTTATTACTTTTAAGATGCATATATTTGTGCAGATTCTGAACATCTGCGTTCTACAGGTTCTAAACTAAAGTCTTGTACGGCACTAAAGAAAAACCATTTACATTTTAGTTTTTAGTATTTAAACATAAAGACTTTGTTTATTACGGTTCGAAAACAAGGCCACATACTGGAAAATCCTGTCACTACATACTGTGCAAATTTGACATGTCCGCCTCTCACAGTCTAAAAACTAATAAAATTTTTATGAATATCACTTTATTTTTGGAATACCTTTTAATTCATCTTATGTGAACATTTCAAGATCCTTTCTCTTACCGTTCTAAAGATGGAGGGTTGGGACAAACGGAGAGTAAATCAGACGGATATTAAAGCAAAAACAGTAGAGTTGCATTTTTGCCGTAATGGTATGGAACCTTAAGGATAAGATTCGAATTTTGTAACAACAAAGACTAATAGTGCTCGTTAAAAATTATCGTTTATGTCTTAAGCAGGGTACGTATTTGTTCACCATGAATAGTACATTTTGTTCATTCTCTTATCAATTTCCATGAATGAAATTTCGTATTGCTTTTGTTTTTCCTCTGCACACAAAAAAGATTCACACACACATAATTCATCTCCTTGGATGTTTGCTTTTTAAACTGCTGACGTCTCTTTTTCCATGAATTATTTTTTGTTCAGCTGCTTTTTTTCCATCGTCCATGAAATAACAAAAATTTGTTTCAAAATTTGAACACCACCATTCTTCTTCTTGTTTTCCCAATACATTAACCATTAAGTACGATTGCTTTCGTTTTACACTTCGTACATACGAAAGCAATACGAAATTTCATTCATTGACAATGAAGTAAACAAAAAGCAATTCAACAGTTTCGTCATTAATATGGAAAATGAAAGAGGAGACAAATACGTACTCTGGTCTTAAGTACAAATACAACAGAATAAAATGTTATTTCCCGCCACTAACCAGTGTAATGTTTTAGAGCCGAAAAAAAGGAAAGTTAGTTAATAATTGTTATTGAGCTGTGTTTATTAACAAGCAGTTTTTTTTAACAAACATACAAAAGTTTAAATGCTCAAATAATTAGAAAAATATTCGTTTTAAAGAAACAGCGGATTTAATAATTAAGGCGCCTGTAAAATAGGTCAACGAAATCATTTTAGAAAAAAACAGTGTACGAAAGACGTCGCTGAGTTTATCAAAGGAATCGGCAAGCGGTGATCAGTAGTTGTCGAAGTAGGGGCAATGCTATTTTTTAATCCACGTTTCAATTTAGTATTAGACGTAAGCTAGAGTGACGTGTCCTTATCGTCTTTTAAAAATCCTTAGTGTTGTTAGGATGAAGTCGCTGTATCTAGAGCTGTCGGCAAAAGCCGCTGTGGTCAAAACAGTTTGCCAAAGTAACTATTTCTGAAACAGTTAATTAAACAAGTAGGCAAGGTGGCACAAAGTAGTCGTTAGAAGAATAAATGTTTAAAGTAATAAATATTTCTGGAATATGCATTAAAAATTATAATTAACTAAATTAAAAGTATTAATGTTTCCCCACTTTTTAAAAGATTTGAGTAACCGAATGCTAAGATATTTAAATAGAAAATTTTTACTAAAGGTAAGATTTTCATGACGTGATTTAAGTTTTGACACAAAACTGTTTGTTTTTATTTAAATCCTATCCTCGTTTTTCCTATTGTATTTACTCTACTACCAGTATTTCAAACTAAAAAAATTATTTTTAAGCACGTGTATTGTCAACGCTCTGACTTTATTTGACTTTATGCAATAAAATATAAATTGGCTGAATACTCAAAGAAACACAAGACCGATATAAAAACTTACATCACTAATAAAGGACTGTGCAACAATTGTGAGTATTAGCTGTTTTACTTATTTACAGTTTTGTTGAAATCAAGCACTTCCTGTACTTTCCTGTTTTTATAAAAAAAGGATATTACTTTTTATTTTAATATAATTATATTATTCTCTTATAAGTTCTTTCATGTTAATATATTTAACGAAAGCGGAGTAAATTATTAATATAAAAGGATTTTTTTACAACCTCTACTTCCATTATAGTTTCTAGTGCGAGTCTCATGCTGCCAGTAGTCTTTTTTCTCCATTATAGTGGTTTAAAGTTATTAACTGATAATTGACGAACTTTTTCCCGTAACAAAGCTTTTGTAATCGGTAACATTTTCTTAAAACTAAAGTTTTCTATAGCATCCGCACCTACTATCCGTCTCCCGTGCTCTTAAATCTAATGGTGTTCTCTCAGCTTCTTTAAGCCGCAGTTTGCAAGTATCGCTTTCTTTGATTACCATGTTGGTACTTGAAGTTTCTGTGATCATCCTCTAACCCAGTTATTCTGTTTAAGAACGATACTTCGATTATATCCAAGCAACTTTCGGAAATTCCAGTCAAGGGGAAATTGCTTTAGTAGTGCCTTTAATGATAAGTCCTGCAATCTTTTGCGACAAGAAATATATATTTCTTAGAGATTAACCTTTTAACTTCTTGCAAGGCTGTCTTGTACTTCCCCGTCAAATCCCCACAATGATGTTCAGTTTTATTATTAGTTCGCATAATTCCCAGAAGAAAGATGTCCACTTAGAACTCTATATGCGCAGGTTGGTCCACTCTAAAGCTTGAGGCCAAAAACTATCTGCAATATTTAATTTACTCAGTGAAGAGGTCTTAATCGAACAGTACATACTGTTGTGCTTGTCATTTGACGAAAACAAGAATAAAATCATTGTTTTTACAAAAAATTTCGTCCAATAGCAAACAAGAACGATACTTGGATATGGATAACACAAAAATAGCAAGAGAACACGAAGCATAGTAACGCATAGCAATAATAGTCTGTAAAAATGGTTTTTAATCTGTTTCGAGATCTAGATCTTTTAAGGTGAGCTTAGCTTTTATTCTAGGTTTCTCATCGATTAAAATGCCATGTCTGGATAATAAATGGCTTTCCAATCGAGCAAAGCTTCTATCTAAAGAAGTTAATGAAGTCACACCCCGTAAAGAGGTTCGAATGGTGCTCAAAGTAACACTCGGCTTTTAGGCTGGAAAATTGTTAAGAACTGACAATTAATTAGAATTTATATTATTATATGGGGGTCTTGAATATGTTCAGTGGCTGCTATCATATCAAGTAGATTCTAAGGAATTCTACAAGAGAAAAGTTACCAGTTAAAAGTCGACAGTGTGAAAATTCTATAGTCAACAGTAAAGGCTGGTCATAAAATGATACTCAGTAAAAGGTAGTGGTAGACCAGAACAATCGAAAGCCTGAAATGATTAACAACTAAAGGGGGTTTAAAACGGACTATTTGGGTTATTGGATCTACTTCGGTATCCCCCTACATGTGTCAGATCTTCAACGGCATAATTATTCTTTATTTATTTAGCCTTGGAATAGTTAATGCAAGACGTATGTTACACGTTACAGAACAATAATCCCTTAGAAGATTTGCGAAAAACATGAGAGCCTACTTTTTATGAATGCTAGTTATTAGTAGCCTAAGTTTATACCTCAGTACACGAGATTTCCTAGAAGCCACGGTATAGTATGCTTCGCTTTTTCGCCATTATGATACTCTTTGTTAAGTTGCTCACTCGTTAACCTTTTGGTCGGTACCCCTAGCCAGGCTTTAATAACTTCTTGCTTAAAAAACATTGTTGTTCATAACTCTTGGTCACTCCTTTGATAAATACTGTTTAGTGGGTTTATGCCCCCTTCACCCAATTTCTATGATCAGCATCTTTAACAGAATGATATACTCAGAAACCCAGTAGAAAATTTTAAAATTAAAATCACTTGTTTTCGAAATATAATTATTAACTCTTCTAATTTTCTTTAAAGCATGAGCTTTTGTACGAGTATATGTTAATACGAGTTCCCTTATGAGTCTTGCTCCTCCCTAATAGTAAGTTGTACAACAATTAGAAAAAAAGGTGTTTATTCCCACGAAATGTCCCAGCTCCTAAAGTATTTTTTTATTTCATTCGTTGTATAGAAAAAGTAGCAAACTTTCTTTTATATCTTCTAGTGATATTTTAACCCAAAAAATATTTTGCGTACAATTTTTCTTCTTTTCTATTGATTAGTTGTTTTTTTATCAAAGAAGTCAAGAAAACTTAAAATTGTTAGCTGCTTCAAGAATCAGTAGTTTTTCTATTTTCACAAGAAAAAGAACAATGTGAAAGCAGGAGGATATACAAGCGCGGTACGTGTTAACCATAAGATGTTTTATATATTCCTCGCTCTCTTTACCAAGTTACGGTGTTACATGAAAATATCCAAAGAAAACGACACTTTTAAGATTTAATGCCAAAAGCTGTTTAACAAAGTTTTACACTAAAAAATGTTTGCAGTTCTGTAAAAATAAATTGCGTTTTTATTGAAAAGTGAAATATTTATGGGACAAAATAAAAAAAACGAATAGAAAATAAACTGTTTTTTTAACTATAAACTTAAAATTCCTTTAGCACTTGTGAAAAAACTTAAAATTGACGCAAGAGAATTTCTTCCAAAGCTATTCGTGTGACTTCAAAACAACTTAAAGAAATTTAATTTTAAGCCATTTTCGTTCTGGTGAAAATGACAAAAAAAAAAAAAAAACACACATTTAATAAACATGCAAAAGTATTAAACTAACCAAAATGCAGTTGCTGATTTTAACGTCCTATACGATTTGAAAATATTCCAATCTTTGTTTTGTAGTTCTTAGCAGGAACCAAACCATTTTTTTAACAAGGAGAAAATATGTGTAAAAATGTTAAAGTAAAATAATCAACAAAAAATAAATAGTTTTGGTAAATATATATTAAGGATAAAAGGAAAAAATATGTTTTAATTTTTTATTTATTTATGTTTTCGAAGCACTTTATTAAATGTAACCCCGCTTTGCTAGCAATGATCAAAGTTCTTCCCACTGAAATGTTTAAGCTTTTTTTTAATTTTTGAAAAAATCATACAAACAAACATATACCTAATCAAATCAATCATCGGTTTTATACTTACTGGTGTAGTGGACTTATCAGTACAGGTTCTTTAAACTTCTGTCTACAACTGTCAAACGTATGACCATTTTGAATTTTTAAAAATTTATATTTATTAATTTTTTTTTTCATTTTCAAGCGTTTGTTTGCAAGTTTTAAAAGATAGACCCATGTTGGTCCATTTATATGACATATTGGGACACACTTTAATTTTAAGATTAAAATTTTGTTTTACTTTTTTCTACGCACATTTTTCAAGTTTAAGCTGGTGCCCCTTATGGTTCATAATACACGTATAAACCATGTATATTGGATGGAGACACCCTTCAAATTTTTTAATTATTACCGGTTTTTAAGGCGAGACCAACCCTTAAGCCTAACTTTTAAAACAATTTTCAAAATCGGGTTAGAAATGACTAAGTTTTGCGGGCATAATATTATGGAATTAAAAAAAATCGCTAGTGGTGTACTTTTTTTACAATTACAGTACAGTCTGTACTTAAGATACAATTTTAAAACATGATAAGTTAAGTTAAATACATTTAAAAAAATATTTTTTAATAATAGATACTAAGATATTTAGCAGTTCAATGAAATCAATATTGTATCTTCAATATGAATATGAATTTTAGTAATAAAATTTATTGTATCTCTAATTTGAACAAAAATTTAAAGTTAATTGTACTAAATATACAAAAAAACGATACAAGAAGCTATTTAAATAAAATTAGGAACTTCTGCCCCCAAACATCTTTATACGGATATTTAGGCGCTGAGCATGTTTAGCGGCTGTGTAAAAAAAATCGAGACTAGCCCAGAAATTTTGAGCATCGCTTTTGGCGGACTATTTCAACAGTTATATATTGATACTTTCTGTGGTATCTTTTCACCGATATTTTAGCTTGTCTTAAGTTTTGGAAAGTTGAGTTATTTTCCTTAGTTATCTGCTTAGCATAAGCGCGAATCTTGTTTTTGATTCCAAAATTTCCCACTACGGTAGTAGGTACCAGCTCCGTATGTCACTACCAAATAGTTCCGAGGTTGCTATTGGCCCTGCGAATACTTTGACTTCCTCGATCTTTAAAAATTTTTTTTGGAAAACTATCTGTTTCGTGTGAAATCATCTAACTCTGAACATTTTATGATCTCCATTTACTAAGGGCAAACATAAACTCTTTTAAAAATCGAAGAAAAATTATATTACTGTTTAATTTTTTTTACATACATTTGGTCTGTTCGGTAATTAAAAGTTGTTACTAATTGTTTCTAATTATTGCAAAGAGCTAAATTTTAGTTTGTATGAATAAGGGCCAGTTTTTGACTTCGTATTTAAATGTAATTTATCTTTAAGTTCTATTTAAATACGAAATTCAGTTTTTCAGTACATACGTGAATGCAACTTAAATGATCAATCAAGCTCATTTAAAGTCCGTTTAAATAATACACTTTTTCCATATGGTTATGATATTTTTTTCTTGTTGCTGCTTAAAACAGAAGAAAAGTAAACAAGCATTTTAGCTATTGATGAAACAAAACTTTATGTTTTGCATACATTTGTTAATTTAAATAGTTTCTGATTGTTTAAGAGTTAAACAAATAAATAAAATAAGTGTCGCAGATATTCTAAAAAAATATATTTTAAGTAATTTTAACAAAATTTACATTTTATTATGTTTTTTAGCAGCTGTTTTTCATAAATTATTTTGATATTTAGTAATGCTCTCATATTTTTATTAGAGTTAAATAAGAATGATCATGGATGACTGAAAAACTTTAAATACATTTTAAATTTAAATGAAAATTACGAAATGCTGTTTTCTACGCTTGTTTAAATATGTCTAATAAAAGAAATTTTTGTAATATTGATGAAAATGCAAGTATTTGGGAACCAAAAAATAGAAAAACAAGTAAAAAACAAATAATGTGGTGACAGAGAATTAAAAACTTAGAAAAAAAAAATTAAGCACCGCATATAATTTTACATAAAAATTTCATTGTCTCTGAATGGGTTAAGCATTTTCAAATTTTTTTAGTTTATTCTGAAAGATCTCTTCAAAAGCTTTTGCGCAATCGTACTTTTCTATAAAAAGTTCAGAGGCCTATAACTCGAAAATATGGGCGAGCGAAAATTTTTCACAAGATGTTTTTTTTTCTTTTTTTTAAATTCTCTATCGAACCTTAGATTTGTTTTTTAATTGCAGTTACTAAACTGCTCAAAATGATATGGAAAAACTAAAGGCAGGCGTGATGTTTTGTCCGCAGTCTCGAAGGACACAGTCCGATCTTGTTGAGTTTGCGAAATTATAGCAGATCGATTGAGGTATTTAAATTTTCTTTTGCTCATCTGTTGCCTTTGTAAGGGTAATTTCAACAGTAACAAGGATGGACAGCGGGACATCGCTCATGGGGTCGGAAATGGATATTTTGAAAATTACAAACGAAATGACAAACCTAGATATAACCTTTTTTCACTTCTAGTGATGAAGGGTATAATAAAGAACAGTCAATCTTTAGATCAAAAAAATAAAAATTGCAATTAAATGTCTATTTATTGATATTCTCTTCTCTTATTTGTCACCGTAGATAAATCGTACAAAAACGTTGCCATCGACGTGTTTTTATAATAAGAATTTTGGGCATAAAGTCAGCAGTTATGCTTTTTGCTAAAGTACTGATAGTTTATTTTTCAATGCTTGACGGCTGCTATTTAATTAAAAAAAATTCTTTGTACAGGGCTTATTTTAGAACAAGGTTTATTTAGTTTTGAAAGATAAGAAGTAATAGATTTTATCTTCCTATGCATAAAAAACTTTGCGTTGAGTAATTGTGAATTTCGATCGATTTATTCCAGGTTTGTAAAGGGTATCTGCTAAATATTAGGTAAGAATCAGCTGGTAATTACTCTTTATCATCATGTACAGATGAAAAAATCCAACGTAAACTAAGAGAAGATAAAATGTACTGCTATAATAGAAACAGCCTGATTTTATATCAGGGTAAATAATATGAATTCCCGTTATTTGTTTTTTGCGAAAATATAAATTCTACAGTTTTTATTTTTTTACCTTCTCCTTCTACTGGCTTTTGATTTTTATACCCTTCACACAGTCAGAAAAGAGGTTTTTCATTTTTAAGTTCTGCAGTATTCAGTATATAAACTCTAAGTCCGTATATATAGCGAAGTCGATTTAGCGATATCCGTCCGTGCTTGTGTTGAAATGAACTTTGCCAAGGCTCCATTTAAGCTAGAGAAAATTGAAATGAGGCAAACGGGCCATATCCTTCGAGGCAGCGGGCCAAACCCTACGCATGCCTCTAAGTTTTACACATCATTTAAAATAAAACTAGTTTAGCGAAGTAAGTTCAACACAAAAAAAAAAAAAAAAATAATGATAAATAAATGTGGGGATCATTTGAAAGCTTTTGAAGAAATCTTCCAAGAAATAAAACAATTTTTTAACCCATTAAATGCCGATGACATTTTTATTTTTATTATATGTAGCGCTAATCTTTTTTTTTTATTTTCTAATTTTCTGTCACTCCATTATTTCTTTTTTTTGAGTTACTAAACTAGATTTACATACGTGGTGAAGTGTATATAAGATTCGGCATAGCCGCATATAGCACCCTTACTTGTTTTCTTTATGACCTTGTTTTTGTTTTCTTTATAACCTTTTACAATACATAAATGACATAGAAGTTGAATGCTTTTCTTTCTGTTCTATTTATTTATTATTTTTTTCGTTCAGAACAACAACAAAAAAAAAAAATGGAAATAATTTTACAACCAAAATTATAATAAGTCGTAATGGCTTTTATCATTTCAGGACTTAAGTTTACATTCACTAATGGAAAACAACTTAAGCGGCCACATAAAGATTAAGAGCATTTTCAACATTTTAAAACATTATGTCATTGGACATCAGGAACATCACTAAAATGATGCGAATGCTGGTGACAATAATGAGTTAAATAATGATATTCAAAAAATTCAAATGGCTTTTTATTTTTATTAAGACATTAAAGACTAGTGGTGTATGTTTATGAGTTGTTGGCCTTGACAGTGAAAATGTCATCATAATTTATTTTGCTGATTATTTTTTTATTCTCTATTAATGTTATATAAAAGAAAACTGTGTCGATATAAAAAATATCCACTTCTCATAAAATCTTTTTGTTTTTTTTTTCCTTTCATTTTGTTACTTCTAAAATATAAGAAAAGACATCTGTTCAAATGATGTGTTGTAAAAAATGAAGAGTAATTTTTTTGCTACAATTGTTAGCCTGAAGATATCAATAACGGCTTTTACACACTTTTCTCAACAATTTAGGAAACACAATATTTTTAATTTTGTAGATTTTTTTATTATAGAAAAAAAAAATGATTTTCAAAGCGAATTGATCTATGAATTGGGAGCATTAAAGTCAAAAAAATCATTTGTCTGATTTTTTTTTTTAATTGCAATTTTTTTAAGATTTTTTAATCTCGAAAATAGATTAAATTCCCCTAAGTTACTGAAAAGACATGTTTAAACATACACGTGCCGTAAAGCCAACATAAATGAAGTAAATAAAATAATATAAATATATAGTTCAATGTCAGTAGATTTTTGACGTTTTTTAATGGGGAAAGTATTTAAAGAAAGTATTTTAAAAAAATATTTACTAAAAGATCTCTTTAAAATCTAAATTTGTCGTTCCGTTTATTATTTCTACAATATCCATTTCTGAGTCAGTAAAGAATATATATTCTAAGTCCTTATACATAGCTAAGTCGATTGAGTCATGTCCGTGTGTTCGTCCGTGTTATTATTGAAATCAACTTTGTCAAGGCACTAGATCAGCTTAAGAAAATTTTAATACGCGAATCGATCAGACATAGTTTTAAAAGATTTGCTATTAAAAATTAGCAAGATCAGCCTATATCCTTCCAGAAAGCGGGCAAAACACCACGCCTGCTTCTAATTTTTCCATATCGTACGGAATAATAAAGTAACTTTAATACAAAAATATATATAGAGATAGAGATTCAAGAAAAAAAAAAAAACATCTAGGGAAAAAAAATGAAAAGTACAATTGTTCACCATATGTTTTAAGACTTGATGTCTATCATGATGATGACTATCATTTAAAAGCTTTTAAAGAGATCTTTCAGAAATTAATAAAATTTTGTAAAAATTAATAACCTATTAAGAGCCGATCAAATTTTGTTTTGTAAGATTATGTATAGTACTTATTTTTTATTTTATTTTTATTCTGTGCCAACCGAATATTTGTTGGTGTAGAGAATATAAGATTCGGCATTTTTACTTGTTATATGTCAACTTATGTATTATATAAATTTAACAAAGTCCCGTTGCAATGTTTTAAAAAAAAGTATAAAAACAATCTTTTAAATGAATATTTACGAAATGCTTTTATTTCAAACACAAAATAATATTTGCAATATTAGCTGCAATTAAAAGTTAAAAACCATTATTTTAATGTAACTTTATATTAAACTAACGTAAATATGTTTATCCTTTGCTCAGCTTAATAAAATTATAATTGTGAAAAAACCAGTAACATTAAACAAGAAAGATAAGTAAAATATCCGATGTGAATATAATTGGATTAAAGTATTAAGCTGCAGAATATTTGTAAAATTATATATTGATAAACAAACCTATAAGCAACAGCACAATTTCATTTACACACAAATGACAAATAAATGTGTAAAGGACATTTCATGATGAAGAAGCTAGAATTCACACGAATTTCGGTGTAAAAACTGTGTTAAACAATAACATCACGTGCACTATTTTTTGCTGCTGCTGCTGCTCTTAAAGGCCCAACTATAGGCCCAACTATAATGTGCATATACTACCTTATGCCAACTTATACAACTGTGCAAATACACATAAATTAAATGTGGTAAACTATAACGTACTTGAGAGAACTTTTCGTCAAGTTTCGTCAAATGTCATTTCCTTATGCAATGTACGAAACTGATCGCACATTCCGTACAGAAACAGCTGATTGGACTTGGTGTATACATACATAAATTGATAAAGAAAAAATTGCAATGGATAACATCAGTGAAAAAGAATTTTTTTTATTATAATAGAAGATGTAGAAAAAAGTGTTTATATGAAAAAAAGGACGCGTTTTATTATAACAATTCGCTATAAAATTTATTTTTTAATTGCTTTCGAAATAAATCAAGCACACCGTTGCATCTTTTGGTACTTTTGGCCAAAAATAAATAAACCAAAAAAACATGCGATTTTTTATCGAATTTTATTGAAAAGTAGTAAAGGAAAATACTATATATATATATAAATATATATAATATATTATTTCGATGACTTTTCTTTACAAATTTTATTTATTAAAAATAAATATATATTTTTAGGAAAGTACGATTTAAACATAAATGTGCAACTGTGGAAAATTAGTTTTTAAATTTATGTAAGCACATTGTAGCCACATAAAATTCTTTAAAGAATTACCGAAGCATTTGACAGGCTTTTCGTTGGGTTTTTGACATAAGCTCAAGCTAGTTTATGCACATTATAGTTGGGCCTTAAATTGTGTTCTGCAGTTTGTGGAATTAAACACACATCAGATTGTGTGGAAATTTACAAATTACAAAGTAAAAAAAATTTACGAAATAAACACATTATGGATTATGGAAAAAATAAAATGTGGTTGAGCACAACAAACCTGAAAACGTGAGTTGAATTTGCAAATTGTGAATTAAAGGTAAAATTTGCTTAAACTGGCAGAAATTTATTTTAAAGTAATTTTATAAATTAAAGCGAATTGCAGCTAAAAACTAAAAAAATTTATTTCAATGAATTGCAAACATAAATGTTGATAAACATTAATGTACTTCATCATGTTGTTGAGAGAATATTTATACACAGTACGTGATGCTAAACAACATATAAATATGTATACGACATTATTTCTAGTTGCAACTTGCATGGTATATTTATATAACTTCATTCTAACTGATTAGTACCGTTAAAAATCCAAATAAAAAATAAAATGGAAGAAGATTTAATCCGGAATCATGTTTTTTTGCAGTAAAATGTATGGGGCAAGAATATTTACCAGTATTTATTTCATACGTAAGGCCTGGTACTCTGTTCGAATTTGTGAAAATTGTTGAACACCATTGATTATTTCATGTGGAAAATTTGGCATTTAAAATGTGGTGTCGTCTACAACAAAACCTATCTCAGTTAAAAATTTAATAAAGAATTGCTTAAAATTTTGCAACAAGATATAGAATGTCTAATAAATTGCTAAACGCACTAACGGTTCTAAAATCATACCTTTAAAAAAATTAAATAATAAAAAAATTTTTAAGCATTTTAAATCTTTGTTATCTCTTGTTATGTATGTCGCCTGGATTGTTTTAAAGTTTTATTAACAGTTTTAATAAATTTATGAATTTTTGAATATTATTTTATTAAATAAACTTGTTTTCTGCAAGAATTGCTTTTTTCATGGGAACATTGGGAAATCCCGGAAATGCAATAATTTTTTCCCGTTTTCGGGGAAATGAAAAATTCCGATAAATCCTAAACCCTAGCGATGACAGATTGACTTATATTTGTACATTTCCGAAAACAAACACATAAAATTAAACTTACCTCGAAAATACCTTTGACTTGAACTTTGGTGGAAAGGTTAATTAACTTGAAACAGTCAAGATTGAGTTATATCTGAAAAGATGGCTTATCTAACAATTTGATTATAATTAAATTTTTAATATTCTGTGTATCACACAGACGCCTTAGCCAACCCAATTAACGGCACCAAAAAAAAAAAAAAAAAAATATTAATGTGTAGCAGCAGTTTCACTACTTTGTCCGCGTGTTATTTATAATTTTCTTAAAATTCAAATTTAGAAAAATGTGGTTTTATATATATTTAATATAGAGATCTGTAAATAGTTTTAAAAATTTTCAATCTATATAAATAAAATGTTTTGACAACTGTATAAGTACCATTATACCGATAAAATTGGGTGACTTCACATTTGTAGCTCTATTTTCTCTACGAAATAACTTATTTTCACACAACAAAAAGAATTCTATATTTTAACCAAGGTTCTAATGGATCTCCACATAAAATTTTGTTCAAATCCATTTAGCAGTACTTAAGTAATGCAAACACAGACGGACAGAAAAATTTCAAAAATTGGTGTTTTGTTTTTCATTTCGATTACTTTCTACACCAATTCCAAAATTTTCAAAAAATATTTCAAGTGCAGAAATAACCTCATTACTGTTTTATTATTTACATAGAATCTTAAGGCTTCGAGATTCAAACTGTTAATTTTATGTATACTCTGAAAAAAAAATTTGGGTTTAGCGAGCGAACAACTTGCTATTTTCTAGTCTAAGGCTCTAACAAGATTGACCCTGATGATCTTTTGGTTATAAGAAAGGCAGCTTAAACAATTTAGCCTCCAATATATGACTTTCGATTTTAAAGGTTGCAGTGAAATAAAAGTTTACAAATCCGTGTTTACTAGACAGAAACTGTAATCAACTCAGCTGAGTAGAGACTCTGTTAATATAACCACGAAACTTTAAGCAACGTAGTCAGCAACAGTAATCTTCTACTCTAAAAGTTACGACAAAATTCACTCTTTAACTTCTATTTACAAAAGAATCGTGAATTCTTCAATTTAGAGCTTCGACGAGACTATAATTCTCATAATATTTTACGGGATTCGAACTCAAAGTTTTACCAGCGCAGCCCCTATGACTACACACTTGTACCGCCAACTGTTTCAGCTTTTGCTTCTTAGAACGAACATGGAGTTTTTATTCTTTTATAACAGATATTTTTGGGACATTAAATATCATTTTCGTAACAGCACGTCTTCAACTTAAATAACACATGGACATAACGCAGGCAGGGCAATAATACAATATTTTTATGTTTTTGAGTGGAGTGAATACTCGTTGATGTTTAAGTTCTTTTTTGGGGCGTTATTTTCTGTTTGCCAGTAGGAGTATTTGGTTCGTTTCTACTTATTTCGAATATTATAAGAACGTTTTTAAAAAGATGGGAGTTCAGGTGACAAATATGTTTTGTTCAAAGTTCTTGGCTAATGGAGACGCCATGTAAAATTTTTTTATTTTTTAAGATATTTAATTTAACTAAAAATTGTGTAAATAACAGTTTTTTTCATATATTCACACTGCGGAAATTTCCTATTAGTTTTATGTTGATAATGTACTATAGGCTAAACGAGAACTATTGTTCTGTATTAATTGCAGTATATTTTTAGTAACATATGAGATGAATAGATGATTTAAAATTTTTTTGACAGGAAAAGCAATACAAAAGTAAAAAATATATAGCTGTCTCCATTTTGCCACACACTATTAGAAATATGAATATTTTAAACTGTAGTTTCCTTTCTGTTTAATCCTGTTCTATTAAAAAAGAGAGAAAAAAATTCACAATTTAAACCAAAAGCCAAATACTATTGAAAAATAGAAATACGCAACAATCACTTGTGCTTGACACAACCAATAAAGTCGTGGAGTAAATTTTTCATATGCAAAAAAGCAATAGTTCTTTTATAAAATCGCAAGGATATGAATATATAAAGGAAAGGCAATAGATGTTGTTCGAATTTGTAATACTTATATCAATATTTGAACTCACATGATAAAATAATTTTTTTTGTGATAGTAACAGTCTTGATAGAGTAATAGTTAAACGCTTTTACAAAGTCACCATTTGATGGTGAAAGTTTGGTTGTATCCAGGAGTCGATTTAATTTTTTTTTATTGAACAAGAAAAGTTTCTAGATAACCTTAACATCGATTAAATATTCTATTTTTTGAAGTTTTGCTAACTGCTTTAAATTCATACTGATTCAAAAAAATATTTCCTAAGACTGTGGAATATGATGAAGTAGGCACTAAGTACATATAAGTTTAATTTGATATTACTTTGATCATCTCGTATTCTATACATTTTATTTTTCCCTTAACAATTGTCCTTTAGAGGTTGTTAACAAAAAATCATTTGCCAAAGTTTTTATTTTGACATTAAAACTGTTCTGTCAATATTTCTTTGCATCGTTTCTTCCGTATTTTTCTATTTGGTTTGCAAACCCACTTGTCTAGTTATTGGTTTGTACGAGAAATTTAATTTATATATATTTTCTTTTATATCAGGCACATTGGGTTAAATACTAAATGTATTAAAACAACTTTAATGGTCGTTAAGATATTAATTAAATTAGCTCTACCTTAAGCCTTTTTTATAAGGACTTAGAAAAAAGCTTCAATCTTAAACCAACAAACATTATTTTCTTTAAACTCGAGTTTGTTTTATTTTAATGATTTTCTGCCATTTGTTTTGAAAATATTCCTTTTTCTAATGGACTACTATTGAAGTATTGAAAAAAAATGTATATCTTTCTTTAAAATTAAAAAAAAAAAAATTGTGTTCTTGCAACTGAATAACATTTCTTGAAAATATTTTTTTAGTTTTTCCATTGTGTATTTCTCTTTGGTTTTCTATTTTTTTTCTACTTTTTTGTTAGTATCCTTAATATAAAATCAATTTTTATGTTGTCAGAAGTGAACCACAAAATTGACTTTTTGTGGATAATTAATTTTTAAGCATTTTTTCCTGTTATCTTTTTTTTTCGAAGTTAGGAATTTTTCTTTGATTTCAAACATTTATTTATTCAGTCATTTAATATTGCATCGTGCCATTACCAATACTATATTGAATACTAAATTTTACTTTAACAAATGCTGGTTTACAATTGATATGTATTAAGGTCTGTTTACAAATACGTGTGTATGTAAATAAAGGGTGTTTCTTATAGACATATAAAACTTTAAGTTGGCAGAACCTTTTTAAGTGGCTGAATAATGCTTCCAAATTATGCAAATTTATTTTGAAAATAATGACTCTGTCGCTTCGTTTATTTAACGGTTAACATAACCGTCCATCAAAGCAATTAATTCTTTTAACTATTTAACGTTTTTGCACAACGTTTACTTCAAATGATAATACGCTTCCATAGGAGCATCGTACAGTGCATATGGAAGAAGTCATTGCTACTGTAGAGCGTAGCGTAGAAGAATACTAGTCAAATCAATAGTAACTGCTAAATTACTAAATCTTTCGTTTATCATTTGGATAACCATGATGTGTAGCTGCTGCAGTTTTATCAAGACGCCGCATTATGTGAAACAGCTCATGACACAATGGATTTACTGAATGTAATTTTTGGCAAGCATACAGTTTCACATTACGGGTTTGTGAATAAGCCTGTCAGATCGTACTATTTTACGCCCCTAGACTATTTTTGTGCAGATTTACCATTCGAAAGATAACATACGTTGTGTTATTGCTGATATATGGCCACAAATAACCTCCAGATTACTTTACGTTCGACCCAGCCGTGGCGGTCATATGTTAGAAGTCATATTTAAATTAAAATGCCAAAAGATAAGTTTTCGATTAAAGTAAATTTCATGTCAATTAAAAAAAAATCATCTTTGTTTTATTTAAATTTAATATTCTACGTCTATAAAAAACACCCTTTACAAACAGAGATTCTTAAGGTACGGCCAGATTAGTCAAATATTTGACCAAAAAAGCGTAACCACTATTTTTTCAAATGTTTAGTAAATCATTCTTGATACGTGTCGTTACGTTTGACGATTAATAATATAACAAATGCGATATCTTACTTTTTTGGTCAAATATTTGACTAATCTGACCGTAAGTGTAGGATTTGTGTTACTTTTGAAATTTCGCTGCTGCAATGAGTTCGTAAATATTTTAAAGTTTTTGTGATAGTGACTGAAAATCGTGATACCATCTTCATGATATCGATCTCCAATTACCAAAGTATTGATTTGAGAAAAATTCTGATGACGAATCTCGTTCATACTTTAATGATTGCTGCAACGAGATCATTCATTTACGTCTAAATATAATTCAGTTTAGTACTGCCACAATTATTCACTATCGACTGCAGTGGTTTGAATTTGTCGACTGATACCGCTCTACCTTTTTTCTCACACAATCTCTTTTAATTGCTTAAAGAAAAAAGTCTTGCCTGCCGTTTGTCTTAAGTCCAATACTAACCAGTGCTGGATATCCAAAAACAAGGTACGCTACTGTCTCAGCCTCTTCTAGCCGCAGTCGCTACTATCATATACTTCGAGTTTTATTTTAGAATTTCGCGACCTGTCATTATATTAAAGCCACTTTCTAGACTTTCTTTCAAAGGGCAACTGCTTTAGGTGTGTTTTAAGGAATTAACCCGCCTACACTCTGCAAGATATTATTGTTCATAATTTTCGACTTTCTTTAATGGCTTTAAGAGACTAGAATCTTAAGACGCTTACTTTATAATCCCCAAAAAGCTCCGCATAAGTCAATACTGGAGTAAAAATCCCAAGAAATTTTCATAAAAAAATCTTTATTTATAGAAAAGAAGTCTTATTTTAGAAAAAACAAAAAAAAAATCTTCAAAAATCTTTTTACTTAAAAAAAATCTAATCTGCTGATCAACAAGAGACACATATCAAGTTTATTGCAAACTTCGACATAGTTGGAAACATTAGCTCATTATCCGCTCTAGAAATATTTGACATTGTATGTCAAAATTATTCCACTGTAACATTTTTTAAATTTTTAAAATATTTATTAAATTTATGTGGCGCAGTTCCCTAATTTCGTCATCGATCATTTTTTATCTCACTGTCTTCAACTAAATTTGGAACAAGTTTAATTAGACCTACTAGTGAAGAAATTTTTTTATTAATAACGTTTTGAGGGTCAATATAAGAAAGCTTTTTTAAGGTTGCCTCGTTAAAGTCAGATCGTTTTGTTATTTGTTTAGAGACCTCAATCAATTTAGTATCGTTACACTTTGTAAACGTCACCATTATTTATGGTAAAATATTTATTCTGGCATCGCTTAGTCCAGGTATCTTAATATAGCCAGTCTCCCATAAAAGATAAGATAAGCCTGCTTATTTGTCACTCTCCCGCAAAGGGGTAAAGAAAAAATTATGGCTGCCAGTCAATAGGCAAATTTTGTTCTTATAATGGCGCTAGATATTCCATGTGTTACTTGTTCCTAAGGTGCCGAGGTTTATCCTATAGCATTTTACAATGCTGCGTACATGCTTCTTGTGGATATTTTTTAAGCGGTTTGAGAACCTCTTTACCCGAAACTAGAGTATTCGAAACGATGTATATATATAAAGGTCATTAAAGTTTGCTATTATTTAACCTTTTCACAAACTGCTTAATAAGTTCTCGTTTCAAATGAATCGTTCTTTACTCAACTTCTAATTCAATTGTAATTTAGCCTGGCCTGTTTTTGTTAACCAATATAATGATTTCCTTTGGGGTTTAGGTTGTAAAAGTATTTTTTATTCTTGTCTTTTTTATTATTGTTGCGGTTTCAACAAGTACCTTTTGTAGCTCGAATGCATTTTAACAATATATTTTTAATGCCTTATCAAGAGAATATATTGTTATTTTTGTCTGCCAGAACATGTAGCAATTTAAAATTACTTTTCTACTTGTTTTCTTTTTGTTTCCTTTAATATGCCTTCTTTCCTGCCTACATATGTTTTTGGCCTGGTTAAGATGATTTCCTTTTCGAAATATTTATTTATGTTCGAAAATATCTTAAGCCTTACAATTTTTTTCCGACAACAAATCTTTGGTTTGTATCAGATTATTGTATGTTGTGCTATTTTTATATTTTTTGTTTGCTCAAATATGCATTTTCATCCGGAAAATCATTTGCATTTGAGATGCCCCAGTTTGTAAGTGGTGTAATTTTATTCATTCATTGCCTACATACGAGTGTAATTTACATAATGGGGAAATGTTAAATTTTTTTGTTTTATGGAGAGAAGAACAAAATAAGTTATTTTACTTTATTACAACATATTTAAAGTTCTGAATATTTTTTACAATTTACTTTATTTATTCTTTTCAAAATAAATAATTTAATAACTGCTTAAATTTAAATCCTTTTTTGGTTTTATTGCAAATTAAGTTGAAACAATGATAAATAAATTTTTAAATGATTGCTGTACTTTGAAGCATCTATTAAAGTTAAAATGATACATACGAGGCATAAGAATGGCTCAAGTATCTTCGAGATGCGTAAACGGACAGAAAGAACTAGTCTGAACTGGATTCGAAAAATAAAAATAACACAGCAATGGCCGTTGTTGTAACCAATAGCATATATAAATGTTCAAATGATACGCACAAGATATTTCATATACATATCTTCTAGATGCATAATCAAATAGTGATATCCGGTGTAAACTGGGTTTAAAGGACCAATAGATATGATACATTAATTGCAGTTGTTGTTACGTGTACCATTTTTAAATGTTCAAATGATACATACGAGAAATTAGGATGGCTTATATATCTTCTAGATGCATAAGCAAAGAGTGAGATCTAGTCTGAACTAGGTTCGAAAGACCAATAAATGTCATATTCCGCAATTTATTAAATATCAAAAAATTAGAGTTTTTTACTTTCGCTCTTTAATATTCTTAAACACAACTTTGAGAACTTGGAGCAGCTTATTATCGTAAAAAAGGTCAACTTCGAGGACGTCAAGCGGTTAAAAATTTTATAAATTGGTTCTTTTTTTTATACAGAAATGTGCTCAACAAAAATGCCTTTAGAAAAGAGAATAAAATTATGGAATTATTAGGAAATTTGAAAAATATGTAAAAACGCGGCATTTTTAAAAGTATTTGTCTAAATATTGCACTTTTCTTGTCAGTTTGAACAACTGTTTTTAATTCTTTAAATTTTATAAACGAATGACAATGTTCTTTTGCTCGGAGAAGGTGAATTTTCGTTTAAATTGCAAAGACATTTCGAGAAAATGTTGATTTCTTCCAAAAGGTTTTTTGTTTGGCCTACTGTGTAGCATGTGGTAAGAAACATCACTGAATTATATGGTTTATTTTGAAAGACAGGATCTCTGTAATATTCGTTAAATAAAATGAACGTGTTTTGCGTAAGAAAATTTCTGATAAGTAGAAGAATACTGCTTCAGCTGCTTGTCAACTTAAATTGTTTTCTTATGCGGGATATAATTATCTCCTCTGAAAGAATTTGAACAACAATCAACAAAGAATTTGGGAAACAATCCTGTTTCATATACTTTTATCTTCAAAGTAGTGTTCAAAAGATTTCTCTGTTTTAACAATTATTTTTGTCTTCAGCCAGATTAAAGCGCAGTTATGTAATATATACTACTTATCCTTCCTTAGTTTAAATGTCTTTCAACTACCACGGCTAGTTTTTATGACCTTCTTTACCGATTTGAACATCTCGTCAAAAGTTTTCTACTCCCAACGAATTAACGAATTAAAACTACTGTCACGCGAAAGAGATAATTGGAAACCTTTTGTTAAAAGCTCCTTAACATAAATCCATACGATTTATTAATTATAAAATAAGAAAAGAAATAATGAGATTATAATGAACTTTTCGTCAAATTAAAAGTTAGTAGTGTAAGCCGGATTTTGTGTCAAAATTAATTAGTTGTTACATCTATGAAATAGTTGAAAATGCAAAACTTAAAGAAAATATTTATATTATTTATTATATTATGCTAATATCCTATAACATTTATAAATAAAAATGCAATAAATTTATTGGCTGGAAAAGCAGGTATCTATACGTTTTCGTACGTAATTTCATGTTTTGGCTTATTTTTTAAATAATTGTGTTATAAGCTTTTTTCACTTTGGACGAATATTTTATTCATTTTTAATGTCAGATTTTATTTATAATGTCACGGCAATGTTTGAGTGGAACATCTTTTTTAGAGATACTATTGTTTTTAGGAAATCGATCATTTTCAATGGTGTAATTTTAAGCTGCCTTTCATTTGCTTAGCTTAGCTTTGCTTTCAGATGTCATTTTATAAACAAATCCAAAAACATGATAAGGACAAAGGAATAAGGTTTTTTACTTGGTAGCGTATGCGCAATATTTGCTTACTTTTGCTAAAATATTAATCATACGTTATATTGAAAAATAATAATTACCGTAACGGGTTCATTTCTGTACATGAATTATTTTTTGAAAATTTTTGTGTTGGTGTAGATAATAATTGGTATGGAATACAAAAAACCTATTTTAGAAACATTTGCCTTTCTGTCTGTCTGTCTGTTTTCGCATCACGTAAAAACTGATGAATCAATGTGAACAAAATTTTGTGTGGAGAATCTTGGTTCAAATATCGATACAAAAGTGAAGCAGTTTTATTTCAATAGCTTGCAATATTTCAGCACTGTTTACAGATCTCTACACTAAATATTTAAAAACACATTTTTCTAAATTTGAATTTTAAGATAATTATAAGTGCTAGTAAAAATAATTCTTGGAACAAACGACTTCAAAACAAACAAAAAATATAATCAGGTTTGGTTCATTTTTATTTAAGGGCATATACGTCAAATTAAATGAACTATTTGGGCACCCTATTATTTATAATTTTGAAAATTATAAAATTAATAAGACGGTCATAGTAAGCGACATTTTATTCAATTTTCAAGCGTTTGTCTGAAACGGTTTAAAAGACGGGCCCTTATGGGTCAATTTACATAACACATTTTAATTTTTAGATTTATTTTTGTATAACCCTATGCTATTGGAAGCTATAGTAAAATGCAGTTTTTAAAGTGGTGCCCTTTAAGGCTAATAAAACATGTAAAAAACATTTACATTGTATTGGAACACCTTGGAACAGATATGCCTGGGCTAATGAGATTACCTAGATATGAGTTAAAGACGCAAGCTGGAATAAAGCAGTAGACTAACTAACAAAAAGGGACCAGAACCCTTCTGTACACCTGTAAACTTAAGAGTGTAGGCAGGCTACTATATGTAGAATGATGCTCAAAATGCGCCTGGGCAAGAAGACCAGGTTTAATATAAGTAAATTAAACTAGATAACTGCCTTAGTGACAGGTCATGAAAACCTGAAGTACCATTTGGCCAAGATAAAAATCAGCCTAAAAAAATCGGAGACGGTATCTCATATTGTGTGTCCAGCACTAATTAGCATAAGACTTAGAACCATGGACATAAACTTGTTAAATGTGTATTACATGGTGGATCCAAGCGTTGGATAAATGGTAGCAATTACTAAAGATTCAGTGATGAGAAAGAAGGCCAACACTTACCATTCTACAGTAAGCAATAACTAAGGTCAAAAATAAGGGCTGATGGTAGCACATGACTCAATGAAAGTAAGGTTATCGTAATTTGAAAATCGGTTGTTTATTTTCGTTGATTACGAAAGGGGTCTAAGAAGTATCAAGAGAAGACTTATAAAAAACGAATGTAACAGAAAAGAAAGATAAATACAAATGAGAGCAGTGGTTTATAATTCACAGATTTAAGTAGTCTAAAAATACTACTTTAACATATTTTTTGAAGAAAAAAAGATAAATAAATATAACGAAATTTATTTTACTTCACAGAATATTTTTAAATTTACCAACAAAAAAAAAAAATAAATTAGTTGTATTCGATTAAATTTCTTCGAATCTAGATGTGTTCATTTAAATAAAAACTTGTAGTAAATTTAAGGAACATTTAGTGAAATCAACGAATTAATTATTTATTTTAACTTTTGTCTAAATCCATTTAAAAGCTTGTTATTTTTTACGATACATCTATTTTTTAAGTAAATAAATTTTATTACTCCTTTTTTTTTCATGCCGTGTACACTAATGTAAGTTGATTATGTTGGAATAGACTTTTATAACCGCAACAAGGAAATCTTTCTTGGCCGATTCGATGTCAGAGTTTGACCACATGCCGTTTACTTTTATCTAATCTCCGATGTGAAACTTTTTCGTGATTTCTACAGTATTTTATATCTACGTCATAGCCTTTTGGGCAAAAGGTATATAATATTGGTAAGTTTATACTTTAAATGGACGCAAACACCTTTTCGAGTATTCATACTAAATACTAAGATCCATCCTTATCATTTCTTCCTGGTATACGCAGCTCACCTTCTCTTCGGCCGACTTATTTAGCCACCAGAGGGAGGAGATATAAATTGGGCTTTGGATAAATACCAGGAGGCAGTCTAGTATTTGAAATAAATTTGGAAGCTTTTAAAAAGTATGCAAATTAAAAAAAGACACATAGAAACATTTTAAAGCTACAGTGGTATTTTAAGTTTATTTCCTACAAGGTTTAAATAACTCTTCATCCGAATGTGAAGCATAGAAACATGATTTAAATTAATATTTTGTGTGAAGTCTGGTTCTTTTGTGGTGTACACTATAATACGTGTGTTCGATTGGGTGATACATATAATGAAAAATATTATCATTTGGAACCTTATTCTCTTGGCTCTTAATTTAAAAAGAAAGAAATATTTACTGAAGACATTTATTCGTGTTGCTCGACAAGTAAGAATGGCAGCTGCTTATATGGTGTCATTGGTCCCTTAAGTGTTAATAAGAAAAAATATTTATTGTTCGCCAAGCACAAACATAAAAATTGTACTCCGTTTTTTAATTGCATGTGATCCTTAAAAAGACTATAACATGTTTGGCATAACAATATATTTTTGCTCAAAAGCATAATATGGTTGCTGTGACCATACCATATATAAACATAATTTTATGTGACCATATTTTTGTTTACAAATTTTTATCTTTTTAATAAATAAAGGTATAAATTTAGATAATTACTCCCATTATATTTATAATCTTTTAAAACCAAAAACTAAACATTGTGTTACATTATTGCATTTTAATGTATCGTAATAACCTTTTTCATTATATTTTTATGGGTTTTTTTCTGCTGTACGTGCACATACAGTTTCTAAATAATTGTGGTTTTAATTAAAATGACATAAAACAAAAGCATTTTTGCAAAATGTTTAAAACAATACAAATGATAAGTCAGCAGTCGAGCAGATTTATTTTCTTAAATATCAATAATTAAACAAAATGTTAAAAACTAATGGTCCATAAAACAATGAAATTGTTTTAAAAATACGGAATATTGTCAAAGCGGATATTGAATATAAATAATACTAATTTTGTAAATCCAAATAAATTAGGAAATTAAGGTTGTTCAAAAAATTTACAGTACAATAAACTTGTGAGCTCATTGCAACTCTTTTCTAATGTTTGATCATATTATAAAATTTAGTGCAGAAGCATGTTTTATTTTTTAAATAACGGTGCAATCGATTGAAGAAAATTATCATATACTGATAGCATAGTATATTCACGAGTATTTTCAAAGATTGTAATACTCGTATAACACGTTACGAAAAAAGTGAATCTTTGTGACATTTGGAATTTTTTTTTTTTTAGATAACTTTTTTTCTTGTAGAAAAGCACCTGAAAAGGCTTTCAAAATAAAGTATAAATTGTAAGGTCGTCGTCTTTAATAATTAAATGTATAGTTACAATCGTGTTTAAATTATTTTGTAATTCATTAAAATAGAACATATATTCTTAAAAATGTTTGCTTTTTATATTCGTTCTTTCTTTCTGTGAACCGTCGGCTTAGCACAGAATGCAATTTAATTTTTTTCATTCTTTTTCCTGATATCACTTTATGCTGTTACAGTATCACACTGATTTATGTGAAGGAGTCATGCCTATAGGTAACGCGTTATTTGCATTTAAATTGAAATTGAAATTGCAGTTTTTTTTGGACCAAAAACAAGTAATTTCAAAATTTCGTATAGTATTTTCCCAGCCAATCTTTAGATTCAAATTACTAAAAATCATTATATTTTCAAATTAACGTTTTTAAAAAAGCCACAGTTTACATATTTTTTGTTAAGAAAGCATCATCAATCGTTCACCTCATAAAAGGAAAATATCTGGAAAAATCTATAATTTTTTTCTTAAAAATTTCTTAAATCAATAATTTTTTAAATAAAATTTCTATTTAGGCCTCTTTAATTATGTAACTGAGTGCCCATTAAACTCTTTCATGCCTGCATGAGATGTTTCATAGATGAGAGCTCGTGTAATTCTGTTAGTGAGAATTTGTAATGAGTGATGAAATACCATAAAGATGTCTACAGTCAAATGTTTATGCCAAAAAGCATCTAGTCACTTGTGCCCCGTTTCTTTATTTTAAGTGAGGATTTTGTTACGTAAATATATTTCATTCATCTTAATTTATTTAAGAAACATTACTAACTCCACCGCACTCTGTGTAAAACAATATGACTACAACACTTTCATGTAAAAGAATTCTCATTTTAGATACAAAAATCGTCAAAATCTATTCCATTTCGAGCTTTATATAATTTAAATAAAAAATATTGCATGAATTCTGAAAAACTCTAAGCGTCCAAATTATACTTTTTTAAATCTTAATAAACAAGAAAGAAACTTAACTTTTTTTCTTGTTATGAAATCTTACATAAATTTCTTAATTACTTTTCTAAAGTGTAAAAAAAGCTGAATTTGTTAGGAAATTTCCCATGAATTTTAATTACACATAAAACATTTGTATCCTGAACCCTATCCTCATTTTTCTCATTATGAAAATTTTGGCGGAGAAAAAATTTTACTTAGGTAAAAACGTATTGAATTAACACTCTTTATTTCTCTTTTTGCAACTCATTAACATAGTTTTTGGCATGAGGAATAATGCTCCTGCGGCATACTAAATTAAGTTTTAAGGAACAAAGAAGTTGGCAGTTTTTAAAGAAAAGAATTTATATTATTTTTTAATTTTTTCCTAGCAAGGGGTTATACCGATGATTTTTAAAAATCAATTAAATCTTACTTTTTCGGCTTTGGTTCATTATTTAATTTAACTTTTATAGAGAAAAATTATTTTTTTTAATGTACATATGCAGACGTGTTCCAAAGAAAACAGCGTCTAATTTTTTTTGTTTTCTTTGAAAAATAATTTTTCTTTATAAAAGGTAAATTAAAAAATTAACCAAAGCCGAAAATATAAATTATAATTGATTTATGAAAAGAATTTATTGCATTTCAGGGTAAAAATCAAATTAAAAATAAAATTCTTAGTCGCCTTAAAAAAACGTGTGCTTTTAATAAGGATTTAAAAATAAAAAGTGACTTGATGAGCTGAATTTTTTGTTTCAATGTAATTTTACGCTTTGGAAAACTTCAAGAGGAAATTTATCTGTGCCTTTCGAAAAACAGCCTGTATCAAAATTTTTAAATTTATTCATCAATATTTTCTTTCGCTTACTAAACAATCCATAGAAATTTGTTCACTCAGCTAAAAAAGTTTTATTTAGAAGATTACATTACGGCTTAAAAAACTATTTTTAATAGTAAGCTTCTTCTGAGGAAAAAGTTAAAATTTCCTTTAAAAAGTGTATTGCCTTCTTTTCTCCTGTTTTGAAATACGTATTTAAAATTTTTCACTTTAAAAAAGCTTTTAAATTTCAAAAAAAAACACTTAAAAAAATATTTTTATTAACATTTTGTGTTTATAAAAAGAGCAACTGATTGCTGTTTGAAGATAAATGTCTATTTTTTCGTAAAGTATATCTCTTATGTTATTACATAAAGAAGAACTTAAAACGCCACATTTATTTAGGATGAATGCCTATTAATGCTTTAAAGTTTCTAGGAAATTTACTTAACTGCTCTAAGAAAAAGCTTAAGATTATCTATGAAAAATATCGGTCGCTTTTGAAGAAAAAGTTACACGCTATGTTGAAAAATTTAGAAACAGCCTTATAAACTGAAGCTTTAAACTTTAAAAGGCAGAATAGTCAAAAATGTTGCTAGAAATTATTAAAAAAAAAATATTTTTTTATACTTTTCTGCGTTTAGAAAAGAAATAAAAATTTTTGTTTTTCTAGAAAAGCTCTCAAACTCATGTTTTTTTTCTAATCAGCCCGGTTTAAAACTTTAACCTTAAAAGGAAACTTATATTTTTATATTTAAATTTAAAGCTCTGTGTAATAAGCAAAAAATTTTATTTTAAAGCTGCAATTTTTTGGGGATATAGCTTTTGAAATAAGTTCAAATTAGTCAAGGAATAAGTATATCGTTTTTAACAAGAAAAATGCTTCTAGTTTCGTTTACTTAATGCTTAAAAAATTTTTATTTATCTTATTTTCTTTTATCTAATACTTAAAGAAAATATTGTAGAATTATAAAAAAAAAATTAATAATCTCATATTATAAAATTTTCTATAGAAAACTCTAATGAGAAAAAGATTGAAGTTTCTAAAAAATATAAATTTCCCTAAAGTAGTTTTATTATTGGTTTAGAAAAGTTAAAAATTTTTTTATTCAGGAAATGAAGTATGGAAAATTGTTGCTTATGAGGAGCTTTTATCAAATTTAACTATAGCTCTATTTTCTATTAAAAAATCATCTATCGGCCATATCCGAAGGTTCAACTTCGTTCGGAAGCCCAACCTACTCTGTAGTTTTTAACTTCAGAAAACGCAAACAAAGGGATGACACGGCTATAAAGCTTATTATAATAACACAGCTCCTCCATACAGGTTTCGCAAAAAAAAGCTTAACACTTTTTTTTTGAAATACGTCTATCTCTATAAGTAAATTGTTTTAAATTTATTCTTAAAAATTAACTTAAAAGATTTTTCTTGACGAAATAAAGCTCTTGAGAAAAAGCTTAGTATTTTTTCAGTGCGAAAAGTTCCACACGTTTCAAATAGAGCTTTAGTCATATCTCTTTATTGTTATGTACTAAAATTTGTTGTTTTAGAGTCAACTTAAATTTCATTTGTTAAAAATGTTAATTAAAAAATTTTAACAAAACCTACAAAATTATTAAACATTTGGAAAAAAAGCTCTTGGATAAGATTTAAGAGCTTTTTGTACTAACAGCTTCTGGAAAAGCTCAATTTATCACCTAAATCTATAACTATTGAATAACAGTTCGAAATTTCAGCTTTTGGAAAAAGCTCAAATTTTTTATTGGAACTAATCTGATCTAATTTTATTTTAATTTGTAGAAAAAAAGTAGACTGTTTTTACACAAAGTTATAAATTTAACATTGAAATAAAAATATTATTATAAAGACATACTTTCCTTACTTTTTAATTTCGTTAAATTTTACCTTCTTTCTCTGAAAACGTTGAATTATAGTTTTTAAAACACATCATAAAATCCTAGCAAATTATAATAAAATATTTCTTGCTAGACAGCTTATAGTGACTGCCACCTAAATATCCTTACACCAGTACATATTGAATCAGTAATAAAATTTTGGTATTTCTTTTTTTATGGTTTGAATTTTAAGGACGAAATTACAAAGATTGAAGTCAGAAAGAAATATAAGCGATAAAGAGAAATGTATTCTACGTCACAAGATGTCTTTGTTTCAATTTAATTTATAGCAATGAGAATTCAAAGCCGATTGGGGATTTAATGAAAACAGGAACGAAGTTGTGAAACCTTTTTTTAAAACTATAAAAATTACAGTTTTTACAAGTTTAATATTTAATGTGATTTATGTTGTTTATTGTGATTACGAAGTAAGTGTTTCGTACAGAAGGTAATTGATCTTGGTTAATACAATTCTAAAACAATACCAAGTAATTGGTTTAGATAAGCTCATTGAATGGTATAATAAAACTTTTTTCCGCAAACTACAGTAACAATCTTAAATTTATTTTAAAATTTAGATTCATTTTGTAAATATTAAAAAAAATGAGAAACGGAGACTTGAAAAAACCACTTTGAGTAACTTTTTAACCAAACCATCAGGAAATATCTATAAAAGCACATTATTTGGAACTTTAAAAAAATCTTTTTTCTGTATTAAAACTTAGACATTGTTAGAGCTTTTGATAGATTTTCTGATATCAAAGTTAAATTATTACAAAAAAATATTGTAACCTTAAGTTTTCTTATTTAAAAGATCATAAAAGTTTTTGAGCATTTAATTTTTTAAGGAATTCTATAGTATAAAATATGTTTACAGAAAAAAAAATTTTTTTAACCTTCAAAAAAATTTACATACTTTTTATTTCACAATTTTTATAAAACAATATTTGAAATGCAATAATATTTAAGACATTATTTTTAAGCTTTAAGGCTTAAAAATGTTAACCTTACTTAAAAGGCCCAAAGTAAATTATTCTAAAACTTTTACTAGTGAGCTAAGAACTATGTTAAGCTTCAAAAATCCCGAAAGAGTTGATACTCTTAACAATTTCCTTTAAATATTGAGAATTTCTATTGATTAGTTTTCGTATTAAAAAACAATTGTTTTTGAACTAAATTTCTTTTTTGCTTTTGCTAAAGTAGTAAAATTATAAGAATAAAGAATGGTTTTTAGCTTCAAACATTTTAAAAGATTTTTAGCTTTTTGTCTTTAAAGCTTAAGATAAAAACAATGTGTCAGTGTCACATTCAAAATGACGATGAAGTTTGTTATAAAGTTTATAATCATTTTCGAAACCGTAATTTCCGTTGCCCTACTATATTTTTATATCTACAAAGCTATTAACAAATACACAATTAACATACTGTGTTCATTTAAGGTCGTATAAATGCTCGCCTTTTAAATATCACATAACTTAACCAAATTCACGCTTACCTCTTATTGTAACTAAGAACGACTCTAACACTCAAATTTTCATGTCACTTAAGTTTTACTGTGCGGGCAGAGGCGCACGGTATTTACAACTTTAAACAAATTGAATGTGTTTCAACAAGAGTTTTTTAACAAGAGTTTGTAAGTCTCTGTGAGTCTCTTTTTTTATGTCTACTGAAATGAATCAAATGATTCAAATTCAGTTTTTTTTTTTTAAATTTGTTTAACATGATTTTGTTTTAGCTTAAAAAATAAAAAATGCCAATGAACTTTTAAGTTTGACTAGCAAAAACAGTGTCAATTTTGACTCTGGCCTTGTTAATATTTGATTAGAAATTTATTGTTTTTTTCTATAACGTTCACCGAACCTTTTGAAGTCAATTTTAACGAAGGTGATCGCAAAAGTATTTAATCAGCCAGAAAAAAATTCATCACAGGTCTTCTACATTAGAATTTTTAATGTTTTGTTTTGTTGCTGCTCAAATTACTTTCCATAACATTAAAATGGAGAAGCTGCATTTGATATTTTTCTGTTTAAAAAAAGAGTTTTAAATTTATTTGAAATAAAATTATCCTCGGGCTCTAGAATGTTGTCCTTCGAAGATTTTCTTAAGCAGATGTTAAATACCATTCGCACATACGCTCCTATTATTTCCTATTGCATCTTTTCCAAAGTGCTCCAAGGGTGAAACATTATCTTTTATCAAGTGGTAAGACCAGCTTCAGATTGAAGCCAAAAGGCTAGATGTTGATGCTAAATCTGCAGTACATTTAGTATCGGAGAATTACTTCGGTTATATAACGTGTAGAATAAAACTGAGATAAATAGTTAAATACTTCAATTCATGATTCGTAGATAATGATATTTGGCGAGATAATTGTTTTGGTTCCTGTCGATTTACAATTGTTTTGTTGCTAGTAAAAAACAATTCTTAAGAGCCGGTTTTCTTGATGATCTACAAATACTTCTATGACTCATCATGTAAAGAAAGTTAGTTTTCTTAGATTTTCCTGATTCTTATTTTCACAGCTAATTGTGTTTTAATGATTTTGCCATTCTATAATAAATATAATCGAGTAATTTTCAAAGTGTTAAAACTGGCAGCTCTCTCTCTTTTTCGCGTTAGGAGTAACGATAATCCATAAGCAGCTTCTATTATATCATGAGGAATGTTCGCTGTACTTTGTAGGTGCTCCCTATTATTATTTTGTTCCTTCTTAATTTTATAAAAATATTTTGAACAAATCTTTTTTAGTTTTGTTCAAATTATAAACTCCATATTGCAAAAATAAAAGTGTCATAATGTCTCACAAAAAAAAAAAAAAAAAACCACATGTTTAAACAAATAAATTCTACAGAAAACTATGTATTTTTTCAAGGTTTAAAACTTTAAAGGAATTTATGTGAGTTCGAGTTTTTCTTAGAGATATTCCTCTCTTAAAGCAGAGGCTTGCATTTCGTGTCCTTCTCTTTAAAATATTAGAACTTTTGGATACAATGAAGAATATTAAAAGCTTGATGAAAAATCAATACAATTTTGTTTTTGCCTTGATTTGTCGAATAATTGTAGAATCACTCTCGTGTATTTTTTCTATTTAAAAATGTTTTTAATAAGCGGCTAACATTTTTCTTTTTTTCAACATGGTTTGTAATTGACAAAGAAAATGACGTTAATCCAATTACTATTTTGTGGTTTATGAACAAAGAAATTGAAATGGTTAAATTTCTAATGTTACTTTAAGGGATTAAATAAAATTTGTTGAACAATGGCTTCTTAAATTTTTTAAATAAAATTTGGAAAAATTTACTCAGGCAACTAAATTTCAATAATCTTAAAAATAATTGAGAATTTTTCTGTACATTCTTATAAATGTAAAGAGTAGGTAGCGTAAATCTATTAGTACTAGATAAAAAATAAAAAAGAAAAAAGTACTGTAAAGTTAGAAATCTTGTGGCCTTCTTAAAGAAAAATATTTTTCAAAGTTGACCAGAAAGAAAAAATTGTATGTAAATTAATGGCTAGACTTCGTTCTGAAATATTGTAAGCTTGTTGTATAAAATTCAAAAGTTTGTGACCCGTTGGATTTGGCTTGGTATATATATATATATATATATATATATATATATATATATATATATATATATATATATATATATATATATATATATATATATATATATATATATATATACTTTTTTTCTTTGGAAAATGACCTCGTACGAAAAGTTACCGTGGCTGTCTGTTTTTGATGAAACACTTAATATCCATTTTTAGGTCAATTTTATGTGCACAAACCACTGACTTCGCGTGGCAATACGGAAACTTATCAAAAGGGGGAAAAAATGAACAAACACAACAAAATTTGATTTTCACGGATTTTTGTTTTTTAAGTCAAAGCATAATTAGTCTGCTAGGTCGGTCATGGTTCAGTTTACTGGTGTCATGTTTTGAAAATATAATTATTTAATTGTCACCATGTTCCATATTCATTGATATTATGTTTTCAGTTTCTTCAATGTTTGTGAGCTTTTTTTTTGGGAGCTTGCAGGAGGAGATGTTTGTGTAGCTGTAATTGTACTCCTATTGCATTATGACTATTAAATATTGTTACCGTGTGATTGCCCATCCATGTCGGTGTTTTGTGACTGGAGATAAGCAAAAAGGCGAAAAAATTTCAAAGTAGGTCTTCCAAGTTTTTTGTCATTATCTTTTAAGGATTTCTTTTACTTTGTCGCTAGAATGCCTGTCCCGATATTTTCATTTATTTGTGCAATATATTTTCCTGGAAATAATAAACAATAACTTTCATTTTCTCGTGTTTGAGCGACTTCAAAAACTTTTTCAGGGTTCTTTATATTTTTGCGGTAGATCGAAAACATTTCTTAAACGGTTTTTATAAAATTATTTTTAGTTGAAATTTGGTGCTTATAAATTGATCTTATTTCAAAAAGGAGTATATAGCTTTTCTAAAGTAAAGGCCTTATAATATAACAGGTTCACATTGGTGATGTTATTTTATTTCTATAAAAGCATATATAATTATTCAAAATTTATAAATTAGAGGGTGTCCTTATAGGTGATGCGATTTGATGCATATAGCAATATATCTTGAAATTTATAGAGGAAGTGTATAGTTAAGTTCGCTATAAATAGTAAAAAATATAAAATAAGGAATTGAAGGGTGAACCCATAGATGATTGAAGTATATTTAATTACCTTTTAAAACGTTATAGATTAGCAATTGAAATTCACACACAATGTTTATCTCTCTATCTTATATTACAGGAATCAAAGCATATAAATTAAAGTTAAAGGCTGATTTCACAGGACCAAAAGCGGAGTAAATGACCTTGTCATTAACATACGCTATAAACCAAAAACTGAAAATTAAAGAATGTGTAAATGGGCTTTAATTATGCTTTATAAATATAATTTGAAGCCTCTGTCGATAGGCAGTTAAAAATTCCAGACCGTGTTTCTGTTTTGAAAACTTTTAATTAAAAAAATATATATAATTTTAAATATTTCGGCCTACAAATTAAATTTATACATTTTATTTTTTGTATTTGTTTTTTGAATCGCTTCATTTATTTTAGTCTAAAATTTAAACTTTTTCTATTTAGATTTTTAATCGCTCCACTTTTTAATATGTTTTAAGGTCTCTTGTCTTAAGACTTATGATGACATAAATTTTGAAATAATAATTTTGTTGACACATTTTTTTTAAATTCTACGTTTATCAAAATACTAATAGATATTAGATTGAATTTTAAAAGCTTTTTTAAAAAATTGAGGTCATATTAAATGTGTTTTAAAGCGCCTTATAAATATTGTAAAGAATAAAAAATCTAATCAGTTTTATAATTTAATCAAGATTGTAATTATTATTATAGTAATTGTATGCCTGTGTGTTTGTTGAGTTAATTTTTTTGTTTACGTTAGTAACACTTAATTAAATTAGTATTGTGAAAATTTGCTTTTATGTTTCCTTCGTTTTTTAGTTTCATATACCCAGCGTTTTCTGGCTGTTCACTGGTCATTGAGGAGAAGAAATACCTAATTCTTTTTAGCTGCAAATACAAATTTGTTTATTTATTCGTACTTTATAGAAAATCAAAAGGCAAGCTTGGTTATCAGGAAAGTTTTGGAAACATTTTACTGAAGATTTTAAAATTCGAATCAGGTAATTTTAAGGCAGTTTCTTAATCAAAAACTGATATTTTTCAATAACTGTACAATTAAAATTGTAATACTGACTAAATGTAAGTAAGGATACTCTTGGAGAAAAGGGAGCTTTAAAGTAAGAAGGTGAAAGATAAATAGCCCATGTGTAAGGTAAACAATAATCGTCCTCTAATTTGTTTACTGTAATAATAATAATTTTTAAATAAGAATAAAATACCTAGGCCAACAAAAGAATGTAGGTATTAGGAAAGGTGTGGCGGAGGGGGGAAAAAAGACAAAAATATTTATACACAATAAAAAAACGCTAAAGCTTCAATAAGAAAGACTGTTAAATTTAATGCAGACTTCTCTGAGGATAAAGTGTGATTTCATGCAAAAGTCTAAAGGTATAAGAGGAAGATACAGTACCCCGTAAAAAGTAAATATTATTTCGTATCTAGTGAGACTCTTTTGATGCCATGTAGCTTGCTCTAGGAAAAAATAAATTTTTAAAGTAATAGTCTGAATGATGAAACGAGAAGACGGTCACCCTCAAGAAATCTAATTTTTAAATATTCTCTGTATCTGGACGACTTTAAAACTAAATCGTAAACTCTTTACATATAACTGTGAGTGTAATGTGCACAAAGAGGTAGAGGCTAAATACGAGTGGGTAAGAGATTATTTTTTTTTTTTACAGAATAATCGTTTATTATCTTACAACTGGAAAACTGCAGTAGTAGGAACCTTTGAAGTTGGTGTTGACTGTTTACTTCATTAAGCAAAAAAATTACTCACAACCATTTATATGAACACCATGAAACAATTTAATTTAATTTTTCAATGATAAAGGGGTCAAGGTGCATTGAAGGTTTATCAAAATAGTATTAAGGCAAACTGACTTTGAATTTTGGTAAAAGTTACACCATTTTAAAGATATTTATTTGTACGTGCGTACAACCCAGTTTTTTTTATCAATTAAGAGCAGTATTTTTGGAGTTAATAATATCCGGAAAGTGCGTCTAAAACAATAATAAATATTAAAAGTTTATATTCAAAAATAATTCTGGCAAAATAAAAACTGACTTTAAAATAGCAGTGATTTTATTTAAAATTTAATTTTCTATCTACAATGGCTCAGAACATAAATCCTCCATGCAAGCACACTTTAATTTTTAATTTGATACTTGTTTTAATTTTTAATAGCAAACATGGAAATACAAATTCGATATAATTTTTGAATGTTCCATTAAAACGGCCTAAAGGTAGGGACATAAAAGTCAAAATACGTTATTTATGGGCACACCCTTTTTCCCCTAAATAGACTTTTCTACTACATTCTGCTTTTGTGAGCTTTATTAATAACAGCTGTGTTAAAGTTTTAATGGATGTCTGTTACTATTTAACAAAAGATATGTAGATACTATAGAGATATTCTTTAGATTTTAACATTATTCATTTTTTAATGCGGGCATCACCATTGAACTTTCTTATAGCAGTTCAGAAATGATTGGATTCTCCGTACTAGACGTTTGTTTGTTTGTCAAATTCGAGGAATCTTTTCAAAACTCTTATCCTAAGCAGAGGGTTGAAAGGTGAAAACCATAATTTTGCTGGCAGGTTTTATAGGCTGCCTTTTTGCTTCACACGGACCCCGAGAGATTAAAAGTTTGAAAGCAAGTAATTTATAATTGATATTCGTTCACGGCAAAAAAGCTGAGCCGATTTTTCTGAAATCTTACATGTAGATCCTTTTGTAGAGACCGAAAAATCTAATTTTTTATTTGAATATCACGATGGGTAGTAATTAGAAGATGGGAAAGCTTAAAACTCAAATTTAACTTTATCTAAAGAGTCCAAGAGGCTTTATTTTTTATGCCAAACACGGATCTTCAGTGGCTGTTTTGAATGAACTGTAGTTCAGACAAAAACCTTACTTGAGTATGTAAGAAGCTTTGTCTTACTTTCAAGGATAAAAATTTCTTATCTTTAGGTCAGATGCCAGGTATAACAACGTTATCAGTTATAGTTATTTTTCAGTTAATTTTTTTTTAACATAAAACAGGTTTTTGAAAATATTTGTTCGCTAATGACTGCAAAGCTTCTTGGTTTCAAAACTGTACCACATTTTTTATGAGTTACGTTACTTTAATGGTTTTGTTTATGTAAATATTATTTATCTCTCACTAACTACTGTTTTTATGACTAAAAAAATTAATCGAATTTCATATCAAATACATTAAGAAGTGGATGTTATAGGAAATCAAATTGAATTTTTGAAATTACTCGATTTTTATAATAGGGGTATATTTCTTATGATTTTACTTTTTATTTACTTAATACATTCTTAACACCATCAACAGAATTTGTTTTCTGCTTTTTAAACTTCTGTTACAAATAAGATTGTGACAAATATCAACATGTTGTTTGTTTACTTTCGCTCATAAATGTGTAATTTTCTAAAAATTAATATAAATTACATTTATTTACACATTTTCAACAATGTATTTTTACTTATTTATTAACATAAACGTTTAAATATCATACGCACACTTTTCGTAAGTAAAAAACTAAACCCACAAGCACTGCACATATGTGGCGTATGAGTGATTTGTAACAATGTTTATTAAATAATAATCATACATCGCCAACAAATCTGAAATTTTAGTAGCGGACTGTGAATTAGTATACTTGCATACATGTATGTGTTTACGTATGTATACATTTGTGTATAAGGAAATAAAAAATGAAAATTAATTTACATATTTTGCTTTCGTTTATCGGGTTAAACTGTTGACAGTAAAAAAGTAACAAAACATTTTTAGAAATGTAAATAAAAGTTTAATATTTACCATTTATATTGCGGTTATTTGTGTAAAGATATCGGAGTTAGTAAACGTTTAAACGAGAATATATAAACATGTGGCAAGAAAAATAATTTTATTTGTTGAAACATACAGTGAACAACAAAGTCGTCATAGAACGAAGAAATACATGTATAGAAAAATCGGGAAACATTGGAAAAAGCACAAGTAATCTATGACGACCTTGCTTGTTTTTAATTAGTATTATGCTAAAAAAATGTCCTCTGACCACGAATGGTGATATTAGTGCTACCGAAGCTATATGGCTCGGACTACATCAAGAATATCGAGAAGTGCGGAGCAAAAAAAATCGAAAAAGGTGACAGAAAAAATTGCAGAATAAAAGTGAAATGAACCTGTAAGAAATGACATGCGTGCTGAGTTCTTAAAACAATTGTTCTTTCTATGTACCCTCTACTACAGAAAATTTTGAGTATTAGTTGTGCAAAAACGTTTATAAAAAATTAATTTTTTTGACTAAATATTTGCAGCAGTTTTCATCGCAAATATACCACCGAATATAGCTTAGTAGTTAATACTTTGTATTAGCATCTTCTTCTAGGTCTAATGATCTAAATCCTCAAAATACATATGCTAATTTAAACTATACGAAAGTCCTTTATATTTACAACCAATATTAAAATATTAGTCCAACAGTTTTTATCCCTATCCTTATCCTTATCTTAATTTTTATACCCTTCACCCCAAAAGTAGCAAATGGGTACACCTTTGTTTGTTATTCCGTTTTTAATTTCTACAATATCCATTTTCTACCTCATAACGTATAGATATTCTAAGTTCTTATATAGAGAAGTCGATTGAGTGATTTTCATCTGTCCGTCCTTTTTGGTGTTAAAATTAACATTAGATGAGCCAGAAAGTCCATATCCTTCCAGGTAGCAGCCATAGTATCATGACTGCCTCTAATTTTATTTTATAATTTGAAACAAATCTAGTTAGGTAAAGTAACTCCAATCAAAAAACAAATATATGGGGCGACAAAGAAAAAACATCAAGTAAAAAAATTTGCGTTCGCCTATATTTCCGAATTATGGGTCTCTAAACTTTTCATAGAAAAATGCGATTGTGCGTCATATTTTTTAAAATATCAATATGGCTGTCATTTAAAAGCTTTTGAAGAGATCTCTCAAAAAATGTTAATATTTTTAAAAAATGCTTAACCCATTAGGACCCGGTGACATTTTTATGTAAAATTTTATATAGTTCTTAATTTTTTTTTATTAATTCTCTGTCACCGCATTATATGTTTTTTTAATGGAGTTAGTTTACTAAATAAGATTTACATACGTGTTGAATGGTAAATAATATTCGCCATATGCGCATATAGAACTTATACTAGTTATATATGCTTTTATCCTTACCTCCGGCTCTATCTCTTTCCTTACCTATATTTTTATCATTGTCTTTGTCTTTCTTAATCTTGATCTTCATCTTTATTTCTTTATCTTTATAATCATCTTTCTTCTTGTCTGTCTCTTCTTATTTATTATTATCTTTGTATTTATCTTTCTCTTAATTTGTATCTATATCTTCATCCATATTTTTATTTTTATCTACATCTTTGTCTTTGTCTTTACCTCTTTGATCTTTGTTTCATTTTATAATTATCTTTCTCCTTATTTTTACTTTTATATTTATTTTTATCCTTTATCTATATCTCTTTCTCTGTCTTTATTTTAATTTTTATCTTAATTGTTATTCTTGTCTTTGACTTAAACTTTATCTTCATTCTTATCTTAATCTCTATATTTTTAACCCTTATCTTGTCTTAACTTTTATCTTTATTTTTATGTTTGTCTTTATCTTCAACCTCATATTTATGCATTCACCCTTACTTAATCAGTATCTTTATATTTTATTTACCTTTATTTTCATTATTATCTTTGCCCTTATCTTTTCGCCTTGCTTCGTTTTACGTTTCCTACAATTTGTCTTTATTTTAATGCGGTTATTGTAAGGACCGAAATGATTTTTGTTAACGTAACTTAAGTATTTTTATTTGTAGCCATTTATTAAATCTCCTTCTGTAATGTACACTTATCCGAATGACTGCATAGCAATGTGCCATCTTTCGTTCCCCTTAACTTTAGCCATTCTTTAAACCCACAGCAAGCAAAAAAACCCAATCGCGTATAAAAACTTTACTTTAATTTGTTCAATCGTGCCCTAAATTTCCCAAAAAAAATTCATCCAATGTTGTTTTTAACTGTTTAACAACCTGTTGACCATACAAATTGCTTGCAGCGGTAAATATAAAATCCACTTAGTTTGTTTAAAACAAATAAGATAAAAAAATTATTACGTAACTAAGATTAGACAAAGAGATTTTAACACACACTCACACCAGCTTCTGAGCATACTTGTCGTAAAGAAATAAAAAAAAAAAACATTATACCATATTGACAATAAAAGTTGAAAAGTTTTGAACCAAAGACGGGAGATTTAAACGCATTTGTATTAAAAATATTATATTTTTCTGTGCAATAATCCTATAGCAGTCATATATTCTTGTTTTGTACACAATTTTAAGCTTCTTACTTGCATAACGAATTAAATTTAGTGTTATCTTTCCTTAAAAAAGTTAACAAATTGTAAAAAATTGAAAACAAAAATTTAACTAAAGCCGAAGAACTTAAATTTTATTTACAAAATTTATAATTTTCGAATTTTAAACTTTATCTTGTACCTGTAGTATTGTGTTGACCTTTTTGCACCTTCTTAATTATGTTCATTTATTTCAGTAATTTTTTGTACTTTAAAGTAAAAGACCATTGTATTTCTCTACATTAAAAAACGATTTGTATTTGACAAAAACAATTTTTGTTAGAAATTAAAAGCTTTTTTCCTTTATATTCCCTCTCATATTTAAAGAAATAAATTGAAATACGTCTTCCTTTATTCATGTGTATTTTGACGAAATATTAAGTACTGTATATTAAAAAAAAATATATTCATACATACCTACATACAAACCTATATTCACAAAAGCATACATACATGTCTACATGGACTGCTTTTTTTAAAGATTCTTAGTCGTTCTGTTGTTGGACATATTTTTTGTTTTTGTTCATTTTTGTATATTTTTTATTTCGCATATTTCAATTTACTTTTTATAATTTTTTTTGTTTACTTAATCATTGTAAACACCAAAAATTTGTTTAAAATATCATCCAGCAAACTCAGCACTATCGAGGGACAATTCAACGACACAACAATTGCAGTTTGTCAAACACAAAATGCCGTCTGCCTGTTGTTTTGTGTGTTCTCTTTTTTGTAAGTGAATAAAAATAAACTTATTCAATAACAGAAAAAAAAAACAAGATTTGAAAAATAATGAAAAATAATTAAAAATTATGTTTCAATAAAGATTATAAATGAAACTTATTATACGAAATTGTATGTCAGTCTATATGGTTGTTGTAAGAATAAAAGATAAGGTTTTATAGATTTTAATTTCGTGGTGTCTTAAACCATGAAAACCTATTCTTTTGAATTTATTACAATTGTAAAAAACACGAATATAAACCCTAATTTAATTTTTTATTAAAATATTAGTAAAACTTTTATGATCTTATAACAAATGAATTAAATTAATTTTGGCTTAATTTCAATTGCCTTACATTTTTTTTTTTAATTTTTCAATGGACAATATTTTGAGCCCCATTTTCTTGAAATAAACATTAGTTTTTCGTAAAAGGAGACACCATTTAATGCACATAGGAAGAACTGTGGTCATTGTTAAAAAACAATAGATTTTTGCAGGAGTCAGAATTTAAACATAATTTCTATTCTGTTCTATTCTATTCTATTCTATTCTATTCTATTCTATTCTATTCGGTTCTATTCTATTTTATTCTATTCTGGTTTGCAAATTTACTCCAGCTTTGATACTCTCAGATTCAGTACCAACCTTCGATATTGCCACGAAATGTTATTCTTATTTTAAATTATTCTTATTTGTTTGGTTGGTACAAAAGCAAAAACAAACCTACAAGACGAATTACAAAAAGAAAAACGAAGAAATGCTTTGGGTTCTGTGTTGACTTCGTCTAGCCAAATTAATATAAACTAATAATTTAATTATTAATACTACTCGTGTTCTTAGTTCCAAAGTAAGTTGGTTAAATAGAGAATGTTTACACTGCATAGAACTTAAGGTATAAAGATGCGAATAATACTGCTGATACAGGAAATGCAGCGCTATTTGCTTTGTTTACGAAGAGTTAAAAAAATAAATTTAACAAATAAAACAAGAAAATGAAACTTCAATATAAGGTTTTTGTTGGATTATTTTTCAAAACCATCGACGTTAATTAATTCGACAAGAATAAGTCGACGAAAGCAGTGCTTTGTATGGTGATTAAGGATCATAAAAAACCACAGTATATTGCTGATATAGTGAATTCAATTGCGCTCATAGTTATGTCGCCGACGATTTCTGTAAATAACGTTTAAAATTAGTTATTGTGACTTGCACCTTAGTTCCACTTTAATTTGTTAGACTTTGTATAAGCACTTGTTTGTTAAAGAAAATTATTCTCATTGGGTACCCCTTAAATAAGTAATCGCTCAAGAAAGGCCTGCTTCTAATGATGCAAGGAAATAATAAAGAACCTTATTCGTGGTACTTCAAAACACGTGTATAAAATCGCAATAGGTGACAAACCGTGGATATGTGCTTATGAGCCGGATATTCCAAGACAATCTAATTCTAATAAAAGCTGATTATGGAAGAGGCATAGCGAAGCAAATGGTTGCCTGTTTCTTCGAATAGCTCATGCGTCCACTGTTTCAATTGATCAACGTAGAACTGTAAATTAGTTTTACACGACCATCAGTTTGCCAGAAGTCCTCAGAGAAATTTTATAGAAATAACCCCGAAGAGGAATCATTCTTCAGCATGACTATTTGAGCTCTCACACATTTCGTCAAAGAAGTGATGTTTTGAGAAGTCAGCAGTGTATTATCAATTGGATGATAATACATCCATCGTACAGACCTGACTTGGCAAACAAACAACTTTTTATTTTGGAATATTAATGATAAGCTGCGTGTTCAAGGATATACGAGTGCAGAAGGCAGAAGAAGCAGTTGAAGCGTTTATAATCATGTTTTAGACGTGTCACAGGAGGAATAAAAAAACTGCTATGACAAAACGTTTAACGAATGCTAAAGTGTATTATAATATGGAAAACAGTAGAGTGGTTTTTATTTCAAAATGCTAGTAATTATTTGCTACTAAAAAAATTTTGCTCTCGTATTTCATAGTGACGATGTTTGAAAACGGGCATCAAGTAGGTTTAGAATTTGATTAAAGTGCTGGATAAATAACTCGACTGAAAGAAAACGTGCCGTAACCCATAATCGAATAACATGCGCTAAGGAAGCATGGCACAGAATTGAATTTACTTTCTATACTAAAATTTTATGAATTAGTTTTGAAACTTAGAACATAAGATTTTTTGAACAACTAAATGCTACTCTTGTGTGTTTTTTATTTATAACCATGAAAACCTTTAATGCCGGACGAACGTATTTCCGGGAGGCCAGAAAAAAATTATAACTACTTAGGAAAGCTCTAAGAACTCTTATTTCTAACACATTCTTGTTGCTTATAATAGCTTAAAAAAACATAAATCAAATATATAAGCAAGATCATAAATAATTTTTTATTTTAACCTCTTTTCTTCGTAAAAATTATTTCAAGTTTAAAAGAAAAAGTATGAATTTCTGTTTCTTAAATTTCAATAATCTTAAGAGGAAAAATATATTTTTATTCTGTTTTCCTTTGAATCATTTGTTGTTGTGGTTATTTGAAATAAAATCATTTCAATATAAAAGTGTCTAATATTTTGCAGGTTAATTTTTTATTTTCAATTTTTAACTTGAGATGTTTATCTGGTGTAAGATGAATCCTGTTTATATCTAGTTTTTTGCTTGTGTTAAGATGAGATGTTTTCACTTAAAAGAACTTAAATTTAATCAGACAACATCCTTTACTATTTCTTTTCAAAAGAAACTTCGTTGTTTTTTCAATATCCAGTAAATAGATAGTACTTGAAAAAGGACTTGATATTAAAAATATTTTTTTTACACTGAGCCAAATTTCATAGGTAAAGTTTTAAGGTTAAAAATAGTTAAATCAAGTTAATTTTTATTTTAATTTATAAAAAATTTATTCAAATCAATAAATTTTTGTGAAATTATTCAACTTGTTTGTTTGTAAATAATCGCTATTTTTGTTTGTAAAAAATATAAGATCAAAGATAAGATAAGATTTTTTTTAAACAATATAAAAGTTTTGTAAAGCAAACGTAGTAACGTACCGTAGGAGAAATAGCATATTGACTTCAATAACCTTTCCTGTAGTTAATTAAAAGTTTTAACATTACTGAATACAGGTGGACTAAAGAAATTTTATAGATATTTATTAATTTTTTTTTTTAGTAAAATTGATAATGGCTCTTTAAACTAAATTAAAGCACGCAGATATAAAAAAATTTAATAAACATATATAATAATTAAAAGGGAAACATAGAATAGCAATTTTATTTGCTAAAAACTTGCTTGTTTTATAACGAAAAAAAAAATTATTATTATTAATTACTTTTGCGTTTTTGCATTGTTTTTGATTTTAAAGACGTAAAAATTATTTCTAAATTATTTAACTACAAACCATTTTAATAGGATTCAAATAAAAAATATTATTTTCTTAGATTTTGTTGAATAAAAATTAAAATTAATATTGAGTTTTTTTATTCGACCTGTTAGTTATAAAGTTTTTTCAATTACTGCAGTAATTGACGTTGATTGGGAAACTTTATTGTTTGTCCATCTGTGCTTGTTAAAGATTGTACTACTTAAAGATTGTAGCGAAATATCGGACAAATAAAGAAAGAATTAAAAAAACTGACCTCGAGCTGGAAAAATTGCTTTTTATTTAAAAATTAAAATTTTTAGCTAACTAACTATTCGTTTTATTAAATTTGCCTAAAGGTGCGGTCAGATAAGCCAAGGAAACATAACCACTAATTTTACAAATACTCTTTTCAATCTTTCCTGACAAGTATCACTACGAATTTCGATTTAAAATATTATAGATATGATAACTTATCTTTTATAAAAAGTAGGATCTGATATTTATATTTCAGAAGGTCAAAAATTAGTCTCTTCAATTTTTTTATCAAATATTTGATTAATTTGACCGTGTCTTTAGTTCATATCACAGTTACAGCCCATTCAGTAACGAAAACAAAATAGTCGAACTAAAAATTTTCTTCAATACTTTTTTGCTGGCCAAATTACAACAAATTTTTTTAAAAAAATTCTTACTTGGGGAAAAATACCACAAATAAAGTGAAAAAAGAAAAAGAAAAACTTAAACTAAACTAGATTCAGTTAAATTAAGAAGGTAACAGTTTTGAAAAGCAAGAAGGAAAAGCATGTGGCTGACAAATAAAAAAAAAAATAAATAAATAAAAAAATAAAAAAAAACAAAAAAAATCATTTGCTCAATATTTTTATTCGTTAACGGAAAAACAACCGTGAACGTGGTAAGTAAAAAATAGAATTAACCTGGCTTTAAAGTTAGCTAAATTTCTATTAAGTTTGATTGAAATTAAAATCTCGTGAAATTAACAATAACGAGAGCCCGTAGCGCAGAGATGAAAATGAAAATCACGGAGTTGCCACTATGGAGAAGATGTTTAACCTACTTAACATATTTATAAACAACTGATGACTTTGGATCATAAGTTCTCATTTTTAGTCCTTGACTACAGCAGCCTCAATATATTTATGACCAACTGGCTTGGAACACAAGGTCTCTTTTTTGAGTTCCTGGATAGCATCAATTCTTATCGCATTCGTTTGGCTTCGGTAGATAGTATCTGCCAGTTTGCTACTTTAGTACTTTTGTTTCCTGATGTTTTGATTGTCTGCCAGACTGTATGTTTGTTATACTATAATTTTCTTTAGTGTGCCGGGTTCGAACTCCTAGGGCCTCTAGATGTGATTTGATTAATCAGCATTTGGCGTTATAGGCGCTTGAAGTAGAGTCACTTCCAGCTTTCCTTTCTTGGCATAACAAGGTAGGAACTCTTAGCCATCGAATCTTTGCTCTTCTTCACTTTACAGCTCAATTCAAAATAGTGTCCTCAGGAGTAGAGCAAAAGCACAATTTAAGCAAATAAAATTCACTTTTGGTAAAATAGCTTTTCAGAATAGGAAAAGCTTAAAGTTTTAAATAAAAACTGTCATATTTGTTTGAAAATATATTATAAAAGTAAACATTTATGTTTAACTTTAAACTTTAAAAATCGTGCTAATTATCCCGACCGAATTATTAAAATCACCGATATTGACTATTGAAGGTGAAAGCACGTTTCGATGGCCATTAATAATTCGGTCGGGATAATTAGCACGATTTTTAAAGTTTAAAGTTAAATTAAAAAAAATATTCCCGTGATTTAAAAAGTTTTAAACATTTATGTTTTATATACCGACTGTAGTTACATTTCTGTACAAATAATATTTTTCTTTCATGTGTTTTTCTTCTTTAAATTTCAAATGTTTGTTAAACGTGTGAAAACTTATTGCAAGCACATGTTTATAAATTGGTTTTTCTTACTTCAGGTAGCAAACAACATTTTACCTTTTTTTTCTCATTCGGATTTATATTTTTATTGAATTTATTTCTTGCTTTAAGACCTTTAATTCTTCACACAGGTTTCTTTTGCAGGTGAAATATAAACTGTTTGGTTTTTGTTGACATTAAAGAAAAATGAAAAGGGAAGAAAAATTTAAAAAGAAAATTATAAGGAAAAAGGAAGAAAAGTTTTAAATGTTTGGGTCATTTGATTTAAACAAAAAAATTTTAACGGCAATATTTATATATAGTCAATATTAATTTTCATAATATTGCAAATACGCAACAAACAAAAATAATATTATTAATGAAAACATTAAATTTAGTAGAATCTAAAATTCTAAAATTTAGACAAAACGCGTAAAGGTCGCGATAACCAACGAAAATGTTTCAGCTCTTAATAACCAGTGAAAGGACAAAACTGCCGACTAGAATTTTTTAGAAGCATTTTAGAGAAACTGAAAGTTTTGGTTTTAACAGCACCGACATTCTGAATTTTCTGCTTATACGGCTTCGATTGCCAGAAAGCAGAATTTATCTTGATTGCCACCAGTAATTATTAGAAGTAGGAACACCTACAAAGTCTTTGAAAAGAATGCTGGCTAATAAAGTTAACTAAGACTGATATCCCCTTTAAATAAATTTTGAAAATTATGTAAGGACTTTTGACAAACACAAAAGTCGCTAAATATAAGTTGGCCATTCCAAATCCCTTGTGGTGTCAAGTAAGGTTTATAGGCTCGGTCGAAGTTCCTGTTCTGATAATTGAAAGGAAAATGAAATGTTGCTAAATGAGTCAGCCTCTGTAAAAGAGCTGCCGATAATGAAGGCCCTTGCTTGCATTGGCATAAAAAGAATCACGTTTAAGAAAAACGAAAGTAGACCCATCTTACTAAAGACTGCCTTGATAATTTTAGAATACTCTTTTTTATAAAGAATTTTATATCAAAAACATATGCCAGTAATTTTTTAATTGGTTTATCGAAAATAAAGCAGTCAACATATTTACGGATAGCATCAAATTTTTAATAATCTTATGATGAGCCGATATAAAAAAAAATGTCGTCATACTCGTTAAATAATTGAGGGTGCCTGTGATAGTCTAAATCACAAAGAAATAGAGAAACGAGAAGTTAGGCTTACGTTCAATATGTATTACAACATGTTTCCTCATTCTTTGAGACAGTAATAAATCTGAAAATTTAGCTTTTTCTCATTTTATTGCTTGCAGCTATTAATTTTGTTGATTTATTAATTTTATAATCACCAGCGGTGCCCACGACTTCGTCAGCGTGCCTATTTTAATTTTTGTAATGTGTTTTTAAATATTTATTGTTCTGTAAACTGTGTCAAAAAACTTTTTTAGTACCATCCTACCGGTAAATTTCTGTGCTTTCACATTTGAATCTCTATTTTCCCAATGAAATGACATATGAAATGAAATATTTTTACGAAGAGAAAGGTATTTTATATTTGAACTAAGGTTCTGAAGAATCTCCTCATAAAATTTTTCAAATCCATCCTGCAGTTTTTATGTGATGCGAACTTAGATAGACAGACAAAAATCCCAAAATAGGAGTTTTTGCATTCAATATTGATTTCCATCTACACTAAAAATTAAAAAAAAAAAATAGTTGATGCACAGAAATAATCCTGTTATAGTTTTAATATATGCATGGATAATCGATTAATACTTTTTTCGTCATCACTAGCTTTTATATACATAACTAAATGCACATATACATAACGACGCACTAATATTCGCTTCTAGTTTTCATTGTTTTTATACCCTTCACCACAAAAAGTGGAAGAAGGGTATATCTTAGTTTATCATAAGCTAAGGAAAATTGAAATACGACAATCGATCAGATATAGTGTCGAAAGAAGTGCTATTGAAAATCAGCAAAATCGGTCCATGTTCTTCGTTGAAGTGGGCTAAAAAGTAAGAAAAAATAACATCAAGTGACAAAATTGGCGCTCGCCCATATTTACTGAGTTATAGGCTTCTAAAATGTTCACAAAAAAGTTCGATTGTCAATGTGGTCATTTAAAAGCTTTTGATGAGATCTTTATGGAAATACTAAAATTAAAAGAAATTATTAACATTTTTTTCTTATTTTTTAAATTTTTGTTATCGCATCATTTATTTTTTTGATAGGAGCTACTTACCAAACTAGATTTAATTAATTACGCATTTACCAAGTTTTTTCAATTAAGAAGTTATTAAATTATTTTATTAGATTAGTTTTTACAAATTCCAGATTGGGCATAAACTATTTTGATATGTATAAATGGCATAATTTGCCTATATTATTCAATAAAATAAATAATTGTAATGTAGTTGAATTATAAACCTTGGTGGAAACTATACTTACTAATGGTTAGTACTTATCGTTGTTTATGCTTACTAATACTTTGATACTTACCCTTATAATACTTATTAATATTGATATTTACCCTAATTATACTTGCCGATAACTTTATTATTAAATTTATACTTACCTTTTGAATACTTACCTTTTGAATACTTACCTGAATTTACCTATTGTTAATAATAAGAAAAAACCCTGTAAGACTGTCCCACTGCTTTATTATAAAATCTTAAAATTTTCCAATCACATCTTCGTGTTACAACTACCAAAGCCTTTTGCGCTTTAAAATAGCTACTGTTTTTTTCTAATAATTTGATTTATTATCTATTGAACAGTGCGAGCAACCAGTAAGTGAAACTAAAATTAATTTATAAATTATTATTACACAAGGAAATTATTTTAAATAAACATAAATTACTGAAAAAAATAATTCTAATTCCTTTTAATCTGTCTTATAATTTGCTTTACTTGTGTAAATTGTAATAATAATCTATCCTTTACATTCCCCAATAAGTAAATAAGTAAATGTTGTTGCAGCAATTCTGAACTTTGTGGATGAGAAAACGATAAATGATTTTGCACTCCTTTCTCTTCCAATAAATTTAAAATTGCTGCAAGAAACATTGACGTGTGTGAACTGGATATAGCGAAGCATAAAAAAAAATTTGATTAAATGTTGATATAAAGAACGCAACATATATACGCCATGCAACAAACATAAGCGAAACAAAATTTAAAACTAACAAAAGCATAGGAAGTAAAACAGAAATAAAATAAAAAATTAAAAACGCTTTGAACTGCAAAAAAAAAAATTAAAAATGTTATTAAAATTTATTAATTGTAAATTTTGCAAAAAAAACCACTAAGTTCGAAAAACGTTAAAGAAAACTCAAGAAAAAAACCAAAAAGTGCACGGCGGTGTGCGATAAAAGAATTTTTTTTCAAGAATGTTGTATGTATGTAAATATTAAATAATATTAATTTTTACAAACCCATTTCAAATTTTTTAAAATAAAAAAAATGGAAAAGAAAATAATATACAGTTAAAAATTCGACAAAAAAATCTTGACGTCGCTGTTGTGCTCATACGGCGAACTTAAACAAAGAAGTCTTAATGACGAATTCGTCGTTCGTCCCAGTTGCGTTCCTAGCATTATACAGTTTGGAAGAAAAAAGAGTTAAGGAAATAAAACATTTACTTTGATTTCTCTTGATCATTGTAAAAGTTAATTTCCTTAAATCTTAAAAATATACAGTCCTCTTGAAAAGAGAAAATTAAAAACAGCAATTGTTTCAGTTGATTTATTGTGTTTAAATAAAAATTTCTCGCATCTTAATATAGAATTTATAACCAATTTAAATACAAATAACAAATATGGAAACTCTGTATATAATATGCCTCTGATTATGCTCTCTTAAATGTGATCAAATTTTTCAAACAAATTATACACCTAAAAATTTTGTAGAACATTATAAATTGCATTATAATAATAATTTGAACGATTTCCTTTGGGCAGAAAAAGAAATTTAAAATTTTCGTTGAGAATAATTTTTTGAAATACATGTACTAAAAGCTTTAAAGGTGTACAATAAGACTCACAAAAATCTGATGCTGTCTTTGCTTGTGTTCAAGTCGGAAGATAAAAATCAATACTTCTATATACTTACATGAAAATCTTACAAAAGGGGATTATAAAATACTTAAGGAAGCTGTTCCCCTAAAGAGAAAAAGACTGCTGCAATCCGAGTATACATATCGGGGACTTATCTATGCGAAACGTTTAAGAACCAATATATAATGCTTTTAATTTATTATTTTTGTTATATCCAATTATTTTCTTTGTATTGTACTCACTTGCTAACAGCTTAAAAGGTTTTAAAAATCTTTGTGTGACTTTTATTGCTGGATATTTTTTTAAAATTTTTTTAATAACGAAGTATACTATTTACAAGAACAGAAAATCACATTATGAAGGGAATTCCAACGACGTAAAAAATAGCATAGCTAAACTTTTTGCTAGAAAAAAAACGCACTTTGAATGTGCCACTTACCTGCTTAAAGCCTAAAACCAAAAATTTATAAATTTAAAAGGATATTTAAAAGCTCAAATGTTGGTATGTTTATGTTTCGGAGACCTGACTAGATGAGACCATTACAGATGGACTTATATCGTTATCAGGAAACAAAATATTTAGGTCTGATAGGTTATTTGGAGTAGGAGGTGGTGGTGCCATATATGTTAAAAATAATCTAACATGTTAGTTTGTACTAAGACTGACAAAAATGATAGAATTGAACACATTTTTCTTGGATTACCGTCTTTCAGAAGAAAAATGTTGATTGGTTGCGTATATAGACTGAAAAATTTAATAGATCGCACCAACTTTGTAGTTAAAACTGAATCATTTATTATGCAATACAATGATGTTTTTTTATAAGGGGATTTAAATTCAAACCTTCTTTTTAGCTCTACCCTAAAATGAAATAAAATCAATCTTTTACCAGTGAATACAATTTTTCCGACTTATACTTACTTATATTACCGGTACTCTCCTTGATCTTAGTTTTGTTTGTGAAATCTCAAAAGTATTTTACATATTTGCAAATACTTCATGGGCATGCAGCTATGTTGTGGATCAAAGAAGTTCTGATACTAATTTAAACACCTATGAGCAGAATCCTTTTGGTTTTTTGTGTCTAAATCAACTTGAGGTTTTATCAAGTTTTTAATCGATTAGGTCGAATGCAACTGTAACTGACGGCCTTCATCCGAAATTTATAAGAATTATATTGCCATTTCTATTGTCTTATGTTACACATGTGTTTAACACCATTATCACTACTAGTTATTTTCCTGTTAAATGGAAACATTCAAATAATTCCTTTCCCTAAATCGAGTAGAGAAAATCGTCCAATTGTTATTTTAAGTTTTATTTCTAATGCTTTTGAAAAAATTTTGCACTATCAGATTAGTAAGTTTGTACAGAGGAATTAGATCTTGTCTGAAAAGCAGTCGGGCCTTCGAAATAATCATATCTGTGTAAGTGCTCTTGTAGATGTATCGGAGGATATTAGGTGTAGATTGGATAGTGGTAAGGTTAGTTTCCTAGCGCTACATGATCATTCTAAGGCGTTTGATTCCGTAGATCATGGCATACTATTTACTAAACTTATATCTTTCTTTAATTTTTCACCAACAACTATTAAGCTTCTATCCTCGTATCTTGCCGATCGCTTACAATCGCTTATGCCAACAAGACTTTGTCGTATCCGTTAAAACTGAAAATAGGCGTACCACAAGGATCGATCTTAGAACCACTTCTTTTTTAATATACGTGAATAACTTGCCGCAACATTTACGTTACTGTAATGTTCACATGTATGCAGACGATATTCAATTGTATATCTCTTGTCCACGGCAATACATAACTAGGAATATTAGTAAAATTAATAGTGATTTAGATAACGTTCATCGTTGGATATGTGTAAACCGACTATGCTTTTATCCTCAAAAATCAAAATGCCTGGTTATTCGTAGGAAAACAGTTATTCCCAAATTTGGGGATATTGTTATAAATAATATGAGGATTGGAATTGAAACTACAACAAAGAATTTAGGAATAATATTTAATAGCAATCTAACATGATCTGATTACATTAATACATTAATTGCAAAGATATACCTTAAGTTAAGAACATTATGGTAAAAACATTAAATAAGATTTACTTGACGAAAATTTAAATAAGAGTTTCTAAAAGTTTTTTTTTTTTTTTGAATTGTAAGTTATTTCTTCTGAAAGTGCAAAGAGTTTTAGCACAGAGATGGTCGCATTGAATAGATTTTAAAATGTTTAGTCATGCATCTGCTGGATGTCATGCATTTTTGATAATAATTAATGTCAATATCAATATCAGCGGAATGATAAGTTTTTTTGCGTGGCTTAGACTTTACTGCTTCAGATTCTCCTGCAACAAGTCAGCTTCTTTCTTGACGGCTTATAAAGCGGTGGGTAATTGGACAATGAAATAATCAAATTTTTAATGATGTTTTTGGTTATAAACTTTGTAAGAATCAGGTGAAGTAAAAGGATGGATGGCAAGGCCATTAAAAATGCTCTAATTTTAATATGTTGCTCAAAAGTGTAGCATGTAGAAATGAGTAAAAAATAGAAATGAACCAAAGCATCATACCTAGTCGCTTTAGAGAATCTTCGGCATAAAGGCTTCAAAAATTAAACTACTATGAATTTATAGTCAAGAACCACACCATCCGTTACTCATGAATTTTTGCTAGTCCAGGCAATTTAGGACAGGAGGTAGTTCTTCTCGAATAGCCATGCTACCATTGTGGCAATTCGTTTAGCTCCAGGTTAACTTTTTTATTTATTTATTAAACTTGTTTTTCGAATACTTTGGATTGGAAGACAAGGAAAAGGCAAAGAGACTGTCTAGAATGGCAAAATTTCATTCCACAGCTTATTATTGACCACCAGTATGCCTTGGCCATATTCACTACTGCCTCAATTTTAAGTTGAGACGAAATTCTTGAAGAGTCTCTTTCTTAATACCGGTGCAATGAAAGATTTTAAAAACTGACATAAAACAAAAATTAAATTTCAACCAAAAAAAAAAAAAAAAAAGCTAATGATCACTATCTCGAGAATTGTTGGCCGCACGACAGGAATAATGCGAACAGTGTTGGCTTCCACTGCATCAGGTGTTGATGGTTTTTCACTAAAAGCATCAATTTAATCGCATGAGTTTAGAGGCAAATTGATAGGTCCATTTCTCGAAATAAACTTTTTCTCAAATTATCATTTCAATAAATCAATGGATGGATGCCATCACCTGAATTAATGTGAAACACAAAAATGTATCATTTTGCGCTAATGGTCTTTATCGTATATATTTGGAGTTGTGGTTTTATTTTCAAAGAAATAAAAACAAATGGTGCCATCGGCACGAAAATCATACCAAACAGTAAAATTTTTTTTCTAGGTGTAACAGAACTTGTAGGGTTTCCTGGTTTTATCCCGTATGTCGCAATTGTGCATACCTGCCACCACAAAAAGTGGGAAAAGAGCATATCTAAGTTTTTCATTCAATTTGTAGTTTCTATCCTGAGTTCTTAGGCAATAAGAAGACGAATGAGCGATGTCCGTCTGTCCGTCCGTGGCACCAGATGAGCTAGATAAAATTTAATACGCCAATCGGTCAGACATAATGTCGAAAATTTAAATACTGAAAATCAGCCCGTGTTATTTGAGGTAGTGGCCAAAATATCACGTCTGCCTCAAATTTAATTTATCATTTGGAGCAAAGCTAGTGCAGTGAAGTAACTCCAATCAAAAAAATAAATATATCGAGCGACAGAGAATTAAGAAGTAGGAAAAAACATCAAGCGGAAAAATCGGTGATCGCCTATATTTTTCGACTTATGGGCCTCTGATCATTTCATAGAAAAGAACGATTGTGCACCACATTTAAGATGTCAATATGGGTATCACTGCAAAGCTTTTGAAGAGATTTTTCAAAAATACTATATACTTTTAAAAATACTTCACCCATTAAGAGCCGATGACATTTTTATGTGAAATTATATAAGGTTTCAATTTTTTTATTATTCCCTGTCACTTCAATCTTTTTTTTGTTTGGGATTTCTTCACTAAAGTCGAGTTATATATTTGGTAAAGGGTATATAAGATTCGGCATAGTCGAATATAGCACTCTAATGTTATATTAATAAACCCGTCAAGCTAAAAATGAGCCTCTCTGCTAAACACAATTTTTTCTTTATAAGTTGATTGATTTTTAAAGGAAATCTAATAATTTGGCAGTGTTGTTCAAGCTTTTTAATAGCAGTACAACTTTGAAAAAATTTTTTTTTTCTTTAAAATTATATATAAAACTTCACGAGAAAATGCATGAAACTCTAATGAGAGAGACCAAATTACAATTCATTTTTATAAAAAACAAATAGTAATTTCTTTAAAGCCTTTGGCTATAAAACTTTTTCATTTAAAATCAGTAAAACTTATTTACAAAAGAAAAAAAGAGATTTAAATCTTTCCATCAACTTTATTTTCTATATGTAAGTGTGAGTGTATTTTTATGATAAATTTGCTCAAGAGAGCACAATATTAATTATCAGCACGATTTTCAATGTTTCTGAACATTTTTCCTCAGGTGGCAGATAAAATCTCTTCTAATGCAGCAGACTTCTTACAATTTGACGCCAATCAATCTTTAAACATTTTTTTAAGAAAAGATAAAAACATTTCATTAAAACCATTAAGCTTTACAAATTTGTATGAAAATTAACACAAAAAAAAAGGATGAGAAAAAATAAACAAGAGATTTATATTCCATTTGTTATACGAATTTAAATTAAAGCATTTTTTGCTTGTTCGCTGCGAAAGAAAGATGAACGGAAATTGGAATGTATTTTTTTGTTAATATTTTTGTGCAACATGAAAACGGATGTTTCAGGATTTAAAAGAATTATTTATTTCTTTGTATATCTACGATTTAAAAACTACACTACCTATTAAGAAAATAAAAAAGGCGTTAAATTTCAGAATGTACCCACTTGAGGTTTATTTTAAAATTGACAAAAAATGCAATTCCTTCGAATAAAATATTTTACGATATTTTTATAAAATATTTGTTGTGTAAAAACTACGAAACCAAACGTATAATTGCGGGCCATTTTGATACTGATCATATCGTGGAGTATTTATAACTGTAGGTATCAAGCACAATGAAGTAAAATTACCATAAAGAACATTAAAAATAATTAAATTTCATTTTTATAGTTAAGGAAATAAATTTATTCTTTTTTAAATCAAACAAAAGTTTTTTTCTTGGAATATATCCCAATTTCAAACCTTCAGTAGAACAAAGACATGGCTGTACAATGTCCGTGCAAACGAGTTATTGTTTGTGCTTTGCCAAAGATATTATAGTTGTAGTTGTATATGTTGTATATGTCGCCATTGGCAATTTTTGGTAAACATTTTAAATTTACATGTTTATCAAACATAACAGATGCAGCATGGTTAAATGCAAATACTTAATTTTATCCAAAATCCTAATTACAAGAGTAAGAGTGCAACATACACTTAAATTTAGATTAGAGAAGTAACTTCAATCAAAAAGTAAATGTTCGGGTGCTAAAGTATTAAAAAAATAAGAAAAAAATATTAAAAGTGTCATCGACTTTAATGGGTTACGCATTTTTTTTTTTAATTTTAGTGTTTTTTGAAAGATCTGTTAAAAAATTTATAAATGATACCCATATTAATTTCTTAAAAAATATGGTGCACAAATGTATTTTTCTATGAAAATTTCAATGGTCCATAATTTGCAAATTTTGGCGAATGTCAATTTTTTACTTGATGTTTTTTCCTTTTATCTTATTCTCTATCGACCCATATATTTTTGATTGGAGTTGCTTCATTAAACTGTATTTGTTCTATTGAAAAGGTAAAGGTAGACGTGGGGTTTCGCCCTCTGACTCGAAGGTATTGAAATGATCTAGCTGATTTTCAATAGCAAAATTTTTTAAACTATGTCTATGTATTCACTTAGCCTTGGAAATGTTGATTTCAATCCGAACACTGGTGGATAAACGGATTTAGCTCAATCGACTTTGCTATGCATAAGAACTTCGCATATATATATACTTTATGGGGTCAGAAATGGATATTTTAAAAATTAAAAACGAAATGACAAACTTTAATATACCTTTTTTCCACTTTTAGCGGTGAAGGATATAGAAAAGCTTTATTCTTAAAATAAAACTGCAGAAACTTTATAAATTTGTAACAAAAAAAGCTGTTACTATCTTTAAATATAATTTTTGCTTGTGACTTTGATAGAACACAAATTGCTAAATAAGTTTTTACTTCAACACTAAGAAGTATGCTGTATATGTGGGTGCAGTATTGGAACCGGATGTGATCACGCAGCATAAGTGCAAATCCTATCAGAATCATTAATAATGTGAATTTTAAGAAGAAAATTTATTTTTGAATGTTGAATATTAACATTTAAAATTTCCTTTTATCTGCTGATATCTATTTGAAATGTTGTAAAATTTGCTTTAAAAAATTAGCTTTTTATTAAAACAATTTCATCATTCGATTATTCTGCCCACATTACTATTTATATTGCTAAACGCTACATTAAACCAATTCCCAATTAAGGCAACTTTTACGTAAACATCCTTTCTGTTTACATTAACGCTTTATTAAGGAAACCTAAACACAATTAAATAATATTGTGCACGTATTTGCCTTTCTATTGTCCACTTAATAAAATTTGTTTATTTGATTGTGCTTTCAGGGCTTAAAATATTTGAATATTTAAGAAATCCTTAAAAAGGTATAAAATTATTTCAATTACTAAACAATTAAAATATTTAGTTTAATGATTAATAAAGACAGATGATCCCTAAAACAAAAGAATATTTACAAGGGATATACTAACACAATAAAAAAAGTATAAAAAATTATATTTAAACAGCAAATTTTATTACAACACAACTTATACCCAACATATTGTAATAAAAATATTAATTGTAAATATTTTAAGTTCTTTAACCAAAACGTTTTTGTAACTTTTTTTTATTAAAATTGGCTACAAAAGGCCACATTCACTTTTTGCATGTTGTAAGAAAAAAATTTTATTCGGTTCCAGTTCACTAATTAAGATCTTGGTAATTCAACATTTTATTAGGTAACGATTTTCGTTTATAGAAATTCTGTATGATCCGGTTTCTATTTATATGCGAATCAATTTTATATTAATAGAATAACAATTAACATTTTGTTAATTGAAGATTTTATTCGATTATGTAGGAATCGGTAAGGGTTTATATAAATTCTGCATGCACGTTAACATTCAAATCAATTTTAAATTAATAATAATAATAATTATTAATTATAATTAATGTTTCATAAACTGGATATTTCATTCAATAATGTTGAAACCGATTAAGAAAATCTGTATGTGCTGGTTTCAATTTTTTGGAATTATGTTAACCTCTTTATATTCGAACTAATTATACATTATTCGAATCGAACACCATTTGCTTGTATGTCTCAAGCAGTGGAAGCCACTCCCATGCCAATCGGAACCAGTTTATATTGAATTTTATATTGAATTTTATTTTTTTCTTAAGCGGTTCACTTATAGCAACCAAAAAACCGGTTCACAATTTAGTCGTTAAAAGAAATGTTGAAACTTATAATTTTGCTTACTTAAACGTTTAATGTTTTTTGTTTTGATTTAGTAGGATTCGTTTTGAAACAATTCATTCTGTTTTTTTCGATTTAGATGATCTGCTTCACATTCGATTTTGTTTTTTCATTAGTTCATAATTAAATTTCATACGAATCAGTTTTTTGTCTCTTTAGTATTATAATTAGTTTCATTCAATTTCTTCTGAACCGTTTTTAATTTTTTTGTTTCTATGTGAAAAAATATATTTTCGATTTCCTTGTTAATTTGTTTGATACCTTATGATCCAAATCATATTATTCACGCTTTATTTGTTCCTGTCTGTTCGCAATTCTATATGATCTGCTTCATATTTATATTAAATTAATGCAGTTGATATACTTTTTGCATTATATCGATTTAATATAAAAAACCTGCTTAATTTTTAATTAATTTATTGTTAATTTTTAACATTAAATTTTTTTACATAAAATTATTTCTCTTTTATTTGGTTCTATATGAACCCCTAAGGACTTCTTATTTTCTTTGTATATGAATAAATTTTACACTTCATTATATATTATTAATATATTATTTAATTTTGTATATAATTTGATTTATTGCAAACCGACAAAATTTATTTTGAAGCACAGTCATTTATCTCTACACAATCTAGTATATTTACGTAATATTTAATTTTTAAATAGAAAATCTCGCATTGATTTTTATACATACAAACCAAATTAAATTTCACTTGCATCTATGGAAATTGGTTCACATTTCATAAGATTCAATATGTACCGTTAACAATTTCAATTTGAATTCAATTTTTGTATACAAAAATATCATTTGAGGCGGTACTAATCCGTTAATTTTATTTTTTCTTATTTTTTAACATATAATCCGGTTGGTTAAAAAAGTAATTATTTTTACATTTTATATTTCTTTTCAATTCTTTTAATTAAACATCTAACTGTGTTGCTTGATGTAAAGGAAAATAAATGTTTTTCAAAGTTTATTTTTCATGACATGAAATTACAATAAACAGCTGGGTTTTTACTCAATACAATTTTAATAATCTCAAATTATTTTTGCCAGGATATTCTTGCCATTACAATACACATAGATTGTTTTAATTAAAATTATAAAGCTGAAATATTAAGCAAATATAAGAAGTCAAACAAGAATTTGTAAAAGCTAAATATATGAGGTGTGTTTAGAAATAAAAACTTTAATATTAATTTTTTTTGTAATTAAATCCGTTTTTAATAAAAAATAATAATTTAGGATAATTCTACACCGAAAAAATATTTAAGTTATTGTCCATCTTTAAGGACTTTCAGTTATAAAATAAGAAAAATTGTGACAAACAAATACATTTACTACGTTGTCATAGAGCGTCACAGTACTTCCGAATAAGTTCTGGAATTTTTTTGTCACAATCCAAAAACCTGCCTAGCTTCCTAGCAATACCTAATCTAATGAGATGTTGCCTTAGATTGGAATATTCCATGAAAAAACCCGTGAAGCACGCTTTTATTAATTCCATTTTAAAATAAATTTAATAACCTGTCAAAATCGTCTGTATTTCTTCTTAGATTATATTTGATTAGAATCCAGATCCAACCATATATGTATTTGATGCCTTTCTAATAAATCCGTCTACCTCTTTGCAACCTTCCACTCCAACGGGTTCAGGTATGAGACAGAAATTAACGTACTTGGAGCAGCTAAGATAAGTTATAAGATGATTATCTTCTATCCCTTCTAAATATTAAATTAGGCACATGGATATTGAATAGAAAGCGACATGGACTTTCAATTCAAAAAAGGTATTAGTTTTTCCATAAACAGAAAGTAACAGTGTTTTGCGGTCCTGCTACTTCATTGCCAGGTCTATCCAGTATATTAAATACATTCGTATTCCACCGTTTTTTGTCATCTTTGAAATATTTTCCTATCCTCTCGTCTTAATTAGAGAAAGAGCAGATAAAAATTGTTCATTACTTTAGATGACATGTCGTGCTGCCAGAATTAATAATACCTACCTGCCTTTCTTCCTAAGATTTTAAAGTTTTATCGGTTGCACCTGCTCTCAATCAAATCATCATCGATGTTATTTAGAAAATGATTTCTAAGGCTGCCTTGGTTTAATTGTTTATTTTAAATATTGTACAGAGGACTGTTAGGTTATCTAAATTTTGTGTCAGATTTCCAGTTATCATTAAATTGTCTGTCGAAAGTGTTTGGGACGACAACCCAAGATATTTCTGCAATAAATATGAATTCCATTAGTGAACCCGTGGTCTTGTCTCTATATAGTGTAGTAAACGGGAAACAGAAAGAAGTAAAAGTTTAATATTTGGAGGCAAGAAAAAAAGTCGTAGAGTACAACCAAACTTCTAAGGCCTCTTGGCTGCTGATAAAAAAATATCTGCATTTGGAAAAAACTGGAAAGCTTCGTTGCAGTCGAACCTACATAATTGGCACCATTTCTTTGTACAGTCCTCGTAAATAAAATATAATAATAAAAGATTAACAAGTCTCAACAAATTGTTAACAACAGGAAACTATTAAAAAAGTTTTCGGATTGTACAAGGAAGTGACATAAGTTTTTATAAAATTTATTTTATTACATTTTTGGGAATACAACTTTGTAGTGTAAATTTGGCTTTATTTAGCTGCTTTCTTATACCCGGTGCGCTTCGTTTCTCCCACAGTAATAAAATTGTCAATAAAAATATAAATTTGTTATAGTTTTCTTTATTAACTTTTATTTCTTAAGTTTTTATTTCTTTTTATATGAACTTACTATTCTTGTAATAAATATAAAAGTATAAAAAGAATGATACTATTTTAGCACTTCAAATAAACAACGTAAAAAAGTTAACAAATAAGTATAAAAGAATATGTATAAAAGGCCCGTGCTGCACAGTGATAGGGAAAGTAGTTGACAAAAATATAGTGATTACCATTTTCATTGCTATTTTAGTTCCTTATGATATCTTTCTCTACTACGCATTTATATAGCGGAAATATTTAACACTTGGAGGCTCTTATCATTATTGATATATAAAGTTTAATGAAAATGTGAACTAAAAGGCCATGCCCACGGTCCTATATTTTAATTTTATTTTTATTATTATTTTTTTTTTAATTTCTTCAAATTCTTTTTAAAGGAAGCAACTCACGTGTTATTTCGTATATATTGCCACTCCGCTTAAAATATGTTTAAAATTACTTAAACATGAATATTTACTTCATATAGATTCTTTGCCCACGCAAAAGTTGCCAAACCTATTGCTGCCATTCTTAGAATTTTGTCATAACAATGCATTGCACAAAGTGTAAAGGATGAGAGACACATTCTAAGATTTTTAGGTAAACAAAGCAAAATGTAATTCCCTACATCATACCCACCGGCTTAAAACTGTCGGTAAATAGTATAGTGACACACGTTAATTACGGTGGTATACAAAATTTATAATGTATCACAGCTCTTAAGATATTTAATAATTTATAATTTTTTTTGCTTAAAAAGGGCCACGCCTACTATTTATTTATCATCTTGTTTTGTTTTTTGTCATATCGGTCGGTCATAGCTGAAACAATTTTGAAAACTCTTTCTTCATTGAAAGGCTACGCTTACAGTTTGGTCAGGCTTTAAAAAAGGTTTATCAATTTTTAAAATTAAAAATGTGTCCCTATTTAACGTTATTGTTTTTTATGTATATTACGAACCCTAAAAGGCACCACTTTAAACTTAAAAAAATTGCTAGCTTCCAATAGTAAAAAGTAATACAAAAATAAGTCCCTAGGGGTCAGTTAAATTCACTTATATTTTACTTTTGAACCGTTTGCACCACTTGTAGATTGTACAAATACCGATTACTATGACCGTTATAATAACAAAGATAAAAATTTAAAATTATAAATTATAGGGTGCTCCAATATTTCATTTACATTAATGTATATGGCCTTTTTTATGTGGTTGGAGACAACGGTTTAAAATTTGAAAAAAAATGTATTGCTAAGACCTCTATAACGACAAATACACAATGTGAATAACTTTTCACCATTACATACAAATACTTACAAAGTAGACAAAATGTTCTCAACTTTGTCTGGTATAATGAGAAGTATAAACATTAAAAATTTTTAATTGAAGGGTGCTAGAAAAGTTAATGCACATAATTGGAACTGTTATAGCCAAATGGTCGAAATGTACAAAGAACCTTTATTGCTCTATCCACTATAACAAGTAACTAATTTAAAATTAGAAATTAAAGGATATCTTAAGAGTAAAGTTAAAACATGGTCCTCTTAAAATTACGTAGCTATTAGGACACTCTTTAATTAAAATTTTATATACTCTACATAAATATAGTCTCAGACTACTACGGGTAAAAAAATGAAGTTACTATTGGGAAAATCTCTCTTTTATTTAGTTTACCTTAATATTCATGTACTTGCCCTTATAGTTGACATGGACGCTTAAACTATGTGAAAATTTCAAGCGATAGCAATATTCGTCTACGACACTCTACATGTCTGCTTACTACGGTCGAAAATCTGAAGCCATATACGTTAAAATTATCTCACTACAGGTACCAACTTTAGATTTTGATGTTAATTTTTGGCCGCGCATGTGAAAATCACATTGCTGATGGAGCACCCTTAGATCTAAAGTTTTAATTTTTCTACTAGCTCTCACTACGCATATTGGGCGATAAAATGTTGACAAATACTTGTTTATCGTAATACAAATATTTTTTAAGACAACCATACCTTTTTTGTTTTAACAGAGCACATTATATACATATAAATATGATCCAAATCAGAATTAATTAACCATTTTTGAATGTGCCCGGTAACGTAGAAGTCTAGAAGCATTTAACTTTAAACAAATATCTAACAACCCAGCGAAAAAAATAAATAAAAAAATAAGGTAATTAAAAAATCATGGATATTTTCATTGCTTCCTTTGCATTTCTTTTCTACAATGCAGTATTAATAAGTTTGTTTAATCTGATTAAATTATAAATTATAGAAAACAAAAATTAATGAAAAAACGTATCCTAATCATCGAATTTTCACTAGTTTTAAGCTAAGCTATGTGAACCCGTGCTCGCAAATGACAAGCTAATGTTAAAGTTTATATTAAACAACGGGAATTTTTTTATTAAATTTATTAACTAAAAAAAAAAATCTTTTTTGTGCTATTTTATACTATCCCGATTTTATATTTAAATTACCGACATTGTTTATTGAGGGTGAAAGCACGTCTCGATGGCCATTTCACTACCGTTTACTTAGCTCTTTAGGAAACTTTTCACAAACATTTTAAATAAACTAAAGATTTTTGTCCAAACAATAAGATAAAGACAAAAATAAAAATTTAAGCATATACAACAATAATCAACAATGATTCTATTTTTCTTTCTCCACTGTAAACGCCTGCATATTTTCGGCTCTTTTATACAGTTAAAATATGTTAAATATTCGTTTTTCCCTTTTACCTATTTCTTTTACATGTTTTTTTTTGCTGGGAATATTTGTTATACACATCCTGAACAAATCGATTTGATAATGCTAATTTGTTTGGTTTAAGATAAAACCAACGTTAAAGAAGCTAAAACAACAGCAATAATTATTGTAGCTTGGGTTATAATGAAATACTTTTTTATATAGAAATATAAAAAATTCACACACTATTTAATGTTAAATATAAAATTGACTTGTAGTTTTGTTTCAAGTTTTTTTTTTTTTTTTAAAGTAAAATTTTTGTAAATTTCTTCTTCTTTTCTTGTGTCTCAAAATACATCAGCTGATATAATATTGAATGGTTACGAGTTACTATAAAATTTTGCCAAATGAAAGTGTTAGTCTACACCCACCCTTTTATTGAAAAAAAAATTCTTCTTAAAGAATTTTAAAGTCTTACTTCATCTTTTGGCAGGTTGGTTTAACGAAGTATTGTGTGGAAAAATTTTGTAAATTATTTGTCGGTAAGTGAGTTAGTAGTTGGTGTGCATTATTTATTTTTTTTTTTTTTTTCATATCAGCCACCTTTTAATGATTGAGAGAGAGATGAAGTAAAGTATGTTGAAGTATTGAGTAATCTGTTGACCATAAAGTTGCCAGTGAATTTGTCATTAGTGTCTAATAAGATGGATGCTTTAAGTCAAACCACATGATTAATTATCTACATTTTGGGAACAGACAGGAAATGTTAAAATATTTTTCTAAAGGTTTAAATGAAACTGGATAAAAAAAGGATTATTTTTGGAAAAAACTATTTATACAAAAACAGTTTGTTAGAAAGAAAAAAAAAAAAATAAATAAAATAAAAATAGTTTAGAGATAAAGAGAAGGCTCTTGCTTGACCACATTGACTTTGTTTTGTTACATGGCTGGTAAACCCTTTTGAATATAAAAGGAATTAAACAATTTGATTAGATAATAGCAGGCGTCATTAAATCGGCTTTCCTTTAGATAGAGAAAATATATGGTTCTGGTAAACATGCTCTTTTTCAAAATGCTTTAAATAATTTTAGAAATTAAAAAAATACAAAGTTAAAGGTAAACCATGCATGAGACGGACCGCTTTATTTTCTATCTCTTTGTTTTTTATCTTATTTCTGACACCTGTATTCAGTTTATCATTCATCGGCAGACTGTTGGTTAATATTTCCTTGTGTTTTATTAATTTTCCTGAAAATATTTATTATTCACACTTGTATATACTTTTTACATTATCAAACTGATATTATTTAATTGCATGGAATTTTTCATTAGTGACTAATTTATAACATTTTCTTATCATTTAAATGTAATTTCACATTTTTTCTAGACAAATTTTCTTAGAATTATTATTCACAGGATTGAAAAGATAAAAATGGTAAGAACAGTTTTATTTGATTGCTCGAACAACACCATGATGTATAAGTGATGGCACTAATAAATAAATGGTGTTTATTAGTCATACTGTAAAGTGAATATGGAACATTTAGGTTTATCATTGTGTTTTGTTTACCTCATAAAAATATTTGGGTTTATCCTTCAACTAAAACGGTTAACAAAATTTTCCGGAATTTTACAATCGAAAAACTGGAACAAATGTGTCAACAATTTGAAAACTTGCTAAGAAATGTTAATATGCTTAATAGATTTTAAGTAAAAAATTTTCTTTTCCTTAACCTTCTATTCTGTCTACTGAAAAATTTTTGCTGTAAGTGGGAAAACCCTATGTAAAGGCAAGTACCTTAATTCGGTTTCACCGCCTAAATAAATTAAAATTAAAGGAAGCGATCTGCAGCCCCCTTTGACTAAAGCCTCCAGGTTCAATCTCACAAAACTTAGTTTAATCTGGAGCAAAAAACAATTTCCACGTGATCCGTGGAAAATATATAAAACCTTAAAAATCTTGCGGAAATTTTTATTAGGTAGTAGTTACTATTTTGGAAATGAGCCTGTAATTGTATTATAGGAATGGAAATTTTGTTACCTCAACTAGAGCGCGAATGCGACATTTGCTATGTATTTTACAATTTCCATACTAAATCATCACAATATCAACTGGTCCTTAAGGACTTGCGATTGAAACTGCAAAATTTAAGTTTGCTTAAATAAAACATTAAATTTCCTCTCAAACTAAGAGAAAAAAATCACTGCCTTACGGATGCTTTTGTAAATTAGGTGCCACTTCAATGTACTTAATAAAAAAACAGAAGAAAAAAAAGAGCTTAATGAATTTAACAAACAAATTTTTTTGATGCTTGAACAAGTTTATCTGAAATAAAAGCGAAAATTTTCCGTAACATAATAGTGAAAGCTTTTAAAAATTCCACGCAAATTTACAGCAATTTTTATTTGAATATTTTGCAAATAAATTTTTATTAATAATGTTGTTATTTTCTACGTTAAAAGAAATATTATTCTTAAAAAATAAAATATATTTTCCTTTATTGCACAAAAAGTGTAGGAATGTAACTAAAAGCCAGAAATAAAAGAGAGTTTTTACAAGGGAGAATATATGAGTGTAATAAAAAATATGTGAAAAGCTACTTATGATTTATAAAAAGGGTTATATAACAAGATTTGTAAACAAATAAGATTTAAAATATTTTTATAAAAAAGGAATAGAAAAAATGCTAAAATTTTAAGTAATCTTAACACATTACATCATACAAGGCATAACGTAATTTTTTAACTTACGTTATTTAATACGTTACTTTATTCAATGTATTAAATTAAATATTTAAGGCATAACGGTTTTGCTTTCATTACGTAATTTTAATTATAACGAATAAAAAATTCGTAACAAATAGTTAAGATAACTAAAGAGTGGCTAAGCTAAATGGCACAATAACAAGTTCTTAAGAGCTGATTAATTGTCCAATTCCTGTGAATGTTAGATAAACTGGCAATCGTAATCAAATCTGGGGTGAAACCGTTACAGCCGTGAGCGTACAACACGTATCGTAAAAATGCCTTTTTTGGATTATGACAAACGTTAATTTACGATATTGGAGATTATAACATACGATATTGTATGTCTGAGTGTACGTTTTTTTTATCTCATTCGTTAACAAAATTTATTCAACTATATTGCAAAGTACTACGAATTCGCTAAAAAAATGTAAGTTAAGCAAAATTAATATTAGTTATCTTAGGTTCGTGAATAAACACATGAATTTAGCAAAAAACATACTTTCCATTTGAACTTAAGAAAAAACGACTGCTAGCAGACTATAGAATGAGGGCATAAACGTCGACGTACTACCAGTTAATGATGTAACGATTTGAGAGAAGGTAATTTGTTGAGAGAAAAAAAAAAAATATATATATCGCCGCTTGCGTAGAAAAACTGCTGATGCCTAGTAAAGAACTGTTAGTTCAAGCAGCCGGTCTTGAATCAAATATTGCAGGCAATAAATCGGTTTTGACTTTTAAAAACAATGAAATTTTAATTGTTGACCAGCATGAATCAAACAATGTATTACGATCCATTTGCAATCGTTGTGATACCATTTAATTCACAAGATTAACTATCAAATAATTTTTTTTCTCTTGTCGATACGATCCCTAATGAAACGATTGTACCTCTGGATGCTTAAAAAAATATTTTGCCTAAGTAGTGAACAATCACCGTGGTTATTTCTGGCAAACATAATTTCCGAATAATTTTTTCACTGAAGATAAAGCTACAGGTTCCGTTATAATGCCAGGAGCAATTCTTTTAGCGGTTATTTTTTGATAGCAACATTAACATCCCTTATGTATGTATATGACACCTCAAATCTGATATGCTTGTTCGCGGATACGAACAGACGGAGCTGTGGCGAACAATATATAATAGTGCTTCATAATGATGCAATAGAAATCTGCTACTGAAGTCCTTTTGGCCCGCAGAAATATGGATTATATACAAAAGATTTGGAATCTACATTTGTGGTATAAATTAGGGACCCATTGTCGTAGGTTGCATTCTCCCTATTATGTTTTTTGCAGATGTTCTCATGAAGAGAAGGAGAAGTAGCTGATCATGTACCTATCTTACCTTTAACTTGCACTTAACTATCAGTACCTTAACTTTCTGAGACGTTAGTATCTCAGAAGTCTTTGTAGTGCATCAACAATCAGTCCAAATAGAATAAGTCTGCTTTTTAGAATCATTAAAAGGTTTCGGTTCACTAAAAGTGTAAACTCTAATTTCTTAAAAATATTTAATTGTCCAAACAAAATTAAATTAATTAATTGAATGGTTTGTTATATTGCAGAGTAACACTCCAAAATTGTGTATTGTTTAATTTACATAAGAAAATATATATTAATGGCAACAGAGAGAAAATATTAAAAAAGAATAAATTTTCGCGAAAGCCAAATAAAATTCATGGTAAAGAGTAAAAAACAACGATTAATTTATACGAAAATAACTCAAAAAACTGAGTGCTTTCATACAAACTTTTCAGACGGGCTGATCACCTGTAATACAGAAACAGCACATAAGTCTCTTAATATTTTTTCTACAATTAATTTTTATATTAAAAGTCCATTTGACTTAAAATGTAAATTGGCGTTAATGCAAACATGACTTGGAATAAATAAAAAGTTTTCCAAAGTTCTTTGCTTCCACAATAAAAACAATAAAAAGCAAAATATTTTACATTTATTTTAATTTTCAATTAAGTTTTTTTTTTAGAAAAATCTTTCTAAAGCTGCACTCAAGAAATATAAGTAAATGGCACAAAAATATTTGTATGAGGAATCAATAAAATCATTTATTATTTATTTATTAATTTCTGTGGGAGTTGCAAAAAGTTCGTTTGATGGTACGATTTTAAAAGCAATGGGGTTTTAAGTTACAAGAAAGAACAACGGAAAAATTTCAAATAAATGTAAATCAATGTGGAAATAATATTGCATTTTATATATTTTATTTTTTAAAGCTTGTAAAATTGAGAAATATTTAAAAAAATATTTCTATTAAATTAAGCATAAAATATATAAGAAAACAATTGTTTTATTTTAAATTTATTGAAATCAGTGTTTTATAGATGTTACTTTTTTTTTATATTTCAAGTAATTATTTTACATAGTATAACTTGAGCACTTGAAATTAAGAGCCCTAAAGTTTTGTATAAGTCATTCCTTTTTCAATTTCTTTAATGTCAAAAATCAAAAGTACATTTTACATAGAAGACACCGAGCGTATTTATTTACTGTAATGGTTACTATAGAGAACAACGAAAAAAGCTTGGACTGTGTGGACTTCGTTGTACTAAATTAATATTAATTGATTATATAAATATAAAAAATGATAATGGTGTGTATACAGATCCAGAAAACACAACATTACATTCTGCTAGTGTTTAGTTTTGCTTTATTTTAAAACACATTTGTTAATAACTTTTCTTTCTTAAAATAATTAAATGTATTTCTTATAGTATCAAGCAGTTTGATTAATAATTTCATAAAATATTATTAAATATAAATAAAAATAAAACATATTGCTAATAAGATTTGGCAACCCCTAGATATCTAAAAAGAACAGTAGTGTTGTTCTTGTCCGTTTATGCGTAGTAAAAACAGAGATAAATAAATCACTTCTACCAAAGTGGCATGTGTATTGAATAATACAAATATCACGAATTTCTTCCATAGTTCAGAGACATATGTGTGCAGTTGCTAGAAAAATAAAAATTGTAGTATAAAATCAATTAAATGGAGAATAGCAGTACAAACCTCCCGGAAAGAAAATGGGAATAATTTTCTGAAGCCGTCGCAGCTAAACTGTTGAAGGCATCTATTTAATATTATAGTCTTGATTTCAAGGCATCTTTACAATAAAAAGAAAACAAGCTCGAGAGTATGGCAAACGTTTTGTGGCTATTGGATAAAAGGGAATGACTGGCTGAAATGCTCAGTGTGAGTGATCTTTTGATAGCGTAATTTGTGTCTAGCCGGAGTAACACACATATAGTGAGCGAGAAACCTAGACCTTAGGATCAAGTAAAGCCGACGCCACAGAATTAGAAAAAGAGAACATGCCACAGTGGTATTTGCAATAAAAAGAGCCCGTACTTAAGCAATACATTTTTTAGATAAAAGACTTCAATGAAATCTGAAAAAAGAGATTATTATCTCTTAATATTAATTGCTGTCATTATAAATATTTTTTGGTTAAATGAACTTTTGCCATTAATTTTAAAAATTTCCCAATTCGAATGGGTTTTACTTGAATTATTACAAAATTTATTTTTGGCCCAAAATTTTGGAAGAATACGCCAAAAGTAATCTCAAACATATTTAGATTATAGTAAACTTCAAATACTTTAAATGTTTGGAAACAGAAAAATTTTTAAGACGAAATTAAGATTTTTTACTCTGTTAACTAATAGATAAAAAATTAACAAACACATCATGGCAAACAATTTTATTATTTTTTTTATATTGAAAAATTGATTCATATTATCTAACACCTTTGCCTCTTAGGATAGAAAATAAGATGTCTGTGGCCGTTTAAAGGGTTAAACAGAAAATGCTCCCTCGTATTATCTGTGAATCTGTTAAAGAATTTTAAGAAAATCGTTTGACTTTAGTTTACATTAAAACTTAATAGTTTTCACTGTATAGAAAATTTTGCCATCCATTACAAACATATTTTTGTTTCTTTAATATACTTCAAATAATCTTTCCTTTTAACTTCTTAATTATTTCAATTAAAAAAAAAAAAAAAAAACTTCATTGCAGCAATTTATTTCTGAAACTGCTCAATTCTATGTCTTTATATTTCCCGCACTTACACTTTTAATTAAAATCAATTACTGTTGATTTCAACTTTTTTTCCTCCCCAACACATTTTATTTATCTTTAGAAATTGTTATTATAAATTCAATTGAAAGATTTTTACACTTCAACTATTTTAACAATTGATTTGCCTTAATCTTTTTATTTTTCTTTTAAACAGAAAGATCTTAAACATTGAAAAATTATATATTAAATTGAGCTTGAAAAATAAAGAAAGAAATTAAGGAAATAATAGGAAAATGTGTGCAAGAAGTACTAGAATAGATATAATTGGTAAGAATATGTAATAAAGGGTAGAAATGAGTTTTTTGATATTAAAAAAAAAAAAAATAATAAAAATAAGTTTCTAAAAATTAAAAAAATGCATTACTTTTTTCGGGAAAAAACTTGAAAATTTCTGTGAATGACTTATTTTCATCACAACTGAAAAAATGAATTCTTGGTTGGTTCAATTGTTACACATACAATTCTAAAGATATGATCACATTGGGCGCATTATTTGACACAATTGCGTGACCACAATTTTTTTGAAAATTTAAAGACTTTATATATAGATAAATATTTCGTTTTTTATTGCACTTCTGCTACATTTTTCTTAAGAATTCGTAAATTAAATTCTGCAGAGAAAAATACATTTTCAAGCAAATTAACGAATGTATATCTTTTGTTATAAAACAATTGTGTTGAATAATGCCTGGAGTGTTAAAGTTCTTTAATTAACACAGATGTATAAAACACAGATATATAAGAAATAGTATTTTATATATTAATTTGATCCCACACCTTCTTGTTTGTTTGCAGCATCCGCTTACCATGCAGGGAACTTTCCACTAATTTATCTTTTGGGGAAAAAACAATACAATTCAAAATTTTATCGTCAGTAAACTGCCATTTGGAATTCTTTTTTTTTAATTAGAGTTGACAATTTAGATGTCAAAAATCGAACTATTTAATCTTGCTAAAAGCAACACTTTTAGTAAGAAAAATTTAACAGTTTCAAAAAAAAATAAAAAAAATGCCTTAAAATTGTTAGGCGTAGTACTTGCAAACGTACTAATGTGTGTGAAGAAAAAAATTTTTTGTGAGTATGCGTAAGTCTGCGAGACTACAAACAAATTTACGTGAACCCTTGTGACTAGAGCTAATTTACTTTAATAAAATTTAATATGGTTTCAAATTGACGAAAGACAGGGAAATTAAAAATAAATGTTTTTAAATCAAAGATATATAATTTTTTTTGCTTGCAAGATATAGTTTAAGAGATATGTCGAGCAAATCTTGAATTTTTTTCTCTTTTAAAAAGTTTACACGTCAGATAATTTAAAGCCTTTGAAGTTGAAAAATAATATATTTTCGGTTATTTTTTTTTTTTTTTTTGTTTTGTTAAATTCTTTGCAATACTTCAACTATAACCCATTTGGAATAAGAATATTTTCCAAATCAAAACCAGAATATTATTTATTTGAAACATCTTAATAATGATCGTAAGTTTAATTGAAAGAACACTATCTCTTTAATTTTGTCCTTTCATTCAAAATTTGTACCTTGTATATAAACAAATCCGCCAAATGTGAGTTTTCTTCACACCCTAAGAGTTCCGTACCTCTTAATGTTCACTCTTTAGTTTTTATTTTATTAAGTAAACTTGTTACAGTCCATATAGTAAAACATACTTTGAATAAGTAAGAAATAAGGCCCTATGAAAATGACGTTTCTAATGGGGCACCTTTAACTTTAAAATTTTTATAATTATTTTTGTAGCACCTTAGCAATACATTACCTGCCTAAAATTATAGTTTCAGCCTATTACGTTTAAAAAAAATAAGTCCATGTACGTGAAAATCTTGTTACTATCAGGGTAGTCTTTACTTCAATTAATTTTTTTCCATTGTTATGGCAGTTTTAATAGTATATCATCTGTAAAATTCCAACTGCCAGTCCCACGATATCGCAATCGTTCGTTCGTTCGCATAATTACGTTTTAAACAAAAACAATTTTTTAGAATTTGTTTTTGTTTTGAATGTATTTGTGCGAACGAACGAACGATTGCGACATAGTGGGCCTGGCAGCAAGTATCAGTCTATAAGAGTTAAAAAGATGAGACCATATTCATAAAAATTATGTTCTCTATGGAAAGCCCATAATACTAAAAATTTATTGTTTACAATACACTTTTATATTGAACTCATTTTTACATACTCTTTAATTCTAAATGCAATGGTTGAAAAATTAAATACCTGTAAATGAAATCACGAAAATATTGGATTACCCTTTAAAGTTTTATAATTTCAACTTGTTGTTATACGCACATAATATTACTGATACTGTGCATACGCGACGTGTCTGCTTATAACAGTTCAAAAAATAATAATATATTTATAAAAATCTACCACTTTTGGTTGACCCTTTAATTTTTGGTTTTTAGTTGTTATATAGCAGCTACAGCAATACATATTATGTGAAAATTTCAAAATTCTACCTATTAAGATTATGAAGACAGATATGCATTCCCCGCTCAGGTTTGTTATCATTCGACACCTTTTTCTTATATTTATGTTCTGCCAAAATTTACCAGCAAATTTGAAGTTTAATTTTGGATTCAGACCTCCAGTAGAAAATAACAGATCATGTGCAGCATTAAATTTCTAATTCCATATTTGAACCGGAATGGGGTTTCAGAAACTTTAATATCTTAGCCTCTCTCTGTCGAACTTCTTAATTCTAGGGGCTTATCTTTGCTCATTCAATACTTATTACAGATTTTGTTTTAGAAACTAAAGTAGCTTGACCCTTAAGAACATAATTGTTTTTATGCTGTGTACAATCAGCATCCTTTCCACTGCAGTTTAAGGAAAAGTAACCCTCCCACGTCGTTTTTAATTCGTGTTTGTTTTAGATGCTCTTTATAATTTTTTCTCCTATAAATTAATTAATCCTTTTTTTTAATCAATTCATAAAAAATAAGCTTCTAATAGTTTCTTTTAGAAATTGTATTCGAATAATTACAACTTTTTAAAGGGTGGAATTTAAGTTTCCTCAACAAAAATTTTTGTCACTTAAAGACATTTTAATTACCCCAATCATTATCATCAGTCTTTAGAGTAAGTGTTTGCGTTTGCTTGTTTGTTTTTTAAACTCTTCAATATAATTTTGCAGAGTAGATTTTCTTTTAATTACTAACGTTTCACATTAAAATTGCCATAGAAGCAAAGTTGAAATTAAAGCATTCAGGGGAAAAAGAAAAGTAGCAAAATTTTAAAAACAGTGGAAATTTTTAAAAGGAAAGGAATAATGGTTGCTGTTAATGTGCGATATATTTCCTAGAAATTAAATTAAAAATCCTAAGCAGTATAAAAAGTAAACGAAATGAAATAAAAAGCCACTTACGAAAAGAAACTTGGGTTAAGCAACAAATTAAATGCAACAACAGCAACTATGTAGCTTAAGCAACTGAATATATTTTCTAAAACGCCATAAAAATTACTGAACGTTTGTTTTTTTAACTAGTTTTGATAAAAGAAATATAATATATAATTTTACTTTTGCGTCACCTATTTCTGATTTCGGTATCATGGTAACCAATAACATACTTATTTCACCCTCGAGGGTAACTCTTAAAGCGTGGGATGGATGGCATTAAACATGAATTATGAATTACTTTACTATCATCTACAGAAGCTATATAAACATCTCTTTCAAAACTGAGCTTTAATAATCCTTCAATTTATTTGAAATCTTTAGCAATTAATATCTTTTTAGGAGTTTTTTTCTTTTTATCTCTTGATTCTGTTCATTATTTGAATTATTTTCAAAAATGACATTTTAAAAACCAAAATCATTTACCCAAACTAATAGAAATGCACTCTAAGGCGTAGATATTATAAATAAAATTGAAAAATTATGATTAAAAGTCTTATTCAATGCTTTATGGCTGTCAAATATTTAAGTTATTTTTTCGTACTATTTATTTATCTTTTTTTTTTTGTTTTTCAAAATATTAAAAAATAAACTAATCTATTTCTCATAAATGTCTGCATGAACATTCATTAATTTTATTTTCAATGCTTATATGACATTTTTAATTTCGGCAAGTCTGTTCTTTACTACAGAATATAAATAAGCTAACCAAGAAAAAGCAACACGCAGAAAATTAGTACAAATTTAATTTAAGTTGGTTTTTTTCAACTGTCTGAAATTAACTTTTTTCTACATTAAACAACATCGACATCAAAAAAAAAAAAAAAAAAAAACAAATTTCTGGTTAAAAATAAAAAATTTGATGCTTTTTTCTAGAAATCTAGAATTTTAATAAAAATAATCAAAGTGAAAGGTCGTCAAATATAAATTAATAACCTAAAAATTTATTTTTAGACGCTCAGAATGCGTTGAAGTGAATCTTTTAAATATATTACAACTGAGTGAAGTTGCAAATAAATTTAGTTATTGATTTTTTGCGCATCGTTGGACTGTACTTCTTCGTAATTTACTTTACTACTTTTTATACTTTTTATAAAACATGTATACTAAGGCCAATGTAAACTAACGCTGTCTTAAGAACCTGAAAACCGAACAGGTGAAGTCCAAATAAATATTCGATCATCTACTAATATGCATTTTCCTCCTCGCGATTATAATGCTCATATAGCCAGTGCTCATAATGATGCGGAAAAAGTGCGGATAAGTGCTTTTTTCCTACTAGACAGCACATTCGTTTCGATGGAGTTACAACTGACTCTACAGTTCTCACAGAGAACATAGTATGGTTCTGTTTACCATACCGCAATCATGTATTTTCTTTGCGTATATATTGTCAGCCAAATCCAAAATTATATCATTGTTGGGTTGAAAACCTAATACAAAAACAAGCACGAATAGTTTTGGAAGTCATCTAATCCGCTGAAATAAATTTTCAGCGGATTGAGAACTCTTAGATTAAAGAATTGTCTTATATAATGGCGAAAATTTATTTCAAGACAAGTACAATTAGAAACAGGTGCTTATAGTTATAATTATAATCAGAATGTTTGTTTTTTTTTTGTGGCAAAAATATAACGAACAAAACCTTTTCATTTATCGGAAACCTAAATTATCTTTTGGAACGCCCCCAATGGAGATTTATACTAAAATCAGTATATTCACGACATAAGTGACCTTAGTGTATATTCTGCCATGATCCAAGAATTTTTTATTGGACTTTTAGTTTCTTACATATTATTGCCAGCAGCGTTACCGTATGACGACTAAATTTACCATTAAACTGTTTTCAGCGAGTACATCCTTAAAAACAAGTTTTATTATTAACACATAATTTTTTTTTACAAAGAATCGTCCAGAGGACTCACATCGGTCTAGGCTAATATTATTGTTCTAATATAAAAAGCTATTAAAATTTATTTTTATTTGGCTTTTTTATTTTTTTTTTCAACATTGGGCTTAAAAGTGCTTAACGGTTTTTAACAATTTTTCTCAAAAATATTATTTAGTCTTTTGCAAGAAGTGATCTATAAGTTTCGAAAATTTAGGCAATAATTGGTTGAATTCGGTAGTGCTTTTTTAGTAATTCATCAACATAATCTGCAAGCTAAATACAAAATAAAACTGTTGATATATTATCGCACTCAAAGGAAACTACTTAATCCGAGTAGAAAAATTGCAACAATATTACAGGCCCTTCCAATAATATAAGTAAGAATGGTAATTTTAGTAATTAATAATATTTCAGGGTATCATTCTAGTGAATGGGAATTTAACATGTCCGCGGACGCTAAGAGTTTCAGGGAGCTGTCAAAACATACTCGTAATTATTATTGAAACTAAAAGTAATGTCTGAAATCTGATTAGGCTTTTATGATAAGAGTAATCAGAACATCGTTAAACTGTCGTAGAATCCGCGACGATAATATAGATAATATTTTTTAATGTAGTCGGTTGAGGAAATTTGTAAATAGACGGAGAAAAAAAAATGAATAAAAATTAGCTTTACGACGAGCGTGTTAAGTATAAATGACAAGACGAAAAGACAGAAAAATACTCTAGTATGTAAGGAATTTTTTGTATCTATTGTTAGTTTAAGCTTCTTTTTTGTAATAATTTTTTGGAAAAATAATAAATCAATCAATCATTCGACAAAACGGTCTTTTTCATTACCTACTTTTAATTGCTATAACGACTTTGCTCTGTGACTTTGTTTTTATACAACGACCTATTTTGCTACTTTTTGAAAATTCCTGGCTGTAACCCTGTCGTAGGCATTTACGCCATTATAGCGTAATGTAACTCCTTTAGTATTCTGCTACTAAAACAAGCACCATATAAAAATGTTCTCATTTTGTTTGACTTAAAAAAATCCGTTATTCAGGAATTTATGTAGAAATTGCTAACAAACCGTATAAATGTTAACAATTTCGTAAAAAAGGGCAAAATATTTTAAAGCAAAATATTTCATTTAAAGGAAAATGTCAAACGCAAACACTCGTCTATACATACGTTGTGAATGTGAACGTACATACATATGAATGAATCTTTTTGTGTTAACAATTCATATGTGGACTTCTTTTTTGTTTGAATATTTGAAAAATATTTGGGTTTATTTACAAAAATGTAATCTATTCGATTATTTATGCATTGCGTGTTTAAATATAAAATCAAATTCACACCATATGAAATGCCACATACACACACATACCCACATGTTTAAACATCGAAAATTTACGTGTTGTATTCTTGAACGTTAAAAAAAAACCATAAAAATGTAAAAAGCAATACAAAGCAGGGGCCTGATGCTGAGAGTCGATAGCGAAATAATTGCGTATCGCAATTAATTCAGATAGTTCGCAATTTTCTAATTCTATGAGTCGAAACGTAACGAATCGTTTTGTGTTTTAGTGTTGTAAAACGGAAGCAATAAAAAATTTACCCACACTAAATAAACATAAACAAAAAACATATGTTTCGTGAAAAATAGAAAAAAATAAAATACAAAATTTTTAAACACAAATAACTATTGAAATTAAAGCACAAAATCAATGGATCCAAGTTTATTTTGTTTTTCTTCTTCTTCGGATGAAGGGGAAGACTGTAATTTAACAGATATTAGAAAACAAACCCTTAACATTGGCAGACTCAGAGTAAGTTAAAAAATTATATCTTAATAAATATATTGATTCTTTCTTTTTTACAGATTTGTAAAGCGATTTAGACTATCAAAAGAAGCCTTTAATTATGTTCTGAAAGAAATAGAATTTAACGAAGTTATTTCAACAAGCGTACCACCAAAAATTCAATTGGCTGCAGCTTTGTCTCTTCTGGCATCTGGAGGCTTCCAACGATTTTATTATTGGTCTTAGTCAAAGTGCAATAAGTAGACTATTACAAAAATTTATAATGGAAGTAGAGACTAAGCTGTGCCCGAAATTTATTAAATTTTGTGCTGGAGAAAGTGATGAATGTAAGGAGTATTTTTTGAGAAAATATAAGATTCCGGGAGGTTTGTATTCAATAAACAAAACTAAAAAAGAAAGTGTTTAATGGTTATTTAATTCAGTAATTGGCTGTATTGATGGAACCCACATTGGATTGCAGAGGCCAAAAGAAAAAGAGAAAATGTTTTTGAATAGAAAAACGTTCCATAGTCTTAATTCAATGATTGTAAGTACGAGTCAAATACAGAGTATATATTTTAATTAACGTTCTTTTATTTAAGATATGTGACCATGAATATTAGATTTTGGCCATTATTTCAAAAAATGGTGGTGCCGCCCATGATTCATTCGTGTGGAAAAAGTCCAATGAAAGAGGCATTTTCGTTGAAAATTATGGCAGAAATTTAAAAAATGGTTGGCTACTAGGTAATGTTTGATAATTATTTTTATCGTTGTGTAATAGTTAAAGAAACATAGTATTTCTAGTATTGCATTTATTTAATAATAGATAAAATAAATTAATTCAATTTGTATTAAAAAATAATATTAAAAAATAAAAATAATTCATTTACTTATTCTACCTAAAAATATTTAAATCGAAAATAAATTCACTTTAAAAGTTCATACTCTTTTTTTTTAATCTCTAATTCAATTTTTTTTATTTCCATAGAAATGTTAAATTCTTTCTGCTTCATTTCCAAAGATTTTTTTTTAATCTCAACAAGCATGTCAATTTTTTGAAGCATCTGTGAGTGATAGTCTTCATTGAGATCCATATTTTTCTTCAATAGACAAATTTTGCTCTCCTTTGGCTTTAATAGTTTAGGTTTTTTGTAAACCGGTTGATCTTGTTCAAAATCGGAACTTAAAAGATTGGACAAATCTTCATCCAATGTTATTTTTTGGGCTGAAGTAGCTTCAGCTTTTTCTGGAGAACCACATCCAAAACTGCTTACATTCTTTAAACCATCTACTTCATCTTGAATTCCCGCAGCTTCTAAAATCATTTCGTCCGTTTGACTCAAATGTTTTTCATCGCTTGGACCGCCGCCAGTTCTTAATCTCGATAATTGTTGAATGTTAACTTTTTTTTCACCCTTTGTTTTTGGTCAGCATATACCTTCACAAAAGCAATTTAAAGTTAGTGACTCAAATATGTATAATATTTTTAAATTTACACATACTTTACGCCATGATTTGGAGTCTTTAGTTGGTGGCCCCGAAGCATTTAATTTTGTAGTTAAATTTTCCCACAATCTATTGGCAGTCGCTCTTCCTTGAGCACTACATGTTATTACCCCTTTCGCTAGCTCAGAATGCTCTGACATAAATTCACCCACATTAATTATTTAAGCAATTCACAAAAAATTTAACTTACATTTTCTATTTTGTCTCCGTGATATTGATATATATATTTAGTGGGGAATCCCTGTTTGTTTTGTTTTTTTGGCGCTAAACTTTCTGCGATAGCTTATTTGCTATCGAGCAAAATAGCGAAGGCTCACGTTTGATAGCTAGATAGATATCGACTCATAGAATACGTAATTCCGATACACTTTAAGCGATATCGACTGACAGAATACCAAAAGCGCGAAATTTCGATCGTTCGACCATAATTCCGAACGCTATCGACTCTCAAACATTTTAAATTATTATTAAGTCAATCAATAGCGTTTGTGGTATGGAGCTCCGCTACTTAACCCTCATTCTTTTCAAATTTTCTTTTTGACTTTAGCCAAAAATTGAAAACTGCTTAGTACTTTTTTTTCATTGCCAAAAAAAAAAAAAAAATTATGTGCGTGCTATTGAGGGTCAAAAGCTTTTGTTTAACACGATTTAGTTTTCTCAAAATTTTTTATTGGTAAATAATCGCTTGAAAATTTCTTGATTAATTGTATAAAATTTTATGTTATTTTAACTCTTAATAAAAGTATAAAACTGAATAGCAAATACGCTACCAAAAGCAGATTTAACATCAACAGGTATACAAATATGTCGAACGTCTCTAAGCTGAAAAAGAACAGATCAAAGACAATGACAGTTAGTTAAATAGATTTCATAAACTTAAAAGTAATCCAAAAGAAAAATCGAAGCAGTTAAGAGAAGTGCTTGTGCTTAGAAGGACAGTATCCCTTAAAAAATCCTTTTCTTTAATTAATGTTATTTTAAGGCACAAAGTATTTTTTCAATGTAAATAACATTGTTTATTTTACATTTCAATTTTAACGTTTTTTATTTAACATTTACATCCCCTATTTTTACATCAATTTCATTTCTTTTTTAAGAGATTATTTTTTTCTGTTTACACTGTTACACTACTATTTAATAACAGAATAATTTAACCAAGGCAAAGACAAATCGAATTTAAACTGGCATAATAATACAGATAAAGAGCAAAAAATTTTTCGTTAAATAAATGCTGTATCAAACCATATAAAACGAGAGGTCGTTTTTTTTATAGGTTGGCATTATATTGTAGCAATTTGTTTAATATGATAGTTTTCTTTCCGAGAAGTGGATTCTTAGCAAAACTTTTTTTGAACATTTTTTTAGGCTATAATTTTAATTTATCTTTGCTAAATAAAAAATATTTTTTTCCAGTTTTTCTTCTCACTATTTCCTTTAGAGTTTTCTTTAGACTTTTCTAATGTTCTCACTAGGACTTCGCAATACACCAGTTTCTATTTCCAGAAATTTCAAATCCGATGCAGTAAATAGCAATCCTATCAAGGAACTAAATTCAATTTCTTCTCCGCATTTCTTTAACCTCTTCAGGGACAATTTTTTTATGGTGAAAAAAAAAATCACTTAATTTTATTTTTTTGGAGGATTTATTACTTTTATATTATTAGGAATTGAAAAAACAAAAAAAAATTTAGAAAACTATAATATTTCATAAAAAAAATAATGTCCACATTTGTGGCCGCTGGCCGTTTGTGGTAATTTATAGGTGAAATGATTTCATACATTCTGGGCATACTGGTTCTTCACACTTTTCACAAATGTAACGAGTTCGTTTTACACAATTTTTATCATGACATCTTGGAGGATTCTTCAATTCGTTTTTTTTAGGGTAATGACCAACACCGTCCAATCTAATTGCAGGTTTAACTTTGGTCCAGCTTCTAGATTTTTTAGGTGGTTGATCGCATACAGAACTTGAAGCACTTGCTCTACCTCGTGTTTTGGCTTGTTCACCAATTGTAATCATTATAGTAGCTATTGATGCTTTAAATTCTAGAAGAGACATTTTAGAGTTTTGTTGATTGTAAAGAATCCATGAATTAACAATGGATATATTTAAAAATTGAAAAGCAATTCTGTGGTAAAATTTTCGACTTTTTGTAGAGTGAGGATAGTGTGCTATCATACGATCAGACATATCTACACCCCCCATGAATTTATTATACTCTTTTACAGCAAAAGGAAGGTCTTATAATTGATATGTATTTCTTCTGTTTACGATCCCATCTGCGTACATTATCCTTAGGTTCCACACCGGCGTAAGAAGAAATCATGTGAACGATATTGTTGTCATGCCACCTTAAAAGTGTAATATTTTCCGAAGATGTAGCAACAGAAAATGATCCTCGTCCAAGCTTTTGTAAATCCTTTTCTGTAATGAGCTTTTGAGAAGCCTTAGATATTCTATTCTTTCTTATAGTACCCACAACAAAAATACCCTTTGCCTTTAGATGTTTTACTAAAGATATTGATGTGAATAGATTATCTAAAAATAGTTTATAGTTTTTGTTCTCTAAACCTTCACATAGTCGCAGCACTGTATCCCCAATTACTCCATATTGTGTGCCGACAGTTGACAGTTTTTGATACATCTCAAATTTTGAAACGTATCCATCTTGGGAGGCTCTAACCCAGACTTTAAATCCCCACTTCTTCGGTTTGGATTTGTTATATTGCTTACCTCTATGTTTGCCTTTGAAAGGTATGATCATTTCATCAATTGCTTGAAATTCTGTCGGTGTAGAAGCTTTTGCAAAGGTTTCTGATAGCATGTCTAATATTGGACGTACTTTTATAAAAATATCTTTAGAATCATCTGGTATTTCATTATTGTTTGTATAGTGGAGATATCTTTTTATTTCTTCAAAACGCTTAAGACCCATTTTTCATTTCAAAAACATTTATCTTGAATGAATCCTTTCCGCATTGAATGGCATATTGCACAGTTTCTTGTACTATATGATTAAAAATATCGTTAGTGAATATTTGTATGAAGTACGAGTATGGTGTTGCACCGACTATTTTTATTTCGGGAGATTGAACAAAAAGTGGTGTATTCTCAGCAAATGCATTATCTTTCTTAGCGTACCAAATTGTAGGACGTTGATGCTGCTTCGTATCTACATAACCTGAGCTTTCATCGTCACTTTCCAAAAAACGTCTTCTTTTTCTCAAACGAACATAATTTACACTTTCATCAGAATCCGAACATTCTTCTGCAGTTCTAAGTGGTTTGTATAAGTTGCTTTCACTTTCTGTATCTGATAGAATTTCCAAATTTTCAATATCTGAAATATTGTTATTTTCCCTTTCTGCAATAATTTTGATCTTAGGTAAATTTTCCATTTTCTTTGTGACCTGGGCACATAAAATCATAATTTGTAGATTTCATTGTAACCTTACACGAAATATTAAAATATATATATATATATACTTACGATTGTATTTCACTAAAACTAAAAGCACCTCGAACGGTAACTGTACACATATGTGTACGTTTGCTAAATTCTTATAAAATAAACAATTTGAAAGAAAAATTTTTTTTTTCTTTCCAAAAATAATTAAAACTTAATATATTTAATGGATATAATTTTGTTTTTATCAAATATGAACTATTTATCCCGATAATTCATCAATAGAACCTGCCGAAAAATTGCTTAACGCTTTGTTTATATCTCTAAATGTATATCGCAAATAACCGTTACCAGTGCAGCCAACCTTAAATATTTTTACTTCTCTGATTGAGGGATTGTGCAGGGAATAAATTATTATCAAATTTTTGGCCTATTTATTATTGACAGTAAATATAATTATAAAAAAGTAAACGTCCACATATGTGGCCAAGGGCGTGAAGAGGTTAATTTATATCAATAAATGCTGAAGAATGCAAGTAAAGTTTCCATTGCGTTTCAAAATTTATTATTAATTTCCATAACAGTTTTGACGTCTTTAGTAAAATGATAACAACAAGTCAAGTCAATACCATATAAACTAAATAAATCTTTTATTCTATGGGATGTTACTGCAAGGAATGATCCTATTTCTGCTGCTTTATGTCTCGGAATTTAGGAAGATTTCTGTACCTATAGACGGGTACTGTACTGATGCAGTAAAATTTTGGTAAACAGTAAATTTTTATTAGTAATAAAATTAAGTTTGTTTCTATTGATGACTGAAAAATTTTTAAACACTCAGTAAATTTTTATTTCAATTTACTTCACCAACAAATTTTTACTGATTAATTGAAAATTAGTATACAGTAAATTAATACTTGTTTTGTGTTATCAGTAATAATATTTCCGTTTATAAAAATACAAAGAATAAAATTATACTAATAATTAAAATTAAATAGCAAATATTTACTTGTTACTATATTTTCACAGGAGTCAGTAAAAATTTACTCGAAATGCAAACTAATTTCCTTTATCAGTAAAATTTAATAGTTAATGTCATTTCTAATACTTTCAAAATATAATGCAGTGTGCACGTGAATACTAAGTGGCTGGTAGTAGAAAATATAAAACTTTTGATTAAAATGGATTCAAATATTTCCATTCTAACAAAAGGATTCGGATAAAATTAAAAAAAAATCTTGACTAATTTGTATTCCAATACCTATTTAAGTATTTTTTTGTTTAACTAAAGTTTTCATTCTACATTTATAACATTTATTTTATTAGTATCTATATAAATTATACTTAAATGTTAAAAAATTAAGAGAGCAAATTATAATTGTAGTAATAAATTTAGGTATTTAATGGGTTAATATGTTATGGAATAAACTGTTGGTCTCCAGTTCAAGTTCAATGCAAACGTTAGCCAAACCATGATAAAGAGTAAATAGGAGAGTTTAAAAGAGAAAATTTTTAAAAACAATAACAGTAGAAATGAGTTTAACTAAAATGTTTTGGCACGTGATATAAAGTGTTTAAACAACAACCTACCTCAATAAAAAAAGTAAAAAATTTAAATTTAAATAAATGTTATTACTTTCCTTATGTTATAATAACATGATGTAAGTGAACATAGAGTATTCTAACAGCTGTAAACATTTGTTTTTCTGTTAAACACATTTTCACCACACATTTATTATTGGTAGCAATTGATGTTAGGCGGCAAAAGTCAGATTGTTTTTATATTTCAACGAAAACAGACGCTTAAAACGGTTGAATTTATGAAGTGAAAATGAAATTGAAAAATATAAACATAAACAGACACAGAAATTAAATTATTAATTTAGAAAAGTTATATAAAAATAAGTAAGTTTAAGTAATTTGTTTTCATTCTTGTGTTTACAATGTAATTGATTTTTGCTTAAATATTGTGTAAAATATACATTACATTAAAATAAACTTGAAATGTAATTCGTGGTCTTAAGATTAAAAACTGAAATATTGTATTCAGATTCTTATCACGGTAATGATTCACGATGTTCGTTATATTTAATATTTATGTCTGACAAACATTTTTACGAAAATTAAAGCGAAATTTTCAATTTATATAAAAAATATAATAAGTATAAAAGTATATATTCTTAACAAAATAATAATAACAAATAATTTTAAAATTAATCATTTTATGAATTTAAATGTATGTAAAAAAATTTAAAAAAAATCTATTTTCAAAACTTGAAATATTTATTCTGATGAAAATATAAATTAAACTGCATACAGTTAAAAGTGGATTGTAATTATTTTAAAACAACGAACGTTAGTTTAGTAAAAGTTTTTACTTGTTTCGTAATAAAGAATTTTTATTTTTGGAAAAAAATTTTATTAAGAGTTTAGATTTATTTATTTTCACATCCGTTGTAGATTTAAAGTTCAGCCATAACGCCATGTTTTATAAATATATATTATTGAATTTAGGAATGAATTGGAGGAAATAATATAATAATAATAATTTTAGCAAGTACAACCATAATTATGTTTATAGCGTAATCATATGTTGATTCTTTACAACCATAATGTAATTCACCTTTTGTTTTTTAGAAATTGACTTATTTATTTAAAAAATTTTAAATACAGTTTTTAAAGTTAAATAAAGATCGAAAAAAATTTTGTAAAATTAAAGGAATTTGGTTAAACCAAATTTATTTATTATAATTTGAGGGGAAAATTTAATATTTTACAATTTATATTTTGAGGTTGAACAGTAATATTAATTTAACCATTTAACCAAAATTTCTTCACATAGAAAATGAAATTAAAAAAAGTGTTTTTTTAATATTTATTTATAAAGCTAAAGGATAAGTTTGATTTGACCAAAAAAGCTTAGCCACAAGTTTGAAAAATTTTTATAAAATTTTTTCTATCAAATATCAAAACGAACGACGAATATTTTACCCCTTATATTGATTAGGATCTTATGTATATATATATATATATATATATATATATATATATATATATATATATATATATATATATATATATATATTGTATTATATTATATTATATTAATATTAATAAATATTTGAGAACCAAAATTCATAGTTAATTTAAAAATTTATTTTATTTAATTTAACTAAATTTACATTATATTTACCGACTCTTCTCTCTTTAACTTTTGTATTTACTAATATTATTCAATTGCATTCGTGGATAAACCAACGATTTGCAGAAAGCAAAACAAACAATTTTAAAAATTTAAATACTAATAAAATTAAGCCGAATAAATTTTCTTATCAGTTGTGTAAAGGCATTAAATATTCTTTTGTAACAATTTTTTATTAGTTAAGTTATCAATCGAAAACTATCACCAAAATCACATCGTGAACAGAAGAGTTAAATTTCAAAATTAAAATATTATATTTAAAATAATAGCAAAGCACTATAAAGCCATATTTAATTTTATGTTTAGTTTGCTTTAAGTAATATCCTAGATAAAATAGTTCCAACAATTACACTTACTGTTACAATATATTACGCCTTATTTACATTTATTCTAATTAGACCTTAATAATAACTTGCCTGAATTGTTCTTGTTCATCTCTTTCTTAGTGAGCATAGCTATTTTTTCTCAACTTAAATTTATAATAAAGTGTATTAGATAATAATACTAAAAGAATTAGTTAGAAATAAAAACTCAATAATATTTCTACCGTTTTTACAACAACTTATTTAAATTAAAATAAAGTAAAACAAAAACTCTTATCTCAATATAATTTATATCAAGTGACATAAAGTGGACTCTCAATAAATTTAACACATAAATCATAATAAAGTGCTGCAACAAGCGGCGTACTTTAATATAAAATAATCTTAATACAAAAAAAGACAACAAATAATAGAAAGAAAATGAAATAGTTGGATTAAAAAAAAGTCCATACAAATTTATGAAAATCATATAATAAATAATTTTAAAACTTTAATATTTCATTATATTATGAAAGTGTTCAAAAGTGTGGATAAAACGCCCCAAGTAAACTATGTCTGTGTTTTTATGTAGCACAGGAATATTTTTCCTTTTGAAAAAATATCAATTAAACAAAACTGCAGTTTTTCATGTTATTTTTATTTTATATCTGTTAATAATTTTTTAATATATGTAGTCTTTTTACCATATTATTATTAATTTATTATGGAAATTTATTTGCTTTATAGTTGTTTATTTTATAGTGAAAATTATTAAATGTGGGAACTAAAATAATAAAAGATGTTAAGCGCTAGTATAATTTAAAAGAACATACAGGGAATAAAAAATAATTTACTTACTTAACAAATTTAAAAATTCATGGATGGGTGTTATTAGCAACAACTGTATGAATAGGTTTGCACTATATCAAAAATCTACCTAAGTACTGTAAAATAGTGTCTTTTTTTTGAGAAAAATAACTTATTTTAAAACTAACAAAATTTCTAGTTGTATACGATTTTTTTTTTTTAATTTTTCATTAAAATTAAATATTTTTTATAGTGTTTCTTGGTTACTGTAATAGATATCACGTTTAAAGATTGTTCACAAAACTCTCTTGAGTATATAATAATATTGCAAAGAACTGGGTGAATTGCAATAATGTGCGTAATACCTCCAATATAAAAATAAATATAGTATAAATAAATAAATAAATATAAATAGTATCGAAATTTTGCAAAAATAACTCTGTTGTTAGTGTGCATAGCTGGTAAAAAATGGTAGGCGTGATACATTCTATACAAAGTAAAAATTATATTCTTTTTTTAAGAACTATAACACGTTTAGCCATGCATTTTTGTACTAGAAGCTTCCTTATCAGCATTCATACTCTAGCGAAATAATGCATGGAATGAGACAATGGGCGTTTTACCAACTATAAAAAGTGAAAAGAACTTTAGGGAGAAGGGTCTTAAAATTTTATACAAGAAACTTCCATTTTAGTGTGCATATTTAAATAAAAAAACTTGCTAGATTGGTAAATTGATCATGGTATGATTATTTCTATTTTGGTAACATAGCGCACCAGGAATTGTTAATTCCCTATAAAATCTATGTTAATGTGCATATCAAATTAATTTTTGTCATTTTTTTACTTTCAAGTTTTACTTCAATTAATACGCCTTATTTAAATTATATAAAAAATACTGTGGTTTCTGTATATATAAGTTCAAGTTTGTAGCTTTGATATGGGTAACTCGCACTGTTTAAATAAGCGAAATTTATAACACAAAATATTGTTGATACAGATGACAACAAATGGTCTTATTTATATGCAAAAAATATATATTTATAAATTCCATCTGCTACGTAAAGCTTAAACTAATACCGTAAATATTAGAATATAATTACAAATGAAACTGAGCTGTTAAAGAGGTTTGTATATGCGCACTGTATTTTTGTGTAAATTTAAACATGCGCAAGGCTTATCACTGATGATACCAGTGGCAAATTAAGACATTTTTGGCTTTACACAAAATGTCAAACTCTATATAAAATTGTAAAATTTTTTTTCATTTACAGTTTGATATTCTGAGCAACGGTCAAAATGAATAAAATCGCCGCTGCTATCGCCTTAAAATTAAATAACACACGTAATAAAGAAGCCGCGAGGAAATTATTGTATTACAAGTACGAAAATTGATAAACGATAAATATAAAATCAAATTAAACAAATTTTGAACTAATGCTTATTGTTGTCGATTTCAATCTTCTGTTCGACGGTCTTTACTGAGAAGTATGATTTCTTTTGATAAGAGATTTAATATTTACAAAAAAAATTTTTCTTTTACTCTTTAACTTTTTTCTTTGTAAAAATTGCATTTAATTTGAGATATAGTCACATTGTTTATATCTTGTATTTCTTTTCTATACAAGTATCTACTATTTCGTTGAATTTTATTTAAATGTACGTGCACTTTGACATTTCAATTCTGTTCTCATAAAGAAAGAAATTTACATTCATTTACATTTTTTACTTATCGCTTGTACGACAATTTAAGCATAAAAATTTACATCTTTAAATAATTTGTGAAAACAGAAGAAAGTGTGCTAAACAAGATCAAAAAATTTTATTATTTTTATTCGTTTAAACAGTTTAATTTAAATTAGCTTTTTTTTGCAAGTGTAACAGAAAAATGCTGTTTTTGAAGAGGGACTGTAAAAAAAAGATATATGTACAGCAATATTTTTCTTGAGCATGAAAAGTTTTGAGATTTACATATATATTTAGAGCGAAGAGAATAATTAAAATTTTTGAAAATTTTACGATTTTTTCTTTTACTAACAGCAGCCGTTTTAGTGATATTAAGATAGTTATGCTTTCATCATTTGGAAGGAAAACCCTAAAACTGAATTTAAAAATAAGAAAATACTTTCACAAAAAATAAAATATCAATAAAAAATCTTAATTTTAAGTAAAAATCCAAATCGGGCATTCTTAATGATGAGATTCTACTGAGTCATCCTTTTATTAAAGTTGGCTTGGAATAATTAGCGTGGAAAGAAGACCCTGTTGAGCTTGACTTTAATCAAATTTATTTTACCGATTTTTAAAATGTTTGCAAAATAATTGTGTGTACCTTTAATTCTGGAAGCTTAGGTATGAAGCTTGGTTTAGACACTAATCAATACCCTGACAGGATGTGTAAGTTGCACACTGGGAAAGATTAAAAATTTTATAGAAATAACTTACCAATTTCTTAAGGGTTAAAATGAAAATGCTTAAAAAAAGAGAAAAAATGGAGTTTAAGTTTAACTAGCAATTAGCGTAGTAGAGACGCAAAACAGAAAATATTAATTGTGTCCTTAATAACATGTTTAACGCAAAGTATAATACGTAAAGTTATCTCATACAGTTAATAAGATCCTTTCGATTTCCAGCTTTAAATACTGTCAGCCTGATATAATCAGCTGACCAGAAAAATGGCATTTTCAATTTGAGTTTTCCAAAAAATTTAGAATTTTTTACAAATATATTTGCAAAAGAAAAAAGAAACAAGAACAAAGTTTTTTAATAAACATATGAACCCTTTGTTTTTGAAAGTGGTATAATTCGTAGTTTGAAAAAATCTACTTTATCAGGTATTTATTTTATATCAAATCCTAATAAAATAACATAGTCTGAAGAGATTAGCAGTGTGCCATGAAAATTAACTTAATAAAATGTGTTTATTTTTTGGTTGATTTGTTTTTTTTTTTTTTTTGATAGTGGCTTAAGTCTGTTCAGATAGTTTGGCAAAATAATTAGCAATTTTGTCATGTCCTCAGGTAACGGTTCAGGTATGACCAAGTAATCCTTTTAAAGTAAAAACTTACATTAAAAAAAGAAATAGAAACGAATAACAGCCAGTTTACACAACACAATCTGCCGTTTAGACGCGCAAAAACGTTAGCGTTTCCCATCTTTGGGTCTTTAAAACACAAATGTCATTTTTTTTAAACGTAACAAATGACAATTTTTTCTGGTTTATGTATCGCGCATTGTAGTGTCAGAAACGTCAAAGCTGAGCGAAGGAAAAATACCATTCGTTTTAAAAATTTTACATATATATGTAACATTTTCACTAATAAAACATCTACGTATGCATCTACTTTAAAGTTATTATATATTCATATAATCAGTACACTCACACTTTAACAATTATTACGAGTATTTATTATTAAACTTTTTTATTTATTTATTCCTTAAACTTTTTATTTGCACAATTTTTTTTTAACAAATTGATTGTTTGATAATTTTGTTTTGTTTATTTAACTCAGCTGCTTCTTTTTAAGCGCCGAAATGGGTTTACCATCATTTAAGGCAAAAATAAATTATGTATATGAAAAAAAGTAAATAAAAATTATTAATTAATACATTGGCAATACTACGATTTGACACAACATTTATTTACACGAAACACTACGTAAGTTAAACGAAAAAACCGAAACGTGTTACATGGACGCTAATTATTACGTATTCGTCCATATGCCATCCGGTTTCGTTTCGTTCGTGACGTGTTCTATAAACAGGCTGTAAGTCTAATTTCCTCTTCAGTTCATACTTTAAAAGTGAATTCGGAACCCTTACAAATGGAATAAAGCAACATGAAATCAAAAAGGAGGACACGGAATCAACGTAATTATGCACAAAATATAAGAAAAGTGAAGAGAAATATTGAAAACGAATATAAAACAAAAGTCTCTAAGCATGTCGGTGGTAATTTTTCCGAAAATAAAGATAGTATAAATGAAATCGGATATGAAGACAGAAGAGCTAATTTTGGCTCTTTTTAGAAATAAGAATTTGTTTCTGTATGGTTTGGTTTGAAAACAATCAATGACACAAAGACGACCTAGGAATTACGAAGGATGAGTTTCCAGCATGTGAAACCTATTATAAGATCTCATCGCTCTTCAGGCCGAAAGTATCTAAATGTATAAACTGTATGTGAAAAAATGTGATGAAAATAATACATCACGTGTGAAGGAGTGGACTTACAGGAAAATATTCAATACGGACAAAAGTGTGATTCGCTAAAACAAATTGAAGCATCCAGTAATGAAGACAAGAAGTTGAATTTTATGGAATTTCCGGATTCACATCTCAACAGTGCCGAACAGTCTAGAAAAAGTTTAACATACAAAAACCAACAGATAACTCAATTCAATATTACGGATTCACATTCGATCAACAGAAGCACTTTCTTATCCAAAACTTTCTGTTGCAGTAGCATATAATAAGCGCAACATGTACGTATACAATTTACGGTTTCTTAATTTCCACAATGAAAATGCTAAAATGTAAATATGGGATAAAACATTCGCCTCAAGAGGGTCACAGGAAGTTGGGCCCTGCGTCTTAAAGTACATTTGTGACATTACTACTCAAAAACAGGTCATAGCTTGAAGTGATGCCTGCTCAGGAAAAATCGTAACATTAAGAGGGCTTTAATTTGGTTAAAAATTGTTTAGTCATCTTTTAATAATTTTGAAATAGTTGATCATAAATGTATGGTATCCAGCCATTTTTTTACCAAATGTTTACGAGTTTTGTTTGATAGAAACTAAAACTAGAAAATTGAATTATTTATACATACCTAAGTATTATTATAATTTAATAGAAGTATGTAAAATGAAAAACCCAGTTTTGGTAGTACAAAGGGCTCAGAAACATTTAATTTCGACAAAACAACTAAAAAAATCAACGAATAATAAGAAAAAAACACCAATGGAAAAGCTGTGTCTTGGCTTAAAATACAATGGATCAGATTTCTACTAAATATTCCATATAAGATGTTCTATAAAATTTCATTGGATGACAATTCCGAATTCGAAGTATTATACCTCTCAGCTAGACCTAGAATTTACGAAAATATTGATTTGCATCCATTAAACACAGCCATTAGACCAATAACAGAAGAAAAACGTTAAGATTTGATGGATGTACTATGCTATATCCCATTAGTTTTTTACAAATAATTCATTTCCTTAAAAACTAATAAACAATTTACTTACTTACAACGAAATGAGTTTGACTAAAATGTTAATTACTAATAAAAATGTTTCCTTGATGGTATAAGTCATTTATAGGGTCATGCAGTTAATTTTGGTATTGGTTTAAGTCATTTCAACCTTTCAAAACCACATTTCTTTTTAAAAATGGTGGCACTACCTTACTGTCGAAAAATCATATTCAATAATACAAAAATATTTTTTCGACCATTAAAATGACTTATACCACTTTCAAAATCAAGGACTCATATATTTTATTGGTTTTTTTAAAGGCACTTCATGAACTCTAAGATCCTAAAGCTATTTCACCGAAAGCACTTATTTATTATAAAAGTATTTAATGAGGCGGACATAAGTGTAAAAATTGAAATTTTGGGATTTTAGATTTTCAAGTTGGGAATATTGAGAAAAATTTCTCTTAAATATTTGAGTATTTTTTCGGCATAATGAATTGGATTTATCTGACAATTGAAGGTCTTTAAAAAAGGAGTAAGTACTAGAAATATGAAATAATTGATCACTCTAGCCTTTATATATTTAGTGCCTAATTTGATGTGAATCCAATATAATGACCTTTTATCTATTAATTTATCTATTGATTTCTGATACATTCTTATTGGCTTGCTCTGTGATGTTGTTCTGGAGATTGCATGCCTTTTCTAGAAAATAGAATAAAGTAACCAAATATAAGGCCAGATCCATAGAATTAATTTAAGAAAAATATATTAAATTTAAATATAGCAGCTCATATTCTATGAGTTCTTGTGCGGTCTTTACAATTACATCAATCTTTATCTTGGTAGAAGTTATTTGCATGGTATTTCTATAAATTCACTTTGTTCTTCATTATCTGTATTTCATTTCAAATTTTCCAATTTATGTTTGATCTTCGATTCTTATTAAGGACTAAATTGCTTTTAACAATTACCAGTGTTTTAAATAAAAATTTACTTGTTTATGTTGCCAAAGGCAACAGATGTAGTATTTTATTTAGATTTAAGAAAATTGCTTTAAATAGTAAATATTACTTTTGTAAAGAAATGTGTTGAGAATTCTCTACTTTTACTGATAAAATTCATTTAGAAATTAAAAAGGAGATTTCTTGTTGTTCTTTAACAAAAATTTCTATTTTGTCATTGATTTTACTAGAGAATAGTTGTGTGTTTAGGGCATTAGTAATTAATTAATGAAAAGTCTTGCGAAAAAGCCATCATTTAGGTCTATTAGTTATTTCAAATATTCCTTTAATTATTTTGACAAAGGCTCAGAACCTATCAAAATGTTTTTCATTTAAAATTATTTATTATATTGAAGCTTTTAAAGTGATTTTATTTATAGGAAACATGTGGGTAAGACCTTACACATTTTGGTTTATTATAAAAAACCTACTACATTTGTTATCTTACAAATTTATGGATATTTGTTACTTTATCATGCCTTAAGGGGTTAAAGGATTTTAAGGAGATTTGATCCTAATTACACTGTTACTTGGAAAATGGTATAAGCAATATTATACTTACATATTTTTCTCAGTGGTGACAATTTCTTTATCCTAACTTTATTCTAAGAGTCTACATAAAGACATTCTGTCACCTCAATATTTTTTTGTTTTTTTATTGGAGTTACTTGACTAGATTTACATACATGGTGAAGTGTATATAAGATTCGATATAGCCAAATATAGCACTCTTACTTGTCTTATTTTAACTTTAAAAAGGCATTTAAAATAAAATTATAACTCACATGCCATGTTGCCTTTTTTTAGACTTGTTTGAGAGGTAGTAAAAATCGCTAACGTTACAAGAGAAGGGTTTCTTAAAAAGAATTTAAAATCTTAAATTATTTTTGAAAAAAAAAATCGTGACGTTGTTAAACTAAATGTTTTTTTTTGACGATTTCTTTTTGTATTTAAAATTAGGTTTATTTATGCTGTAGATAATTTTTATATAAAATAGCAATGTTTTTAGATAAGAAGATTTTTTATACACGAGTTTTTTTATAGGGATTTTTAGCCTTAAGCTTTCAAAATGTCAAGACACCTAAATATATTTATTTTGTCCTCTCTATTGCTTGAACTTAAATAACATAGTCCCAAGGTGTACATAGCGTCATTTCCTTGACTGTGTACAATGTCATTTAAAAATAATTAAAAAAAAAAGTTTGACAAAATTAATTTTAAAAAAATTTAATTTCTTTCTAAATGTCCCCGACTTTTTATTCGCTCGCCACGAAAGCATTACTTTAACCAGGAGCAAGAATGAAACTCCAAAGAGATAAATGATCCATTTAGATACTTTTTCTAATTTTGAATAAAACACTTAAAATTAGGCTGGGTATCGGAATACTTCGTATGACACCTAGAAAAAATCTCAAAGATTTACTTTTTGAAGATAATAAATTAATTAATTTAATTTAATTTCTAACAAAACGTCTGTTACAATGTTGCTCACGGTGTCAATTTGATTTGTCACAGTGTACACCCACACTCTTTGCTACCATTGCTATACTTTCCTGATCACGGAACGGCTGTGGTCTATTAGGTTGCGTATCATCCCAAAAGAATTTAATTTCAACAAGCCAAATTACCGTATGTGGAGCGAAGAAAATGCTCAAGCAGTCAACGAATCACCATTACATTCGTAAAAATTAAAATTTGGTGCGGCTTACACGCTGGCGGCGTCATCGGTCCTTATTTCTTTCGAAATGAATAGGGAGTTTCCGTTACGGTGAATAACATTTGGTTCCAACAAAAAGTCACAACTTGCTATACAGCCCGCTTAACAACCGATTTAATAAAAATTTAATTTAATTACTTCCAAAGTCATCCTGTTTACTGGACCTATCGTTCCTGTGATTTAATGCCTTCGAAATACTTTTCATGGGGTTATGTTTTCATTTGTTAATGACGAATAATCAGCAACTCTTGAAGCATTGGAAGCCAATATTTAAGCCATACGGCCAGATTTACTGCAAAAAGTCATCAGAAATTGGACTGATGAAATGTACCTGGCCTCTCGTAACCTCTAGTGACAATGCAATCATAATATATTGACCAAAAATTATAGTTACGCTATTTTTAATATTTTTTGCGTGTAGTTGGTTCCAGATGCTAAGTTCATATCCCAGCTGTTGCAAAGTAACATCATAAATATTTTCAATTGTTGTTCTTTTTATGGTGGTGAAAATCATAGCGGTCTCTTTAACTTTAACTATCCTGCAGCATTAAATCGTCGGTGAAATAAAATTAATTAATTTAACTAAGATTTAAAGCTTTGCAGGCCGTTGCCCAGCATGTGGCTGGTTCGAGAACTTAAGTTCATGTCCCAGCAGCCGCTAATTAAAATCACAAATTTTTTCGACTGACGTAATAGAAAAAAATAATAGCATTTATTACCCTGCAACATTAAAGCGTATGTAAAATAAATTCGCTACTGCCAGCGTTAATTCCCCAACTTCGCCTTTAAGGCAGGCTGAACCTTTTTTCTAAAAACAGCCGCATATCAAATATTTGACTCGTAGGCTTTAAGATTTTTATCTATATAAATTAAGATTCAGAGCGTTTTTTGAAGCCCGTTGCCTTGCATGTAGTTGGTTCGAGAAGCTAAGTTCATATCCCAGCAGTTGTCAATTAATATAAAAAATGTTTCCAATTGAAGTGGTAGAAATAAAAGCATTTATTACATTAATTAAAACTTCGCTGTCCCTCTTTCTCTCACTTTCTCTCCCATCTTGCTAGCGGATTGATTTTTTACTTAATATTATATATTGATTGGTTAAATAAAGGGTATTTTAAAAGGATTACTAATTTCGTTTTATTTTAACTGAAAGAAAATGTGTCTAATATTATTAAAACCTACTAAATGAAAAAAATTTAAGCCTTTAATGTGTGAATATATTGTAAGCCATGTGGTCGTATCGTCTGATGAGAAGAGAAGTGCAAAGCAATCATAATTTTAAGGTGATTGATTGCCACGCTCTTCGCAAAAAGACGAATGTTGTGTTTCAAAAGTAGAATCGGTTCCTGATCGGCTAAGATAACTGACTTGACACATCTCTAACGAATTTTAACGCACGCTCAAAGGGAGAAATTATAGCTGAGCTCACAGAAAAAGCCCTTGCATATTTTAAATTTAAATTTAAATTTTATTTCTTCCCAGATTCAAGTTTTATTAAATTTTGAATTGTTATAATTTTTTTTTTCATAATTATAGATTCTTTTTTAATCAAAAATAAAATTAATTTAATTAGTTAATTAACTAAGAATTTTGTTTTTATTTTTTAACTAAATATTTAATCCAGCTAACTAAAAGTTTATATAATTATAACGTGAAAAAATTTAATGTTTGAAATCAAAAATATTAAAACCTATTGAAAAAAGGATGTTTTTAAAATAAAACAAATTAAAGTGCTTTTTTACTTTACGATTGTGCAAAGTTTTTAGGTGTTTAAATTAATTATTTAATTATAGATTCGATAATTGAGTCAATAAAAAATTTCATTAAATTTCATTAAAATATAAATAAAAACTTTAAAGCAAAAAAAAAAAAATTACTTCTGTGCTGATAGAAAAGCATTAAGTTTTATAAAATAAAAACTGTTTTTGAAATAAAACAGTTTCCTGTGTTTTTTAATCAAAACGATTTTCTTAAATTTTGTAATTGTTTCAATTATTTTTTTATTATATTAGTTTTTTTTTGTTTCTTAATTAAATATGTGATTGATTTAATAAACTATTTAATTAGAAAATTTTGTGTTTATTTTTCAATTAGATATATAAGTGAGCCTACTCAAACTTTAAAAGTATTTCAGTCAAAAATAAATAAAACTTTAAACGAATGAAAAAACTTTTTTTCTGTGCTGGTGAAAAACACTCAGTTCTCTGGAAACATATTTTTAATATAATACAACTTTCTATTGTATTTCATTTATACGTTTTTTTTTAAGTTTAAGTTGTTTAATTAAAATATTAATTGAATTTCTTAATTAGAAAAAACTTTCAAAAAAAAAATATATATATATATATAAACAAATATTATTTTTAATAATAATAAAGTCATAATCATGTTTTTATTCTTAAATTCAACAATACAATCATAACAGGAATAAAGTTTTTCTCCGCTTGTCTCTGCATAGGTTGAGTGTAAAGTCTTGCGATAAAAAAAAATAAATAAAAATCTTTTTACTATATTTTTCAGATTTTGATTTATTTTGTAGAATTATTTGATTACCAATTAGTTTCCTAGTTATTTTATTTATCTGGCAGAAAAAATTTATTAAAAAAAAAACTTAAAAATTTATAATTTAGAATCCTTATGTTAATCTGCGCCAATGGTTCTAAATTCCTTTTTATGGAAATATTAAGAAATATATATCCATATCAACATCGGTGGTTTCTACCAAACTTTTGTATAAACATTCAAGAGTCCTATATCTTAAATTGATTAAAAAACAACTATATTCAACCAACAAAATAAAAATTCAACAAAAACTCGTAAACCTTTTATACAAAAACACGGTACTAATTAAAACTAAATTAAAATATTTACTAATTTTCAGTTTTCTTATAGTATATTTTTTTTCTTAAATTCTTACTATTGCCATTAGAAACTATTGATAAGTATTTGAAAGATTAGGGAAAAAAACGCAAATTTTTAAAAATGTCATGTCAATTTTTAGTTTTAAATAATAAATATTACATATGGAGAAATCAAGCACACTTGACGTAAATGACCCAACAAAATAACAAATAAATTATTTTAAAAGTCTAAAAATAATAAATAATTAATTTTAAAAGTTAATTAATAAAAAATATAACATGGAAGATGAGTCCGCACGAAACGAGACAAAAATTGTTAACGGGAAATGAACTGAGAAACAGTTGTAAAAAATAATTAAATAAGAAATTGGAATAAATAAGAAATTTGTCATATATATATATATATATATATATATATATATATATATATATATATATATATATATATAATTTTTGTCTATCTTAGCACATTTTAAAATTTTATAATTCACCTTTTTTTAATATTTTTATGTGCCCTTATGAAATAATGAATATTACTAAATCTAAAGAGGTCTATAATATTGCAGCAACAAATTTATCCTTTCCTTTCAATCCATTAGAAAAAAAATTCAGAATAATTTTTGCAAAAAAAAAAAAAAACCCTTTTGAAAAACAAAGGCGTAAGGATGATGAAGACCGTCATCGCAACATCATCAATGATTTTTTGTTTGCAAATATGGATAATATTGAAATGCACGAAATGTGGTTTCAACATGATATCGCTACGCAATATTTGTCAACCGCTGACTTCGACCAATTGAAATAAAAGGTTTGTTCGAGCTTAAAAAATCCCCTTTTATACTCACATATCCGGACAACATTTAAAAAATATAAAAGTTGTTTATCGATATTTAAGTTTATTTTCCATACAAAATTCTATTTAGCTTTGAAAATAATTCTAGGTTGAATAATAAACAGAAATGTTCCATTTTTAATTAATATAATCCACAAGCTACTGCCAATAATAAGTATTACATTCACAGAAGATCACTATTTATTGTAAGTCATAGGAAAACGGAATCTTTGATCTATATGTCTTAAAAATCTTTCTTTGTTGCAGATATATATGGACCCTTGAGAGTATCTTTTGTAATTAATTACACTTCCACTGGTTGCCTCTACATAAGCACTACATAACTCCGTTCGCAGTATAAAATACTGTCGTATTTTCGTAGATAATGGCAACCATTAAGTGCTTTTAACTTTAGTAATTAAACGTCTGCTTTACAAAAATAAAGAATAAATAAATAAGGGATGACACAGAAGGAGAAAAAAATTTCTGTTAAAGTGAAATTTTAAGTGCACATTGACAATCTTTGTAACACAAAAAGGGTTTTTTATGTTTAAATAATTTCGTTTTATTTACACAAGTTAAAAAAGCTAAGCACATTCTTGGAAATAATTTTTGCTTTCCAACGTTCTACAGCTGGTTTAAGGACTTTGCATCCGTATGAAAATAATGTTGCCAGCCAAATTCATAACAACATTTTGCTATTAAAATGAAAAAGTAATTAACTTCATATAAATTTAAAATGTAAAAGATATTTTGAGAAAATGCAAAAGGACTTAAAGAGATAAATTAAAAAAATTTTAATGTTATTACTTCCTTTTATGAGATCTCAATTTAAAACGATTCTTTCTAGGGTATTTTTTTCCTAAAAACAAATACTTACTTTTATTATCATCCAATATAATCGTTGATACTCATTTAAAATATAAAAGTCATTGGGGTCTTCTAGACTGTAAACAATTTTCGATTAATTTTCCTGGGTTTACTATTATTATTTTCTTTTTAATATCTTTACTTTAGTGCTGTTGCATGCAACACGCAATCAGTGCAATTTTGTATTCTGATAATTCAGCAATATTTGTTAGACATTGTTTTCTACAAATATATTTCCTTAGGAGAATTTATTTGTTAATAATAAATGTAAATTACAATAAATACAGACTTTTACAAGAGTTCAAATGTTACGAAACGGATGTGAGATGATTATATGTCTGGCAAAGCTATTACCACAAGTTTTTTTTTCATAAGGATTTTTTATAGTGTGACAAGGATAAAAGGTTGCAAAAATTTAAGTTCTTAAAATTATTTAAATAAAACAAAGTTCTCAAAATTATAGAACTTTTTGCTTTAAGAATTAAACTAAAATGTTGAAATGATTTATAAAATATTTCTGAAAAAAGTTGTTAAAGATTAACAACTTTAAATTAAATTAAAATACAAAAAAAGTTTTCTTAATGCCAGCGATGGGTTCTGTTTTAAAAAAAGCAACTCCAATTCTCTAGATCACATAATCACTCCATGTATGGATCAAAATGTATCACATCTGACTTACCATGTCAAACTAAAGTATCTAGCGATGTCCCTGCTTGTTCAGATAAGTCGTTTATCACGCATTAAGTGGAAAACGCATTTTTCCTGCCAGTACCTGACAGCCAACTGGTGTGGATACTGATTGCCTAGTGCCCCATTAATGCCATCATCATCAGCCACACTTTCTTGATGATCTAAAAGTTTTCACAGTATCGAACCTCACATATCTAAATGCAGCATCTAAAACTGGTATTGTGGCGAAGCTACTGATAGCCGAGAGCAGACTTAGCGCTCTCCAAATCCTGTTAAATTCCAAAGCAGCCGCTGTCAGCAGGTAAACACCTGCTATAGGACTCAGACTGTTAATTAATTGAATTCAGTTTTATTTGAAATGGAATAAATGCGAACCGCTTGATAAATTTTATTTTTTTTAAACACGAAAAATACTTAAGGGATAACCCCTAGTTATACAATATATTGCATTACAGGACTTAGTATATTAGGTCCTGGAAACTTCTCGAAGAAAAAAATAATTTTCTCTGTAATACCTATTGTGGTTCATTGGCCAATCAACCGCGTGTTACGCACACGATATTATGGATTTTAAGAACAGATTCCCTGTTTTCATTAGAGCACAAACTGTATTATTAAAGATAAAACAATCAAACATATTTCACATGCATGTGTGCTCCAGTATATCAATGGAGCTTGAAGCCCTTAAGTAACGGGTGTATTCTATTTTCGGTATATTAAAAGTGACATAAAAAATAAAGAGATCAGATGGAGTGAATTATATCTTGAAATGTTTTAGAAAATTGTACCCTTATGCACAGAAGTTCTACAGAATATTATACTTCATCTGTAATTACGGGAGGTTAGATTTAAAGGAATAAAAAGCTCGTGATGTGCTTCGCATGAAAATTCAATTTGATCTTCGATGGACTAAACACATTTTTCATGTCTCAAAAGAAGATTTCAAGGGCATAGTTTTTTGGAAACGATGTAAAAGATATTTCGCTCGATCTGATCTCCTTACTATTTAGAACACGCACATCCGGCAATGAACGGAACACAACTCTCTTGTAGGGACCGGTGCTACAAAGTCTGTTTTGGAGTTACTCGACTAAGTACAAGAGAGGGTTAAAAGCCTTAAAGCTGATAGTTGGGGATTCAACATGAATTGTGTAACGCTGTTTTATCGATAAGGATTTAAGCTGCTACCGTACACTATATACTTTATAATTTTTGTAAGTTGTTAAATAATGAGCTCTATATTTAATGCACACTTAGAAAAATTTATATTAAAAAAAAAAAAAAAAAAAAAAAAAAAAAAAAACAATTGAAAAAATAAAAACTCCAATAAGACGGGTTAAAAGTTTTCCATGGCACTTTCTTGTTTCTTACACTTATATTTTCGTCATGTATTATAAAAGAAGCCATTACAAAAATCATATGCCAAGGTCCATTGATTTGTTCTACGTTTGGTTTTGTATTGCCAAGCATATGGTCCATTACAGCTACTCCTATTTTACTTAAGTAACAATGCATGATTGCTTTCGGTTTTTTTCTTTACTGTTGATAATAATATAACGGCCTGGTGTTTTTTTTTTTTGACTTTACGTTTTGGATGTTTTTTCATTTCCTGTGGAAATGCAACTTGTTGCTTCTGAGCGCATCAAAAAAAACCAAGACCAATAGCCATTATTCTCTTATATACATAGATCTAGTTGTAAAAAAGCTATCAGCAATGATTGTTTTTCTTGATAACTTGCATCGCAATGCAAGATGCATAAGCTCGTTTTCTCGCTGTTTTTCTGCACTAATTTGGCTCTGCTCTCTGCCAGAATATATATTACTCTCTAATGGGAAATGCGTTTTTGCGTCACAAGCCCACCATATTTAAATGCCATAATTTGCAAAGATTTTTATTTTTGTTTTTACTGCATTGTATACAAATAGTATAGAGCCTGGCTGGGCCCTGGTGGTACAAACATCAATAAAATTTTCTAGAGCAATTAAAGCGCCTACAGAAAAAAATTAGGTTTTTTTATATTTTTATAGGAAACACTTTCGTTGAGGAATTCATTAAAAACTAACTAGAACCATCTATGCTATCTATGTAAAAAATTAAAAAAAACTCTCAAAAATGCCTGTCCAGGCCCCGGTTATTGTTTAAGGGTTAAACAATATTTTCTGGGATAATTTTTTTTATTTATTTTATTGATTCAAGTCTGTGTGCAAAATGAAATACAAAATCTATTCTTTTCAAAATAATAACAAAGTTCGCAAGCAATTTATTGTAACTAAATAAATTGAGAATTTAAACCCTCAATGTGTGGCAATTCTCCTTAATACTAAAATATGAATACTTAGAAAAAAAAAATAATAATGAACGTGATTTTTTTATATCAGTTTCTTAATTTTTTAACTGACTTCCAAAAAGGACTTATCCTTCGTCAGTAATCTTTATATCGGTGCCCGCAGAACGAAAGTAATTTTTTAACTGATTTAAATTTTTTTTTTTAATTCAAAGCTGATATAAAAAAAACGTATAATTATAAAACCTAAGAGGTGTCTCCACACAATATACCACATATCTACCAAATCATACCGGAAAACCATTAAAATATTAACAATAAGAGGAAGCATTAAAAATATAAACTTAATATAAATGGGTGTCTCTTTGTAACCTTACTTGATTTATGTGGTTCTATCTTTATAGTCAACTACTTCAGAATTACACAGAATATGAACTTCTGAGTCTTTTATCACAACAAATATAAAATTGAAAGTTAAAGGGTTCCCCCATATATGATACTATATGTTGTAGAACCGTTATATAACAAAAAAAAAATGGATCAGAAAAAAATAAGCCCTTAATAAGCGAAAAATTTCTTCTCTACAATAAGTTTTCTTTTTCTTCTTGTAAAAAAATTTTTAATTTTAAATTTTGACTCTTAGTGTCTTCACGTGAACCGATTGTTAATCAATAACAAACAAAACAAACCATTAAAAAAACTTATTTTGAAGCTTTTGTTTTTGAGAACCAAATGAAAACTGCACGTCCACATTCAAAAATTAAAAACAAAAATTTTATTATCAAAATCTTTCTGCAGGTAGAATTCGATGGAATGGGGATAGCACCTATGATGTGCCCAATCTTCCTTCAAAGAAAGACTAAAGCACGAACATCAGATTGAAGACCTTATCTGGCCATTTCAGTTTTGTTACCATCTGTCACATGCGGTTTAATAGGCAATGCAGGAAGACCAAAGCTTTGTTGGGCTTAGCAATTAAAGATCTAACATGGCGGCGTGGGCAGAGGTTTTATTATCAACACCTCTTCTATGAGTACTCGACAAATTAATTAATGAATAGAGGTATCGTTGAAACTGACTTCTTTTTCTGATCTTAAAGATTTCAAGAAGCCATTGCATTCTATCTTTATAATTTAAATTTAATATTCGCCGAAGGCTAAATCAGAAAATTGTTAACCAAATTTTATTTGTTTGTTTATAGTTATACCTTGATAAGTAAATTATAGAATAAATATGTTTTTATTAATTATATATTATGGTTATTATTGTGATACTTATAAAAATTTTGTTGTGATTAGAATTTTTGCAATAATTATTGATTTTAAACAACAATATTTAACATTTTCTGCGTAGTATCCACATTATGTAACTAAGAACTGATTTATAGTTACAAAAGTATTTCGCTAAAAAACTATATTTTATTCACCACAACAATATATATCGTTACAAAGAACATAAAATGGTTTTTGTGTTTTGCTCTGTGGGAAGTTTTGATAAAGTAAATGTGACAAAGTATGAAGAAAAGATTAGATCTCTAAATGGTTCTTTTTTTGAAAATCATAAAAGTAAAAGGGCTTATCTTTCCAAATGGCATTAGATTTAGCACTTATCCTTGACCACAAGATACTAGTCGGAAAGTTAGTCTATTTCATTAAAAAGAATTATGATGGCTTAGCAGCTTAAGTACGAAAATTCAGCTGATGAAGGTACATAAATTAAAGAGTTTAATTTTCCCATCCCTTTTAATAGTTTTTCAATGATTTTTAACAGAAACTTGCAAATTTAATACATTCGCAACAATTTATCACTGTCATGATAATGTCCGTGTTGCGTAACTGAAAAGAAGCAATCCACAATGATTTTTGGTTATAAACAAAATTGTAAAACATAAATTTTTTCACACCGAATTATGTACAAATGCTGTCTTAAATGTTCTATTTAAACGTCTAAAAAAAGAGAAGTATGAAAATAAAAATAGATTTTGGAAATATTTTTTCTTGTAATTACAACTTACAGATTGCTCCTAAAAAAAGTACATGAATTTCAAAAATTTAAGGATGCCGTTATATACAGAACACATATTTTTACATGTCTACGGAGCCGTAACGGACACTTATTTGAATTTTAAGACATTTGGTATCACTAAAGCGCAAAATAGCAGAAAGTAGTAAAAAATTTTACTTAAATAGAAGAAGGTGTCCATTTAGGTGACATAATTTGATAAGCGGTTCTACATTCTTAGTAAAATACTTAAAAAATTACATAGAATATGAACTTCTATTTCTGCCTTAACAACAAGAATAAAATTGACACTTAAAAGGTGTTCCCTTTTATGATAGAACTGTCTGCATATGGCTGTATCTTTTAACCCTTATAGAGAGAGATTTAAAATTTACAGGGAACATATATTGTTAATTCTCTTATAACTGAAATATAAAATTTATAATTAGAAATTAAGTGCTGTCCTCATATATGATACTGTTTCATACATATGGCCTTATATTTTGAACCCTTATAAAAAGAGAGTTGAGGTCATCACAGAGTGCGTTAAGTCAGCAAAGAAAAAATATATAGTTTAAAACTTAAAATTAAAAACTGTATCCATAGATGATGTTATTATATGTATGTAGCATAATATTTTGAAGTTTCATCAATATGGAAAACTTAACTTTAATAAATTTCAGAATTGTTAATTATTTTTTATATAATAATTATAATTTTGACATTAGCTAAAGCTCACGTTATTTCTAAATTTATTACAACAGAAAAATTATTTACAAAAGAAAAAATATTTCCAAGATGTTATGCAGCAGCTTTTCTGAATTGTTACAATGCAAGGAATTTTAACATTAATTTTTTCAGTTTATTTAAGATGTTTTCAGTAAATTTAAAAATAAATGACTTTTGTTAGAGAAAGAAACGACAAAAATACTGATTTTCGGTGCAGTAATTTTTATCTTGTGATTATTGAGTTGGCCAATAATTCTAATTGTAGTTTTAGATTTTATTCATAAGCTATACAGGTTTTCAGTTTCTACGTAATTGAAAAATCAATTTAATTAATGATTTGATGTTCCAACGTCTTATTTCGTAAGTATATGTGTCTTAAGATTTAATCATAATGTAATTTTATTTTTATGTTTATATATTAACAACTAGACGCCCTTAAAAAGTAGTCAAATATCGACGAGACGTCGGGTAAATCGGTAATTTAATTTATTTTTTTAATTTCTTGCCAATTGTAGGCCTTAATAGCTTAAGAATAAAATCTTGTTTTCATCTTGCTTCAGTAAAAACGAAATACTGAATTAAAAAAGGTTCGTCAGTAAGAAGCACTATTTTACAATAACTTAAAAATATAAATTAACAAAAACTGTTGGAATATACATATGTCAGTTTAAGAAGTACTGATAGACAAAAATAATTTACGGAAGAAAACACTAACAAAATATTGAATTTTTACATAGCATTTAAAATTTCTTTCAAGTTAAAAAAAAATAATGTTCGCTCTTTACAGCTACAGAATAAAGAAAATCAATTCTGTGGCTTTCAACATTTAAAAGATATCGCAGACATGTATAGATTAGGTATTTTTTGTACAAGCAGAAACAATTAACAGTATATTATTTTTTCAGCACAGAACAGTCCTAAGTCCGTTAATTTTCAAATAAAAAGAAAAATATAAAGAAATCCAAAAAGAAGAATAAAAATCGTATTTGTGAATCAAAAGTTACATTTAATTTAAATTAAATGTAAGTGGGCCGTTTTTTAAGTGAAAAAGTAGTTATTAAAAGTGGCTTCCCATTTAAATTTATCTACATAATATTTTGAGTGTAGCTATAAGATTACCAATTATGTAGTTGTAACATTTTTACCGTCTTTATTTTATAAAGAAAACTTGTCATTATTAATGAAATTATTGTAGAAAAAAATTATAACAAAAATGTACCTCCTAATACAACCCTCATATTGTTTATTCATTAACCAAATTTATGATGTAATACTTCCTTAACAAAAATTGTTCATTTGTTTTGCTTTTATATTTTCTATGACAAATCATAATTTATGGTGCAGCTTTAATAGCAGCATTATATATTTTCTGTTTTTCTTGTTTTCATATTTTTGAAACGTCACAATAATATTTTTAGTTATTAATGTTTTATCTTATGAAAATTTTTTATCTTTAATTATGTTAAATACCTACACCCTTTTATTTAAGAAAGGGTAGTAAAATATACCGATATATTCCCTTGAAAATTAAAAAAAAATTTTATGACAGCGAAATTCATAATAAAAATAAAAATTATATTTATAGCGGTAATTTTTATAATTATTTTTACTTAAAATATTCATAAGAAATCAATTAGAGTATTTTGGCATTAATCTTAGAAATGGTTTCAATATCATAAGGGAAAATGTGGCAGTATAGTGAATTTAAGTGAGAGACATTTTATATGACAACTTCTGCGTATTCTTAACATTAAAATTCCAAAATTATATTTCTTCTAATCTCCTTTTATAAATAAACTTTGTATCTACGGTACTTCCTAAAGAATATGTTAATGCGAAGTTTGTTATAAAAAAACCCCTTGTTTTTTTTGGTTTCTTTGTAAATAACCTCGTCATATTGATCTATTGTTTATGTCAGTGTGCTTTTTGTTCTTTCTTTTGAAATATTATTTGATTCATACACACATAAATAAAATAAAATATTCCTTTCTTTGCTTTAATCTTACTAATGACCAAAATGTTCATATATCATGACTTACACTTTTTATTATAAAACATTAATAAAAAAGTCAAAATCATAGACAAATGTATTTTGACTGAAAAATAAAGGATTAAAGTTGAGTTGATGGAATGAAAATATTTGTTAGTGTAAAGCTTGACATAAATAAAGAGAAATGTTTTTTTTTTTTCAATAGTAGGTGGTAAAAAATATATTTAACTTTGCGGCTTTGGTGATTTTTGGCTGTTGAGTGTTAGTTGCCGAATTTGTTTCGTAACACTGAGGAACATAATTTGATCTTTTTAGACTAAGGTAATCAAGGATAATTAAATAATTTACGTATCATAAATTTTTAGAGCCATAATTTACTGTTCATGCGTTTGTAGCAATTATTACAAGGAAACGGTAAAACAAAATTTGTTATAATTTATTTTCGCCTTTAGGAAATAAAAAAATTCAATTTTTTTCTTAAAAAAAAATTATGGCATAAAAATTAAATTTTTCAATACTTTAAATAATAATAAATAATAATTCTCATTTTGTAAAAACATTTTCACGATTCAGAAACCATTTTAATTATAGGCTTCAATTTGTTTTCTGTGTATGTTTTTTTTTTTTTTGTTTTATTATTTTTCTATTTTTCTTGCTCTGTTGGGTTTTTTTTTTAGTGTTGCGTTAATTTCTGGGTTTTAGCCATGTTTTCTGTTTTGGTAACTGCTTGCGTACTTATCCGTTGTTCTTTTAAATTTTGCTTTGATAACGCTTTTAGCAGTGTGACATTTTACATACAGTCACTTAGTTCTTTCTGTTTTAACTCTGGTATTTGTTTTTTTATATTATCGTTTTTTTTTTTTTTATCGTATAAATATTTATGAACTTTTATTTCCAATTTTTAGATTTAAGTGGTTTCATGTTTTAATATTTATTATAACTATTGGGATTTTTGTGATTTTTTTTTTTTTTTTGAAAGCAAGAGGAGGTGTGTGTCCTTGACCAGTAGTTACGTATTTACAAGGAAGGCACTAAAAGGCCATTTAAGAATGTCTTTAACTAATTAACTAACAGACAAGATTTGTATTTATGGCATTTAACTAAACCATTAAAATGATCATCTGGTATTTTCCTGTTAACGATTAAAACTAAGTTTTTGACCCATTAAAAACTTAAGATAATTAAAGATTAATAACGCGATATAAAAGAAGATAATTTTGTTTTAAGAATAAATTTTTGTACTTTGTATTTTAAACGTGTACATTAATGATTATTTTAATTAAAATTGAAAATATTGTAATCAAAATAAAAATTAACTAAAGTATGTTTATGTTTGTTTTAAGCTTTAAACTCGTAAACGATAAAAAATAATTTACAAATTTTTTATGTATGACGAAAATTATATAAAAGACAATTAAAAACAAAGAAATTACAGGTTGCAATTTAATGCAGTGTTGAATATACAATCATAAATAACGTGACCTTTTTTTAAGGTCTATCCTTTTTATCCCGCTTTTTATATTTAAGTCTAGTTTTTTAAATATTATAGAATTTTAAAAACCTTCCACGATTTTGTGGCTTTCCGCTGCAGCTTCATGATTAGCTTAATTTAGCAAATTTAAAAATCTTTTCTTTCGCTGTAAAAATTGTTTGTTTAGACAGGATAAACTTATTTAGGAATGCGTTACATAAATTTGTGAACAATGTACAAAAGTTTTTTAGTTATTATTTAATCATCAACTTTTAATTATTTATAAAATTGAAGGTAAAAATAATTGAACATATTAATTAATGCTTTATATGAGATAAAAAGAACTGCTTGTCTTTCAGTTTCAGTAAGGAAAAAAATTAATTACTGAAAAATTAGCAGTGCATAGTGCACACTTGGAAAGAAGTAGTATTGAAAACCATTTTGACTCACGAAACTGTATATTTATAAATATACGAGTATAAATCTTTTATAATTCAAATATATTTTCATAAATGTGTGCTTTATAGAGTTTTTCCTTTCACATATTCTAGTTTTCGAATTCCGCCATTTTAAAATATTTCATGAGACTTTGGCTTTTTAAATAGGCCATCTGGCCACGTCAGATATAAATGAAATATCCAAGCCTTACCGCGAATTCATATTTTCTTTAAAATAAATATTGTAATACTAAATCAACATCTATTGTGATAAGTCAGGCAAAGTATGAAAAATATCGCATGCTTTGCTAAACCAACTATTATACTGTTAATAAGCAGCACAACAAAAAAATCTTTAAATTGTATGGACTTTGTCTAACAAAATCAATACTAACTGATTAGGATTTAGTCTCTGTACTTTAATTTCTAAATTATTTGGTTAAATAAATAATATTTGCAATAAACACAACCCAAGGTTAAAAAGAATATAAAAATATTTTTAATTTCTTAATAAATTTAACAAATAAAAATTTCATTCAAAAATGAATGTAGAATTATTTTTCCACTGACACGATCGTTTTTATGCAAAAATAAACACATTTTTTAGTTATTCTAATGAATAACAAAAGGATAATACAAACAAAAGTACATATTAATTAAAACGATAGTCAATATTCCAACTTTTTCCCCACAAATTCTTTAATACAGTACAGCAAAACGCCAAAAAAAAACTTTATTCCACATCTAGATTTATTATAGTAACTTTTTCCTTGATAAAATTCCTATTAAAGAATTTATACACTTCAGCTTTAAAAAGCAAATAAATATGTTTATTTAAATTCATACAACATAAATGAACATGCAGTTTTAGCGTTCCATGAACACTTCTACATTCATGATCAAACATGTTTTATTGATTTTTTTTTGTAGATATTTACACTGAAAATGTATGTAGTTTTATAAAACCTTTTATATAAATTGTGTAGTTAACAATTTGTTTAAAAGAAAACATGAAACAATATTACTGAATTGGATAAAAAACAAAAAAAAAAAAAACAAAAATCATCGTAAAATACCACTTTTAACGTCTGAATGAAAAAATAAAGAAATTTTAAAATAGAGAAAAAAAAAATTGGAAAGAAACTTAAAACAAAATATCAGGAGTTGTCGAATTAAAAAAAAACTAAACCAAAAATAACCAAAAGACCTACAGATTTAAAAAAAGCATTTTTTAAAAGCATATGCGCTTCAATTTTGACAGTATACTCTCGCAAATGATAGATGATAAAACAACACTTTAGTAATGCTATAACATCACAATATCCACAACACGCCGAAGGAATGTACAGCACCGCCGCACAGTGGCTGAAAATCGTTTTTCGTTGGCCAAAATTCTGTAACCTTTGAACCGATCAAAATATTGAAATAACTTTTTTTTTAATGGATAGATATTTAGTTCAGCTTGATTCAGTTTCAATTACATTAAAATTGATTGAGGACTTTTTAAGGAATTCGAGGTCAAAGTTGAACATTTTAATTTTTTTAACTTTCAGAGTGAAATATGGGTTTATTCTGTGTGTAACATAGTAAAATATCCCTCTAAGATCCAAAAAGTATATATATTCTTGATCAGTGATGAAATCTAATACGATATAGCTATGTCCTTCTGTCCATACGTCCGTCCGTCCATCCGGCCGTCCGTCCATTCGCCTGTCTGTATGAACACGATTCAGTCTAAACGAAAATAGCTAGACCCTTGAATTTTGGTACATATATATCTTGAAGGATAGGGCAGGCTAAGTTCGTAAATGGGTCAAGTCGGACCAGGGGGAAAAAAATTCCCCTAAGAAGAACTAAATCAACCCCTGAAAAACTACACATTTTTACAAGTTTTTTTGTAAATTTGTTAAGCAAATGAAACATTTTTTATATCAAAGAAGGTTCAAGGTCTTTACCCTGGAGCCAGAAAATCATAAAAATTTATTTTTGGACCCCGCCCCCTTTTTGTGGGCGTTTATATAGCATATTATATGAAAAATAGTGTCAATAATTAACAAATTGTATTTCCTAAGCCTAGATTGCATAAAAAATTAATTTTTAAGCTTTCATGATGAATGGAAAATGTACTCGGATCTTCTGCGCTACCTTCACCTTCTGTGCTATTTCTGTTCTTTAGCAGTTTTTTGGCTTCTTCATCTAAGTCCCGATGGTCCACTTTCCATTGATTTCGAATACTGGATATAAACGGATCTTACGTTGCCAATAATATATTAAATAGATCTTCATTTGTTGAGTTCCGTGAAATTTTCCTAGTATTGTGCTCTCTATAAAATATGTAATCCTTGTTTCTTTTTTCTTGAGCCTCCTCTGATAGATCTCCAAGTGGCACCAAATGATATTTAATGACATCTTCACCATTATAAAGGATTTTGTGAACTGTTGCAGACATATTTCTCCATGGGTAGTTAGTTGTATATATTTTTGCAGTTTCCTTAGCATAATCTCCAAATTTTCTACAGTCAATTTCTTCATTGCACGCAAGTACTTCTAGTATTATTTTAAATCTGAAAATAAGGTTAAAATCCACTCCTGTTATTTCAGATGCTGTTTCTGGATCTGAAAAGAATCTTCTTGCGGTATTGCCATCATATGTATTGCCTGACCCTTGTTTTGGCTGATCTATAATCAGTCCACGTTTGCGGTATTCATCTTGAATATGTTTCTTTTTTGAACTTCTTAACTCTTTGTTGGTCTCGTTGTTTCTTATTGATCCTGAAGACCCGAAATCGAAATCATAACTGATTTTTAGTATGTGTTCCATAAGTCGTATTCTTGCGTGTAGTGGTGATAATCCAAATTCATATGCATCGGTATTATCTAATGATTTTGCTGGGACTTGGATTAATTGGGTTGATGTTGCTTGGCATATAATGCAGCTGGATGCAGCCTTCGTGTTAGTCAAAGCCTGACCCACTTTTCCATCTATCATTGTCAGGACTAACTGGTAACATACTTCCTTGATATCACTAATTTCTTTATTAATAACATCATTTGTTTCTTTTTTGAATTGAAATTTGATTGGCCTGCAGTATTTCATAGAAGATGGTGTCTCATTTTTCCAAATATCCATTGTTTGCGTTGTACTAGTCGAAGGCTCTGAATCTTCCAAAATCTTTTTCAATCGCAATGGTACAAATGATACCATGAACATATCTGAGTCAGAAATATTTTCACATACAGCTTGTTTATATTGTTTTTGTCCCGAAGAACCATCACATCCCCATTTACAAAAAAGAATTAACTTTGTGTTTCCGTATTTCTTCAGTTCATTTCCTGTTATTGATTGCAGCAAGCGTTCGGCTGTGTGATCAAGTAGAGATTGTAGTTGTACCTCTGCCGAAATTTGTGTGATTGTAATAGTGTCCTTTGATGGCAAACAGTCCATTTTAGCAGCGGTTATGTGATGATATGCTGGATATATATTTGAGCCTTTTTCAATCGCACGCTGTCTGAGTTTAATATATTGCCTTTTTGTTAATTTCAAATCCAGAAATAATGCTAATGCCTCCTCATTTGTGTACTGTATTGCATCATTCGGACTTGGTATACTTTTAAGAATCCGTTTTGTTCTCGGTGGACTAGCTTTAACAACTTTTTCAATGATATCCACTTTTGTAAATTGGTTCTGTGATCGTAATTGATGTAGGAAAGATTCTTTTATATTTGTAGAACCAAAGGCATCGTTAATATCTTTAAGCTTCCGCCTCTTAGATCTATCGCTGCAGTTGTCCACTAATGATTTGCGTGGTCTTCCAGCCTTATCTTGCTTTGCTGTTTCTGCAGCGACAGTAAGTTGACCTTCTAACCACTTTGCACTTTTTATATAAAATTTTTGGTTTACTGTACATAACTTCTTTGTAGCGTTTTTTTTAGTGCTTTGACGAAATTATATAATTGCTCTTGCATTTCGGTACTACACGAATTTAAGTTTATTTTAACGTAACTAAGAACATCTTCCTGATTTTTGTTTTTAAAATACACTTCGGCCAGTTCTTTATAACTGAAGCTCTCCGTTTTCTTCTGAATATTTTTATTTGCGTTTGTTATGTTTTATCCGTACACTTAAAATATTAAGTTATTATTGAGTAATCCCTTAACGAATCCGTACTTTTATAAATTTTTAGATACATGTTCTTCACACACTGATCTTTAATTTCATAGCAGGTAGCGCTTAAATTGAACAAAACTGCACTCATGCGTCAATATGGGGTTGTTTTTTAACTTTATTGGTTTAATGTCGCAATTATTGTTATAAAATTGTTTATGACTTTGGTTGACCCTAACATTTGATAACAGGTAAATTTAGAAAGAGATCATATGCTCTGTAGAGCCCATTGTGATAATTTTATTACTTATTTTTTGCTAATCCAAACAAGGCCATTAACCCTTTCGAAGGTATTATATTTATTTTTTTTAGTTATACGTAGCCTAAACTAAAAAAAAATAAACTTTTGGGCAAAAAAATGAAAATTTAATACACCATTGTATACGAATTTTTTTCGAGTAATTTCATTACAAAAAAAAAGTGTTCTACAGGCGGCTTGTGGCGGGTGCAAAAGTATATATAGCCTTAAAGAGGACACTTTCACCTTTCTCGTGGTTATATATGTTTCTTGTTCCCTTTTGTTCCCTAGAAGTTCTATTCCACTAAAGTTTAAATTTGAGGAAAATATAGTAGTTTCATAAATATTTCATAACGCCCCTAATATTAAACGCTAGAGCTGTGCCTACTTACAACAACTAAAGACAATAATCCTACCAACATTATAAAAAAACCGCAGACCATTATCGATGATAGCTTGCGAGTAGTAACCATTTAATTTTGGTAAAAAACCAAAGAAAAACACCTTTTTCTAAAATTAAAAAAAAAAATAGAGTTTGACAGCATGCCACGCCCACAATTATCAATATTTTAACATAATTTTTTGGCTACATTAATTTGGATATATTAACTACAAAATGACGCAAAAATTTTAAAAATCGGTGACAAAAAAATTTACTTTTGGCCAACGAAAAACGATTTTCAGCCACTGTGCGCCGTAAATGAAAGTATGGAAAAAGAACTAATTTTATAGATTCGTCGTCGGAGATCGTTACTGTACCACTATCAGTGATTTTCTATTTGTAAATTAGACGACAGTAATAGCACTACATGGCATATGATGAACGCAACACTGACTAATTGAATTTTGGCGACATATTGATTCAAAGAAATAGAAATTTTCCTTTAGGCGCTTCATCAAAAACAGCACTGATGACTACTTTCAAATGTTATGTGTTGATATTTATGATAAAAAAATTTGTTGATTTTAACTAAATTTTTATTTGTATTTTGTTTTCCAAATCTAATTTCTATCGTGAGTAAAAACACCAATAAAGTTTGGCGAGGCACTAGATCAGCTAGAGAAAATTTAAATACGCCAATCGATCAGACAAAGTAGCAAACGGGATGCTGCTGGAAATCAGCATGATCGGTCCATGTTCTTCGAGATAGCCGGCAAAACTCTACATCATTTGAAATAATGAAGTAACTTCAATCAACAACAAAAAAAAAAAAAAAAAACAAATGTATGGGGGGATAGAGAATTAAAAAATAAGCTTACAGAAATATCACAATGAGGTTAATATTTAAATAACTACAAATAAATTCTATCCTATAGTTTATTACTCATATAACAGGGATATCAAAATTGCCATAATTCACAGCAAAGAGAAATAATTCGTTTTGTAAGCTTTGAAATAAGAGAAAGGATTCTTATGATGATTCCTTGTTTCAGTGTTTACTTGTTTTAGAATATAATTTAACGTAAATATCACTGCAAGAAGTAGCAAAATTTATTAAAGAACTTTTAAAAGGTTTTGCTTATATCTTGAAGTATATGTAAAGTTATAACCAAGTACTTCAAACTCTTTTTTAGAAATTGCTTTTGTTAGACATAAGAAAAATAAAAAGATAAATTTAAATTCATTTGAATTATTTTGACATTTAAACAGACTAATAGTTCTGTTAGTTCCTGCATAAAATGTTAAAAATTAATCGTTCCTTAAGGTTTCTTCTGGATGTTATTTACTTTTGCAGTAGCCCAGGTAATGGATAAAGGTTTTTTTGTTGTCAAAGAATTCTGTACATTCTACAATCCCTTAAATACTATTCCCCTTTTGAAATGATCAACAATAAATAATATGGTTATGAATGAACTCCCTTTCTAAAATTAATTCATTACTATTAAAATGATTGTAACATTACATATATTGCTCGTTTGTAGCAATGACCGTCATAAATCAAATAAGTTAATTTTATAATTTAAGAAAAACAAGTTTTTGCTAATGGCTAAAATTTAAATTAAAGTTTTGCTTTTTGTAAATATTTATTTTTGTTTCTTATGTCTGTCAAATCAAAGAGAAGTGTTTTATGTAGATTTTTTATGTAGATTCGATTTTATTAAAATTCAGGTAGGATATAAGGGAATACTAATCAGTATAAGACTATTATTTAAAAATTATATAATTTAAATTTGATATATATACATTTTTTTATTTTCTTATTATATATGTGTGAAATGAAAATAATAAACAAAATCGTAATCTGTAATTTTTTAGGCCCATCATCCATGAACTGAGTTAAAATACTTAAAAAAAATCAAAGTGAACAATGAAGAAAAAGGTTTAATAAAATTAAATTTGTGGCAATTAATGCCATACTGATGGGTTTTTTTGCACCTGAATTGCAGCATACTGATTTAAACAATTTTAGCTTTCTATATGTAGAGCAGTAAAATCTACGAACAATTTGTTTGGTGTTGTAATTCTCCCCTTTTCAGTAAGACAAGACCATTTAGACTGTTTGAATAATTTCCATTAATCACAATTCTTAGGAGTACTTCAAACAAAAACAAAAACATACATAAGCCCCCACGACCCTTCTGAAAGTCCGAAAGCTGGGTCAACCAATAAAAGCTGATACCCTCATTTTCCCCAAAATTTTTACTTGAGATTAACTTAAGTAAAAAATATAAATTTATTTAGAATCCGTAAATCACCCAATATTTGATTTATTAACAAAATATGTCTCTATTCAAGTGCCGCTTTTTGGTGCTCGCGTTCCATTTCCTGGCTATGACAATTGAATTTTTAAGCTTTTAACTTGCTCTTGTTTACGCCTTCTAGTATATTAAGAGTCTACCTGTTACGGTTTTTAAAATTTACTGATAGAGAGAAAGACATTGCAACGAAAACAATAAGTTTATAATTTCGTCCTTTAGGTACGGAACTCTTAAAACCTAAATCAGTACTATTGTCATCTATGTCATTTTAATGTAGTTTTAAAATTTAAGTATTTTCTTTAGGAAACTTAAGAAGTCTTTTTTTTTTTGTGAAAATTAGTTTTAGTTTCGTGTGCAAAAGATTTTTCTTATTTATTTTATTTTTATTTTAAATTTTTTCTTGTCACAACTGTGGGTTATTATATTTTCTTTTATTTCTTCTTGCTGTGAATTGTTTTCTTTTTCTAAATATATTTTTTAACAATATTTTTTTATATTATGTGTAAATGCTCGTATGTGATATTTGTACTTATTTGCGCAATTTTCCACTTGATTTCCTCTGTTCATTTTGATTTCTGCTTTAGCAAATCAAAGGCAATAAGACTGCCAACATGGTATATTGTCAGTTTGTTTATCAGGCGACGCATAAAAACCTTATTGGTTTTCATTTTTATTTCCAAGTTATTTCGACAATATTGTTGATAATCTAATATCATGATTTTCATTTCTTTCAAGGAATATAAAATAAAAACTGTATTATATCGGTGATGAAAGCATTTCTTGTAGCGTACATCTCTTTTTAAGAAAAATCGTGTTTCATTAATGTTTTCTTTTATCTTTTTCGATTAGATAATCAGAAAACCAAAATCAACAACATTAAAGTTTAATGCAATAGCATTTTAAAGGTCCGTAAGAAAAACTGCTGATATGTTTAGAGCCACCTGCTATTTCTAACCGAATTTATAAACAGAGAAGATTACAATTTGCTGTAATAATTTTTGTTGGTGAAATTTGTGCCCGCAGAATTCGGTCGTTTATGAACCAATTTTCAAAATTCTATTTTAATTGAAAGGTTATGCGTTCAGACTGTTTCCATTAAAAAAAGTCCGTAATATAGAAAACTTAAGGGTATCTCCATACAACATACATAAATTTTAGTGGATACACATATAAAATTTCAATAAAGTTGGCATCACTGTAACCCATAATAACAGAAAGTAGATGCTTTAATAATTAAGATAAAAACCTGATCTGTCTTATATGAACCTATCTTATGAACTGTTATTGTCAAACACTATAAATATGGCAGTAAGTATAACATTTTAAATTATGATATTTATTATTATATTATGATATTTGATGTATATGGCTTTTTCTTTCAAATCGGTATAGACAAACAGTTCAAACCTAAAAAGGTGTCGTCTTAGGTAATGTTTTTGTGTGTTGCCGTATTTCTTGAACCGTTAGAGACAATCACTCTAAATTAAACCAAAACAAAAAAAAAAAAAAAGAGATTTACTTTTGTTGTAAAAGTATAAATATTTAAAATTCTATTAGTTGCATTGGTATGGTGTGTATGGGCCCATGTTTTGAACTATAAATACAGAAACTTTATATTCGAATTAAATGTGTATTAAAATTATTTTTGTCATATTCGGTGATCCTCTGTCCATCTGCCTGTTTTGAAGACAATTTTTTTTTTTTTGCAAGAAATATATTTTTTCCAATGGTCGCATTTGGTTATATTTCTACGGCACGTAAAACGAGAACCTATCTATCGTCACAGCAGAGAGAATAGAGAATTGGACTAAAGTTCTAAAATGTGTTACGGAATAACCTTTTTTATACTAAATATTATATTTGAATCAATTTTAGGAATACTGCAGCAAAATAACGCTTTTTTAAATAATACCAGTGTTGTTAAGAAATTTATTTTAAATCAAAAAAATCTTCGTCTTTAATGGCTACTATATTTTTCTAACCTAAGCACTTTTGCCATTTAGATACAATGAGATTTCTTTAATCAATTTATCGCCCAAATAAAAGCAGGTTATTCGGTTTTTTTTTCGTTATAAAAATAATGAATTTTTATTTAAAGTTAAAACAACTAAGAATGCTATATTCGGCTAAGCTGAAACTAATATACCCTTCACAATATACATATGTATAACCACATTTACCATACAGAAGATTTTCTTCTGAATGACTTTAATTTAAATCGGCAAAAAAAATACTTTCTTACTACAAAGCTTTTCTGTTCGAAAAAAGCTTTGTTCCACAATTTTTCTGTTTTGTTTAGGTTTTTATTTATTTATATACATATATTTAGTATTTTTATATTCTAAACTTATTAAAAAAGAAAAATTTTTTACAAATTATTCTCTTAATTATTAAAAAACAAAAAAAAAATTAGACACTAGCAGAATGTGATGCAGCATTTTTAGAATTAATGCATCCATCATCAGCTTCTTATCTTTCAACTTAAGGTTGTAAATGTTATAAACATCATCTAATTTACTAAATAATTTAAGAAATTACTATCAAGTTGGTTACATGAAGTTCAGTAACGACTCAACGCTTTTTTTTGTTTAAGTTATTAATCGTCACGCTGTTGTGCTACACGAAAATCATTCTTCAAATTATGATCACTTTAGTTGTTTTGATTTTTAATCTGAACATTATTTCCTGGTTAGTTATTTTTTCAAAACAAACATAAAAAATCAAAAGGTCAAAATAATTAATTATTTAAGAAGTCTGACAGAAACAGGAGGTTTTATTAAAACATTTATTTGGGGTTTTTAGTTTTAGAATCAACAATATTGTACCTTTATATAATCTTTGCTTCATTGATTTATATTATTTAATGACAAAAGTATTATTAACAAGGTTATGACAAGCCGTTCCATCAGTAATCTTCATTAAAGTTCCAAATAATGAGTATAAATATTATGTATTCATAAAAACCTTTGATTGACAAATGGCTACTTCTATGAGAATAATAATTATTTAATGCTTAAAATAATACTAAAAGAAATAATTTAAGAAATAACTGAATGTATTCAGTAACTTTATTTTTAATAAAGACATTTTTAACAACCCTGCCTACTTTAACAAGAAACATATGATAGTGTTATTTATTTGAATACTTAATATTATCCTTGTTAAGTACAAGATAATGTGATAAACATAAGGCAATAATACACAATATATGAGTTATATGAAAATAAGTAATAACAAAATTGTTATCAGTAAAACAAAGCAATAACTGTTTATTGCAATATTCTATAAAATATAAGAGAAATGAATAAATAATAATCATAAATCAGCACATCACCACCATTACGGGCAAACTTATACATTGTGTCATTTCTTTTTACTAAAAAAAATTAAACTCGAAAACATTTTGGACAAAAGAAATCAAGCTGCTACACAAAAACACGTTCAAGCATTCAAACATTATTTATTTTCAATAATTCATTGGTCATTCTTGAATTTGAAACTCATTTTTATTTTATCTTTTTTTTTTTTTTGTTTTTTTGACCAATGAAATCAGAACTTGAAGGTCCCTTAAGATTGACCCAAAACCAACAACGCAACTTTAATGAGAGTTTCTTATAAGAAAATATTTTCCAACATTGCCTTAAATTTTAAGGAAGAAACAAGTGGAATGAAAATTTGGCATTTATATGAAACGTCAGCAAAATTAAAATATGAAAATTATAATACTTAAAATAACATGACAGCATTAAGGGCAAAGAAAAAGAGTATTATATTTGGTAGACAAATATTTGACCAATATGGAAAAAAACGCAAGACACGTTTTTTATTTGTTCATATTTAAAATTAGAATTAAACGTGCCATAATCATATAAAACAGGTGTTCAAAATTAAATTTATGGGACTGTAATCGATTATTGGTGACATAACATAGCATAACAGAAATGACCATTTCGATAGATATAAATATAATTTAGATTTAAACCTACAGTTAGATATTGAATTAAGATATTAATTTTATGATTTTAGGGTTCCGTACATAAAGTCTAAAAATATAACACTATTGTTTGCGCTACAATGTCTGCCACAACTATCTGTTTCCGCTACCCTAGTAGGTAGACTCTTGGATTTTCACATAATCTTATCTTTTATTATAAAAAGCACTAAATAGTATGTTCCGAAAGTGACTTGATATTTATAAAAGTATTCTTATTTTTTTAACTGCAACAGGCAGACAAGCCAAATTAACACAGCAGATTAGAAAAAATAAAACTTTAAATTAAGGGATTTCCCAATGTTGATTGATTTTCCCTAATGTGTTTCTACTGTGTTCTTCAACTGTAGTTGGAAGCTATTTAAAATTCACACAGACTAGGTGCATATAATAATAAAAAAAATTATTTAGAAATAAAATTTTACGAAAATGGCCTAATCTGTTAAACGGATATATTCAGAAGCTTGAAATTTGCACAGAGCATGTGCTGCTACTTTTGCTACAAGAAAAAGTACAAAATAAATGAACGGTATCCCGATAGTGACCCGATTTTCTAATATATGACTTTATTTTTTAATAAAAAAATTAAAATCAAAACATGACCTAACATTTACGTTATTTTCTATTCAAGTATATAATTCTAAATTCGCTGTTAAAAATAAAAAATTTAAAAATTAAGGGTGAACTATATACGGTACGGAACACTTCATGTCTTTAGTTTTTCTAGAAGAACAAGTAAAATTTTAAAAGAAATGTAAGATCACACAATACATGTTTCTATAAATTTGCTAGACAATCTTGGTTACCGCGTACTAAATGCAAAGGTTCCGAAAAAGGTGATCCTCCAACAATTCATAGCTGTAATTCTACTAAAAAAGAAGTCGAAAGATACTTAACTGCTCCTAATATATCATAGGACTCAGAACCTGTTTTATTTTTGGTTTGATACCTTCTTATATCCAAACATAAAAAAACAAATAATTTATGAGGTTTGTGGGTTATTATATTTTCTTTTATTTCTTCTTGCTGTGAATTGTTTTCTTTTTCTAAATATATTTTTTAACAATATTTTTTTATATTATGTGTAAATGCTCGTATGTGATATTTGTACTTATTTGCGCAATTTTCCACTTGATTTCCTCTGTTCATTTTGATTTCTGCTTTAGCAAATCAAAGGCAATAAGACTGCCAACATGGTATATTGTCAGTTTGTTTATCAGGCGACGCATAAAAACCTTATTGGTTTTCATTTTTATTTCCAAGTTATTTCGACAATATTGTTGATAATCTAATATCATGATTTTCATTTCTTTCAAGGAATATAAAATAAAAACTGTATTATATCGGTGATGAAAGCATTTCTTGTAGCGTACATCTCTTTTTAAGAAAAATCGTGTTTCATTAATGTTTTCTTTTATCTTTTTCGATTAGATAATCAGAAAACCAAAATCAACAACATTAAAGTTTAATGCAATAGCATTTTAAAGGTCCGTAAGAAAAACTGCTGATATGTTTAGAGCCACCTGCTATTTCTAACCGAATTTATAAACAGAGAAGATTACAATTTGCTGTAATAATTTTTGTTGGTGAAATTTGTGCCCGCAGAATTCGGTCGTTTATGAACCAATTTTCAAAATTCTATTTTAATTGAAAGGTTATGCGTTCAGACTGTTTCCATTAAAAAAAGTCCGTAATATAGAAAACTTAAGGGTATCTCCATACAACATACATAAATTTTAGTGGATACACATATAAAATTTCAATAAAGTTGGCATCACTGTAACCCATAATAACAGAAAGTAGATGCTTTAATAATTAAGATAAAAACCTGATCTGTCTTATATGAACCTATCTTATGAACTGTTATTGTCAAACACTATATATATGGCAGTAAGTATAACATTTTAAATTATGATATTTATTATTATATTATGATATTTGATGTATATGGCTTTTTCTTTCAAATCGGTATAGACAAACAGTTCAAACCTAAAAAGGTGTCGTCTTAGGTAATGTTTTTGTGTGTTGCCGTATTTCTTGAACCGTTAGAGACAATCACTCTAAATTAAACCAAAACAAAAAAAAAAAAAAAGAGATTTACTTTTGTTGTAAAAGTATAAATATTTAAAATTCTATTAGTTGCATTGGTATGGTGTGTATGGGCCCATGTTTTGAACTATAAATACAGAAACTTTATATTCGAATTAAATGTGTATTAAAATTATTTTTGTCATATTCGGTGATCCTCTGTCCATCTGCCTGTTTTGAAGACAATTTTTTTTTTTTGCAAGAAATATATTTTTTCCAATGGTCGCATTTGGTTATATTTCTACGGCACGTAAAACGAGAACCTATCTATCGTCACAGCAGAGAGAATAGAGAATTGGACTAAAGTTCTAAAATGTGTTACGGAATAACCTTTTTTATACTAAATATTATATTTGAATCAATTTTAGGAATACTGCAGCAAAATAACGCTTTTTTAAATAATACCAGTGTTGTTAAGAAATTTATTTTAAATCAAAAAAATCTTCGTCTTTAATGGCTACTATATTTTTCTAACCTAAGCACTTTTGCCATTTAGATACAATGAGATTTCTTTAATCAATTTATCGCCCAAATAAAAGCAGGTTATTCGGTTTTTTTTTCGTTATAAAAATAATGAATTTTTATTTAAAGTTAAAACAACTAAGAATGCTATATTCGGCTAAGCTGAAACTAATATACCCTTCACAATATACATATGTATAACCACATTTACCATACAGAAGATTTTCTTCTGAATGACTTTAATTTAAATCGGCAAAAAAAATACTTTCTTACTACAAAGCTTTTCTGTTCGAAAAAAGCTTTGTTCCACAATTTTTCTGTTTTGTTTAGGTTTTTATTTATTTATATACATATATTTAGTATTTTTATATTCTAAACTTATTAAAAAAGAAAAATTTTTTACAAATTATTCTCTTAATTATTAAAAAACAAAAAAAAAATTAGACACTAGCAGAATGTGATGCAGCATTTTTAGAATTAATGCATCCATCATCAGCTTCTTATCTTTCAACTTAAGGTTGTAAATGTTATAAACATCATCTAATTTACTAAATAATTTAAGAAATTACTATCAAGTTGGTTACATGAAGTTCAGTAACGACTCAACGCTTTTTTTTGTTTAAGTTATTAATCGTCACGCTGTTGTGCTACACGAAAATCATTCTTCAAATTATGATCACTTTAGTTGTTTTGATTTTTAATCTGAACATTATTTCCTGGTTAGTTATTTTTTCAAAACAAACATAAAAAATCAAAAGGTCAAAATAATTAATTATTTAAGAAGTCTGACAGAAACAGGAGGTTTTATTAAAACATTTATTTGGGGTTTTTAGTTTTAGAATCAACAATATTGTACCTTTATATAATCTTTGCTTCATTGATTTATATTATTTAATGACAAAAGTATTATTAACAAGGTTATGACAAGCCGTTCCATCAGTAATCTTCATTAAAGTTCCAAATAATGAGTATAAATATTATGTATTCATAAAAACCTTTGATTGACAAATGGCTACTTCTATGAGAATAATAATTATTTAATGCTTAAAATAATACTAAAAGAAATAATTTAAGAAATAACTGAATGTATTCAGTAACTTTATTTTTAATAAAGACATTTTTAACAACCCTGCCTACTTTAACAAGAAACATATGATAGTGTTATTTATTTGAATACTTAATATTATCCTTGTTAAGTACAAGATAATGTGATAAACATAAGGCAATAATACACAATATATGAGTTATATGAAAATAAGTAATAACAAAATTGTTATCAGTAAAACAAAGCAATAACTGTTTATTGCAATATTCTATAAAATATAAGAGAAATGAATAAATAATAATCATAAATCAGCACATCACCACCATTACGGGCAAACTTATACATTGTGTCATTTCTTTTTACTAAAAAAAATTAAACTCGAAAACATTTTGGACAAAAGAAATCAAGCTGCTACACAAAAACACGTTCAAGCATTCAAACATTATTTATTTTCAATAATTCATTGGTCATTCTTGAATTTGAAACTCATTTTTATTTTATCTTTTTTTTTTTTTTGTTTTTTTGACCAATGAAATCAGAACTTGAAGGTCCCTTAAGATTGACCCAAAACCAACAACGCAACTTTAATGAGAGTTTCTTATAAGAAAATATTTTCCAACATTGCCTTAAATTTTAAGGAAGAAACAAGTGGAATGAAAATTTGGCATTTATATGAAACGTCAGCAAAATTAAAATATGAAAATTATAATACTTAAAATAACATGACAGCATTAAGGGCAAAGAAAAAGAGTATTATATTTGGTAGACAAATATTTGACCAATATGGAAAAAAACGCAAGACACGTTTTTTATTTGTTCATATTTAAAATTAGAATTAAACGTGCCATAATCATATAAAACAGGTGTTCAAAATTAAATTTATGGGACTGTAATCGATTATTGGTGACATAACATAGCATAACAGAAATGACCATTTCGATAGATATAAATATAATTTAGATTTAAACCTACAGTTAGATATTGAATTAAGATATTAATTTTATGATTTTAGGGTTCCGTACATAAAGTCTAAAAATATAACACTATTGTTTGCGCTACAATGTCTGCCACAACTATCTGTTTCCGCTACCCTAGTAGGTAGACTCTTGGATTTTCACATAATCTTATCTTTTATTATAAAAAGCACTAAATAGTATGTTCCGAAAGTGACTTGATATTTATAAAAGTATTCTTATTTTTTTAACTGCAACAGGCAGACAAGCCAAATTAACACAGCAGATTAGAAAAAATAAAACTTTAAATTAAGGGATTTCCCAATGTTGATTGATTTTCCCTAATGTGTTTCTACTGTGTTCTTCAACTGTAGTTGGAAGCTATTTAAAATTCACACAGACTAGGTGCATATAATAATAAAAAAAATTATTTAGAAATAAAATTTTACGAAAATGGCCTAATCTGTTAAACGGATATATTCAGAAGCTTGAAATTTGCACAGAGCATGTGCTGCTACTTTTGCTACAAGAAAAAGTACAAAATAAATGAACGGTATCCCGATAGTGACCCGATTTTCTAATATATGACTTTATTTTTTAATAAAAAAATTAAAATCAAAACATGACCTAACATTTACGTTATTTTCTATTCAAGTATATAATTCTAAATTCGCTGTTAAAAATAAAAAATTTAAAAATTAAGGGTGAACTATATACGGTACGGAACACTTCATGTCTTTAGTTTTTCTAGAAGAACAAGTAAAATTTTAAAAGAAATGTAAGATCACACAATACATGTTTCTATAAATTTGCTAGACAATCTTGGTTACCGCGTACTAAATGCAAAGGTTCCGAAAAAGGTGATCCTCCAACAATTCATAGCTGTAATTCTACTAAAAAAGAAGTCGAAAGATACTTAACTGCTCCTAATATATCATAGGACTCAGAACCTGTTTTATTTTTGGTTTGATACCTTCTTATATCCAAACATAAAAAAACAAATAATTTATGAGGTTTGTGGGTTATTATATTTTCTTTTATTTCTTCTTGCTGTGAATTGTTTTCTTTTTCTAAATATATTTTTTAACAATATTTTTTTATATTATGTGTAAATGCTCGTATGTGATATTTGTACTTATTTGCGCAATTTTCCACTTGATTTCCTCTGTTCATTTTGATTTCTGCTTTAGCAAATCAAAGGCAATAAGACTGCCAACATGGTATATTGTCAGTTTGTTTATCAGGCGACGCATAAAAACCTTATTGGTTTTCATTTTTATTTCCAAGTTATTTCGACAATATTGTTGATAATCTAATATCATGATTTTCATTTCTTTCAAGGAATATAAAATAAAAACTGTATTATATCGGTGATGAAAGCATTTCTTGTAGCGTACATCTCTTTTTAAGAAAAATCGTGTTTCATTAATGTTTTCTTTTATCTTTTTCGATTAGATAATCAGAAAACCAAAATCAACAACATTAAAGTTTAATGCAATAGCATTTTAAAGGTCCGTAAGAAAAACTGCTGATATGTTTAGAGCCACCTGCTATTTCTAACCGAATTTATAAACAGAGAAGATTACAATTTGCTGTAATAATTTTTGTTGGTGAAATTTGTGCCCGCAGAATTCGGTCGTTTATGAACCAATTTTCAAAATTCTATTTTAATTGAAAGGTTATGCGTTCAGACTGTTTCCATTAAAAAAAGTCCGTAATATAGAAAACTTAAGGGTATCTCCATACAACATACATAAATTTTAGTGGATACACATATAAAATTTCAATAAAGTTGGCATCACTGTAACCCATAATAACAGAAAGTAGATGCTTTAATAATTAAGATAAAAACCTGATCTGTCTTATATGAACCTATCTTATGAACTGTTATTGTCAAACACTATATATATGGCAGTAAGTATAACATTTTAAATTATGATATTTATTATTATATTATGATATTTGATGTATATGGCTTTTTCTTTCAAATCGGTATAGACAAACAGTTCAAACCTAAAAAGGTGTCGTCTTAGGTAATGTTTTTGTGTGTTGCCGTATTTCTTGAACCGTTAGAGACAATCACTCTAAATTAAACCAAAACAAAAAAAAAAAAAAAGAGATTTACTTTTGTTGTAAAAGTATAAATATTTAAAATTCTATTAGTTGCATTGGTATGGTGTGTATGGGCCCATGTTTTGAACTATAAATACAGAAACTTTATATTCGAATTAAATGTGTATTAAAATTATTTTTGTCATATTCGGTGATCCTCTGTCCATCTGCCTGTTTTGAAGACAATTTTTTTTTTTTGCAAGAAATATATTTTTTCCAATGGTCGCATTTGGTTATATTTCTACGGCACGTAAAACGAGAACCTATCTATCGTCACAGCAGAGAGAATAGAGAATTGGACTAAAGTTCTAAAATGTGTTACGGAATAACCTTTTTTATACTAAATATTATATTTGAATCAATTTTAGGAATACTGCAGCAAAATAACGCTTTTTTAAATAATACCAGTGTTGTTAAGAAATTTATTTTAAATCAAAAAAATCTTCGTCTTTAATGGCTACTATATTTTTCTAACCTAAGCACTTTTGCCATTTAGATACAATGAGATTTCTTTAATCAATTTATCGCCCAAATAAAAGCAGGTTATTCGGTTTTTTTTTCGTTATAAAAATAATGAATTTTTATTTAAAGTTAAAACAACTAAGAATGCTATATTCGGCTAAGCTGAAACTAATATACCCTTCACAATATACATATGTATAACCACATTTACCATACAGAAGATTTTCTTCTGAATGACTTTAATTTAAATCGGCAAAAAAAATACTTTCTTACTACAAAGCTTTTCTGTTCGAAAAAAGCTTTGTTCCACAATTTTTCTGTTTTGTTTAGGTTTTTATTTATTTATATACATATATTTAGTATTTTTATATTCTAAACTTATTAAAAAAGAAAAATTTTTTACAAATTATTCTCTTAATTATTAAAAAACAAAAAAAAATTAGACACTAGCAGAATGTGATGCAGCATTTTTAGAATTAATGCATCCATCATCAGCTTCTTATCTTTCAACTTAAGGTTGTAAATGTTATAAACATCATCTAATTTACTAAATAATTTAAGAAATTACTATCAAGTTGGTTACATGAAGTTCAGTAACGACTCAACGCTTTTTTTTGTTTAAGTTATTAATCGTCACGCTGTTGTGCTACACGAAAATCATTCTTCAAATTATGATCACTTTAGTTGTTTTGATTTTTAATCTGAACATTATTTCCTGGTTAGTTATTTTTTCAAAACAAACATAAAAAATCAAAAGGTCAAAATAATTAATTATTTAAGAAGTCTGACAGAAACAGGAGGTTTTATTAAAACATTTATTTGGGGTTTTTAGTTTTAGAATCAACAATATTGTACCTTTATATAATCTTTGCTTCATTGATTTATATTATTTAATGACAAAAGTATTATTAACAAGGTTATGACAAGCCGTTCCATCAGTAATCTTCATTAAAGTTCCAAATAATGAGTATAAATATTATGTATTCATAAAAACCTTTGATTGACAAATGGCTACTTCTATGAGAATAATAATTATTTAATGCTTAAAATAATACTAAAAGAAATAATTTAAGAAATAACTGAATGTATTCAGTAACTTTATTTTTAATAAAGACATTTTTAACAACCCTGCCTACTTTAACAAGAAACATATGATAGTGTTATTTATTTGAATACTTAATATTATCCTTGTTAAGTACAAGATAATGTGATAAACATAAGGCAATAATACACAATATATGAGTTATATGAAAATAAGTAATAACAAAATTGTTATCAGTAAAACAAAGCAATAACTGTTTATTGCAATATTCTATAAAATATAAGAGAAATGAATAAATAATAATCATAAATCAGCACATCACCACCATTACGGGCAAACTTATACATTGTGTCATTTCTTTTTACTAAAAAAAATTAAACTCGAAAACATTTTGGACAAAAGAAATCAAGCTGCTACACAAAAACACGTTCAAGCATTCAAACATTATTTATTTTCAATAATTCATTGGTCATTCTTGAATTTGAAACTCATTTTTATTTTATCTTTTTTTTTTTTTTTGTTTTTTTGACCAATGAAATCAGAACTTGAAGGTCCCTTAAGATTGACCCAAAACCAACAACGCAACTTTAATGAGAGTTTCTTATAAGAAAATATTTTCCAACATTGCCTTAAATTTTAAGGAAGAAACAAGTGGAATGAAAATTTGGCATTTATATGAAACGTCAGCAAAATTAAAATATGAAAATTATAATACTTAAAATAACATGACAGCATTAAGGGCAAAGAAAAAGAGTATTATATTTGGTAGACAAATATTTGACCAATATGGAAAAAAACGCAAGACACGTTTTTTATTTGTTCATATTTAAAATTAGAATTAAACGTGCCATAATCATATAAAACAGGTGTTCAAAATTAAATTTATGGGACTGTAATCGATTATTGGTGACATAACATAGCATAACAGAAATGACCATTTCGATAGATATAAATATAATTTAGATTTAAACCTACAGTTAGATATTGAATTAAGATATTAATTTTATGATTTTAGGGTTCCGTACATAAAGTCTAAAAATATAACACTATTGTTTGCGCTACAATGTCTGCCACAACTATCTGTTTCCGCTACCCTAGTAGGTAGACTCTTGGATTTTCACATAATCTTATCTTTTATTATAAAAAGCACTAAATAGTATGTTCCGAAAGTGACTTGATATTTATAAAAGTATTCTTATTTTTTTAACTGCAACAGGCAGACAAGCCAAATTAACACAGCAGATTAGAAAAAATAAAACTTTAAATTAAGGGATTTCCCAATGTTGATTGATTTTCCCTAATGTGTTTCTACTGTGTTCTTCAACTGTAGTTGGAAGCTATTTAAAATTCACACAGACTAGGTGCATATAATAATAAAAAAAATTATTTAGAAATAAAATTTTACGAAAATGGCCTAATCTGTTAAACGGATATATTCAGAAGCTTGAAATTTGCACAGAGCATGTGCTGCTACTTTTGCTACAAGAAAAAGTACAAAATAAATGAACGGTATCCCGATAGTGACCCGATTTTCTAATATATGACTTTATTTTTTAATAAAAAAATTAAAATCAAAACATGACCTAACATTTACGTTATTTTCTATTCAAGTATATAATTCTAAATTCGCTGTTAAAAATAAAAAATTTAAAAATTAAGGGTGAACTATATACGGTACGGAACACTTCATGTCTTTAGTTTTTCTAGAAGAACAAGTAAAATTTTAAAAGAAATGTAAGATCACACAATACATGTTTCTATAAATTTGCTAGACAATCTTGGTTACCGCGTACTAAATGCAAAGGTTCCGAAAAAGGTGATCCTCCAACAATTCATAGCTGTAATTCTACTAAAAAAGAAGTCGAAAGATACTTAACTGCTCCTAATATATCATAGGACTCAGAACCTGTTTTATTTTTGGTTTGATACCTTCTTATATCCAAACATAAAAAAACAAATAATTTATGAGGTTTGTCGCATCTGACAAACCATTTTTCACTGAACATTTTTTATTTATTCAATTTTTTCCTGTGCTGAACATATTTGCGAAATCGTCTTTCTCCGTAAAGTTGAAGAATTCTTTGCTTCTTAAACAAATAACTTAGTAATTTAGATTTTTCAATACTAAAAATTGTTTATGCTGTAATTTGTATTTTATTAAGTTTGGGTAGAAAAATTTTTTTTAATTGTTGTTTAAAATTTTTTATTTATTGTACAGAAAATAATAGTCTTTTTTAAAAATAATAGTTACTACTTGATTTTCTCAAATAAGAAATAAAATATATTTTTTTGGTAAAACAGTAAAAATTAAGAAAGTAGTTCTTTTTTGTTTAAAACTAAATGTTAGTTATCGATTTTATATCTTTAATAGTATCTGTATAATTAATATGAAAGACAAGTTTTTGCTCTACAAATTACTTTTGTATTGCACAACTCTTTTTTAATAAAATTATTGCATTTTAAAGATAATTATTCGCCGATTTGTATAATCTATATTTTGGTCGGATTCGAAACATTTGAAGAACGCTACTTGCACAAACGCTACTACACAAAAAAATAATCAAATTTTTCAAAATTGATTTTACGAAACATAAACAAAAATTAAAATACAGATAAAAATATCAGATCCCGCTCAATAAAAATGTTACATATCAGTTTTATCATAATTTAAATCGTTGTTTGTTAAGATAACGTTAAAATAGTGGTTACGCTTGTTTGGTCATCTCTTTTTCTAATCTCAGTTAACCGTAACTTTTTGCTTCTATTATTCTACTGCTCCTAAGGTTCGGTCGATGTGATCGACCGTCATTCGTAATAAGTAATAAAAGATTACTTGTTAATTAGTTTAAATTTTTTACTATAAAAATTTTAGTTTACTTTTATTATAAAATAAAAAAAGTAAAAAAAAATTAAAAAAGGGAATTTTTTGTTTTTTAATTACTATTAAAAATTAAAATTAAAAATACATTATTTTATTGCCCTTAGATAATTTACACTTAGCGTATTTTCTAATAATTGATGTAATTATTATACAAAATCACAATAAATTGATGAATGATTATTGTGTCCCCCTAACAATCATTTTTTCATTTTGTATGACATTAAGTGACAAATTAAACAACTAAATAAATATATTAAAAATTTTTTATTTTCCTTACATTCAAGAACGTAGATGTGGCCTGTGTTAAAAAAAATATAAGTGATATTTATTTAGTAAATTAAAATTATTGATGTATGTTTTTGATAACGTAATAATGGATTATAAATTAAATAAATATAATATATTTTATTATTATCTGTCTTTACAAGTGAAAAAACGTTACCAATAAAACAACAACTTAATTCTTAATATTAAAAACTTATTAAAGAAAAGACCACATTTAAGTACATTATCAGCAACATCAAAGACAAAGTCATATATTAAATCATAGTTAAATTAAACTGGAATATTATTTGAACAACAGAAACAAACAGTTCCATGTTCACATTATAGTTTTAATCATTTTTAATAATTTATACGTAAATGTCAATTTGTAAACCAAATTTAATTTTGTCTTAACGCTCAGGCCAATAAAACAAAAATCTGTACTGCAAAGACTCCTCTATGGTCGGAAAAATGTTCATCCACTCTACTTGACTGACAATTTCTTAATATTAAATAAAATATTCATATCATTTGTGGCTCAAAGAAAAGGTTACACAATCAGTTACAGCCGCAATGAGGAATTGAATGAAAAAAAATTGCTTTTACAATGAAACGTTAACGAATATTTAAGAAAACGATAAAAAAAACACAATGACAGCATTAAGAATCAAGCAAATGAAAAAAAATATTGGGGAGACAAGTTTTTTGCCGCCAGGGAATAGAGAAAAAAATGGGAATCAGCATGAAAAAGAAACCCACAGTTGCAGCAGGTGTTCTCAATATTTTTAGTATTTAAGTCAGAATCCTTGATGAAATTCTTTGTTTTTTTATATGCATTTGTGACCGTCATTTTTGTAAGCTTCAATTATTTTTAAAATAAAATATTAAAATATTTTTAATTTTGAAAATTAATTTGATTAAGTCGATTTGTTTAACTATTGCAACCCAATAAATAGTTATTAATGTGGCTTAAGTTCGAGTGATTTTAACTTCAAAATTTTAAAGAAAACTAGAAAAATTTACGGAATGTAATGCAGTTTTCTCGGGAATTTCACAATGTCTGTCATCAACACTCCATTTACTATTGTACAGTCCCTAAGAAAGGTTTTTAATTTTTTAATTTTAATCAATTATCAATTATACACGTTAACCTGTTTTACGTTCTTATGAATACGGCAAAAAATGTTACCATTTAAATCTGTTTAGTTTTGAACCTTCTTTCTGCGTATAACTTTTTGATTCAAGTGGAAGTCATATTAATGTTTCTTTAAGCGCAAATAACATAAAACTAAAATGCAATTTCAAAAGCTGTTTTTTATTAAAATATTTTTTACATTATCAATATATTTCAATATTTGTTTCCATGTTCAAAATCACCTGGACATGGTGAACGAGTGTAAACAATATGTCCGGGTACTCGTGGCTCCACCATACCAATAGTGAGCATAATGCTTAACACTAAAACTGCACTGTATTTAAAATTTAAATTTTTCATTCTTTAAAATAATATATTCAGTAGTTCAGTTCAAGTTGCAAGAAAATCTTTCTAGTAGTTTGCAATAATATTTAAATTTAAAAACAACCATGTAAATAATTGTTGCTATAAAACTTAATTTATTTTTAAACACACATTGACTGAAACTAATTGAATATACACAGTATTTTTTTTAAGCTTACAACTTTAGATTAAAGCAACAATAAAAGTGAAATGTCAAGGCGAATTTATGAGAGATGGCAGCGCCTCTACAACAATACAAAATAAAAGAAAATCAGACTATCATGTGTATGAGAAACTTCAAAACATTAGTAATTACTGCACTTTTTTCTTAACAACTTTAGTAACGTTTTAAAAAAGCTTTTTTTCTAAATTGATTGAAAATTTGTTAGTACATTTTCAAATTTCTTTTGATTACTGAAAAAAAAAATACTTTTCCAATAGAAGACAAATTAGAGTTTAATATTCGACTATGGCGAACCTTACATACCCTTCACCATATGTCTAAATCTATTGATATAAAACAAATACTGGAGCGGTACAGTATTGAAGAAAAAGAAAAATTAATTAAAAAAAATTAGTTTAATATTAAATTTGACATAAGAATGTCATCGGCGTTTAATGGGTTAAGCATTTTTCAAAAAATTTAGTATTTTTTAAAGATCTCTTTAAAAGCTTTCAAACGATACCCATATTGATATTTAAAAAAAAAAGATGGTGCACAGTCGTACTTTTTTATGAAAAGTTCAGAGGCCCAAAACTCGGAATATACGAGCGGACGCCAATTTCTTGACTGTATCTTTTAGTCCTATTTTTAAGTTCTCTATCGTGGAGTTTTACCCGCTGCCTCAAAGGTCATGGACCGATGGTCTGATCGATTGGCGTATTTTAATTTTTCTCTAGCTCATCTAGTGTCTTAGCGAAATTAATTATAAGGCTAACTGGGGAGGATAGACAGACATGGCTATGTATAAGAACTTTGAATATAGATACTTTATAGGGTCGGAAATGGATATTGCAGAAATTACAAATGGAATGACAAACGTAGAAAAACCCTCTTTTTACCTGTGGTTAAGGGTATAGTAAATGCAAAAAGAAATTCAACGTGTTAACGTGAAACGTATAAAAATTCTGGCAGAGAAAATTTTTAAAGGAAAAAGTTAAATATTATTTTATATTCTGCATGTCTCCTCAAATTATTTTTTGAACTAAATAAGTAAATTAAATTAAATTTCTTAAAACAATATATTATTTTACTGATGTCTTCATGCCTTTAGTAAATTAAAAAAAACATTTAATAAAGTAAAGAAAAATTCATGCGTTTAGTTACAATATGGTACTTCTGTTTTAATTAGAATTTCATTCAATTATGTAACACAACTTTCTAAAATTTTTAAATATTTTTGATTAGTAAAATGACCAGATTTTATAAAAAATAAAATATATTACTTATAAAAAATTGCAATTAATTTTAATAAAAAAAAAAAATAATTTAATTTGATTAATTTTATCATCAAAGAATTACTAGTTTTGTCGTTTATATTTTCATTTCTTTTCATTAAACTTAACTATATTAAAATTCAACAAAGAAGCTGTATAATAAAGCGTTAATTTTAATTTACAGACTTAATTACAACGATTTGTTACAACTGAAGCTGAAAGGACAAAAAACAAAAAAAAAAAAAAAAAATAAATAAATAAAAATTAAAAAGAGAAAGAAGAAGAAAAAGCAATTAAAAATATACAATTGTTGAATCTAAAATATATTTACAACTAAAAAATGTGCTTAAAAACAACGAAAATTTCTAAGGAGAGTAAACTGGAATATTTACAAGCAAATTAAAAAGATTTCAATAAATAAAAAAGCGGAGGTGTTAGAAACAATAGACAAAAAATATTCGCTACTACAACTTTGCAAAATAGCAACATTCTTAAAACTAAAAGTTAAAACTTGCAGCGATAGCGAAGCTGAAACAAACCAATGTTAAACTTTTGGGTCAGATGCAGCAGGAAACTTTTACAAATATTTATGCAGTTGGTGTTTGTGAATGCCTGAAAACAAAAAAACATGAATAGAGCTAAATTTAACTGCGTGGATGAGTTGGGTTTCAGAGTAAGAAATATAAAATGTAAAGAAAAAAATTTAAATTGGTGAAACATCTAACTGCAATTCGATTTATAATGAAAGCAGCATCTATCAAGCAGATACTAACTCTACAACTGATGTGGCATATTGCATCATCAACAGCAGCTTCCATTTTTGCCTTACTTTTCTATTTTATTGCCAATACACAAGGTGCATTAGCGGTTTTAGATTTTAAAACAGCTGCAGCAATAGAAACATCAACACTGTCGTTATCAGCCACACGCACACATTTCCAACTACGTCATCATAAGCATCAAATTTAAGTTTTTTTCAGGCAGTCATGACCATGGTAATAACAACAGTATTTTTTTTTTTCAATAACAAAAACATCAGCATTAATAACATCTATTCGAACATTTTTTTAATTAAACAACAGCTACAGCCGCATTAGTTCAACGGAAATTACGATTTTGAATAGTGTTTCCTATTTATCCGCAAATAAAATTTCTCGTTATAGTCATGACAATAACAAAAACATTAATAGTAACTACAATAATAATATCACAGCCTCTCACAACAATGCCATTAGTTTTAATGTTACTATGGAAGAAATGTCGGATAAAGATGCTACTGAATATATATTCGATCGTACGGATGTACGCATCATATTTATAACACTTTATACAATGGTATTTTATTATTGTTTTTTTGGTGATTGAACTTTACTTGTTTATAATAAATTTTGTCAAAGCACATTAAAGTAGAATTATTTTTTCCCGATTGGAATAAATTTAATATCTGAAGACTACAATTTAAATAAACTACTTCTTTCTAAGCCTGCGAGCTTCAGAATATTGTTTATAAATATATTTTAAATAAAAGCAAGAGATGTCCATATTAAATTTAGCAAGTTTTAAGGTAAAAATGAAATTGTTTCATTATTTAAAGGAAGAGCGATGATCAGGTTGACATTAGGGGCACGCAGTAAATGTAAAATTTAAATCTATGTTTTTTGGAAATAGAAAAAATATTAGTCCAATGAAATCAATTTAATTAATTTTGCTAGTTATTCGAAAAACTAATGCAGCATTGCTTTTCGCCAAACGTGATGCCGGCAAAGGGAGATTTGGAAAACAACTATAATATTTCTGTAATTTTTAAAATTTTTGGATTTTGAATTATATATTAGAGCTCCAATTGTCCACAATGAAGATTTAAACACCACAGGATATTATTTTTATAATTTGTATTTAAGCTGTCACGCTCTCTGTGTTAATTTCAAAGGTCTGTTTATTGGGTTTCAAGATATAATCTAATAAACCTAACATCATTCTTTATTTGTTGTTGTAGATGCTACAACATTTCGTTATCTGTGAATTTTTAGATGCCTGTGATAGACAAACCTTAAGATATTTTATTCTTCGTTTCTAGGCATGAGATGCTTAAAAAAATTGATTCTTCTCTTCATATTTTTTAGACAACAAACATTTTTATGGTTCTATAACTAAGAGTTTTCTTACAAGAATTTTGTTTTCCAATTGTCTTTTAACAACATGCTTGTTTCAACATTTAGTTCTTGTTCAGGGTACTTCAGCAAGTAAAATTTCCGCGATTATTGAAATCCTTTTGCATGCTCAACGAGCCACTGTATGGTTCGCTATGTAGTCTAGAGGCGTGATTAATCTTTTTTCAAAAAGTGATTAAAAACTTTGATCCAAGAGTCGACATATGTCAACGTGGTCGTGGTGAACATTTGCGGGATATAATTTTCCATTCATAATTGCTGAACTTTTTTCTTTGCAGTACAATCAAACTTTTAGTCATCTACATTTTAATTTTTTGTTTGATTTTGTTTTAGATAAAATATATTATTGATTTATTTAATTTATATGACTAAAAATAAAAATTCTTAAAACTAGCAGCATTAGCAGTTAGTAAAAATTGCGCAACAATTCTTTTTTATGCTAAAGTAACAAACAGTGTCTTGTTTTTACTAAATAATATTTTAAGTTTTTTTAACTATGTTTAATTTAGTAAAATGTGACTTGACTTCAATAAACAATTAACAAGTTTACCCCTCATTATTCTAGCAATAAAAAGTGCAGTGTAGTCATTATCGCTATTTAATGAATTTCAGAATAATTACCTTTGAAGTTTTCCATTAGACACTTTATGGCAATAAAATTTATTGCATCATGGCCTTAGCATTTGTTTTTCACTTATCCATCATAAAAACATTCAAGCTACTATTTGCGTTTCACCCTCTTTCTCAATAAATTGTTTTAGTACCCAATTAAATTCTTCGTATAATAACTAAAAGTTTAGCAATATTCTTCGTAGTTAAAAAAGAGAGGGATTTACATTATTTAGTTAATGACTTAGAAACAAATGTTGCCTTAAAGATAAATATTTAGCAACGAAAATCAGACAAAGAAATTCGTTAAAATTTGTTATGTAGTCTTAGATAGATGTTAATGTTAAATATGGTATAAAAAAGAAGACTATGTATGTTTGCTAGAATATGATACACTTATTTGAAAGCCAGCTACTTACATATAAAACATGTTTAATAGGTTTAAACTTCAACATCAAGGTTTAAAAAAAAAAACTCAAATCGATGGGTAACAAAAACTTTCTTCGAAACATGGTATCGATCCTTTTTTTATACGAATAACTCAGAAAATTTATTTTGTCTGCAGTCTTAGCAGTTAAATTACTTGTTTTTTATTTATTAGCTTCTTTAACCAGCATATTGTAATAGGCTTTTATGATACTTAAGTTTCATAGCATTTCTGTCAATAGTTAATTATTATAACCGCATAACACTTAAATTATACTGTTGTCATACCTTTCGGTGAAGACCGTCGTCACTGGCTGTTTATTTAGTACGATTGGCGAGCGCTTTCGATGTAAAGACATCATTTTCAAGCCGCGTTTTGATTAGTACTGGTTGGATAGTGTAACGTGTTTGTTGCGTAGATAGTGGTGGGTATAGGTAGTTTTGTCCGTTAGGATGGTGTCTATTTAAAAACGGTATTATGCAGGTACATTGCCTGATATCTGTCATCTTTATTGAAGGTATATAATTTTAATATTTCTGTCTTTTATTATTAGGTAGGTAAGTGTGACCATCTGTTGGTGTTTTGCGTTTGTAAGTTAGTTTTAATAGCTTAAGTGGTGTAAAAATTGTGTCCGAGGTTGTATTTACCTGTTCGTTAATAATATCTCCGTTAAACGTTCGTGTTTTGTATATTTCCATGTTTTCAAGAATGTCCAGTCTTCGTCCTTTTTTACTAGGATGTATTAACGTCATACATTCATCTATTTCCCTTGGCTCGTGTTTATGTGTGTTAAGGTGTATTGCGAAGTTAGAGTCTTCTCTTTTCCGTTTATATGATCGTATGTGTTCTGTGAACCTTGTTTTTAATGTTCGTCCAGTTTGTCCTATGTATGTATGGTTGAAGGTGCAAGTAAGTCTGTATACTCCGCTGGTGTTAAATTTATCGGTTATTTCTGTTGATGTCTTGAGATTGTTGCGTAGAGTGTTGCTCGTCTTTAGTGCTGTCTGTAAACCTTCTTTTTGAAAAAGGTTAGTTAGTCTATATATTTCTGGTCCTGTGTAAGTAAAAATGTGTCGTCGTGTTGTATCGATTGTGTCCTTGTTTTCTTTCTTCTTGTTTTTAGTGTTGTATTGTCTAAGTAGTTTGTCGATAGTAGTGCAGTTGTAACCGTTATTTTTAGCTATAGTGTAAATTGTGTCCAGTTCTTTGTTATATTTGTCTGGAGAAAGTGGGACTGTCTTAAGTCTGTTAATCATATGTCTAAATGCTGCGAGTTTATGTTGGGTGGGATGGTTTGAGGAACTGTGGATAGTTATGTCTGTTGTGGTTGGTTTTCTGTATATGTCAAAGTTTAATGAGTCAATTCCTCGTGTTATTGTTATGTCAAGATAATGTAAAGTTCCGTCTTTCTCTTTTTCCATTGTGTATGTGATTTTATTATGTATTGTGTTTAAATCCGTTAGAATTTCCTCTGCGTTGTCCCTTTCTAGGATGCATATTATGTCGTCTACGTATCTGTAATAATGAGTTATTTTATGTTTTTCCATTAGGGTTTTGACGTGCAGTTGTTCTAAATGTTGCATAAATATCTCTGTAAAAATTGCGGATGTCGGGTTTCCCATGCCGAGTCCATCAGGTAATTTATAAAAGTTATTGTTAAATCTAAAGTAGTTTTGTTTTAGTATCGTTTTTGCAATATCCATTATTTCGTTAATATATTGATAGTCGTATAAGTTGAAAAGCATGTTACGTAGAATTGTTAACGTTTCTTGTGTGGGTATTGATGTATATAAATCCTTAATGTCGTAGGAAACAAGTCTCGTATTTTCGGTAATTTTGATGTCTTTAAGTTTATTGATAAGGTCTTGTGTATTGTGTTAAATTATAATCGCAATGTAAATCGTATATTTAATAATTAAAAAAGTTCTGTACTTTATAAGTATCGTAGGCATATTTTAAACATAGTAACATTATCCTGATATTTGTTATAAAAATTATGATCAACATTTTAAACTCATTAATATTTATTATAATCATTTTCATATTTAGTGTTACAATTATTCAAAATAATCATCGCACTTATATCATTACAAAAATTTATAAAAAAAACCGTAATTATTATAGTTATCGCAATTGCAATCACAAATTTGATCATAATCATGATAATCATAAACCTGTCCATATTTTAAAATAATTGTTATTACATATGGCTTTGTGAGATAGTTTTGAACTTACCACTGAACAATATTGGTGAGCTTTTCACCACTTTTGAAAAATCTTTGCCCTTTAAACTGAAGTATTATTGATTTTTATTGACATTATGTGTTCAAATTTTATTTGTAGTACGTCAAAAAATTTTCTATTTTGGAAGATACAATTGATTTTTATAATTCTAACTACCAAAATTTGGAATTTCAGCAGTAATGTGCTAAATAAGTTTAGTTGCATCTTTCATTTAATAGAATATATTTTAGTAAAGATACAAATCGGTCGAGTTAACTTTTGTAAAAGGTGTTACAACCAACATTTAGAGGCAAATATCAAATGTTAGCTTTAAATATAAAAAATAAGTCAAGATTCTAGTTTATTTATAATAAAAATCAAATTATTATATTAGTAATTGAATCTTGAACATATCGGTGGAATTTTTACTAGTCTTTTTTCTGTGTGTACAATTATAATGAAAATTAAAATTCTTAATACAATTATAATTAAAAATAAACATCGTTTGTACAAATATTAACGCTTGGGATTTTGCTATTCTTAGCAAATCCAAATAAAGACTGACGCTGAAATTGCCCAAATACTTATGGCTCTCAACGCAGATAAATGTTAACTTGGTGTGTTTTTTTGGAAGGGTAAAAAATTCCCTAAATAAGCGATTTCAAAAATTTTTATTTTTGCTCAGCGTAAGGGATAAAATAGGTTTTTAAATTGAAAGCACTATATGACAAAGCATAATAAGAACGTCCACATGAACTTTCTATACAAGCCTGTTTAAAACTGAGCCACCACTTGAATGATATTCAATATATTAAAGCGTTAAAAATACAGACTTTTTAGCAACTTCTTGCACATTTCAAGGCTGCAATTTGAAAAGTCATTTAACCTTTTTATTTAAATAAATCAATTTGTCTATCTTAGGTTTCTTAATAAAATAAAAGTAAAAAACATTATATATATAACAGTCTATCACATCATTACATTATTTTTCTAACAAGTTATTAATTATTGTGTGATTATAATACCATCATTATTTCAATTATTACGAAATGATTTTGTTATTTTACCTAAATAAATAAATAATAATTATGAGGCAAAGAATATTGATTTACACAAGTCATTTAGGGCTATTAATTTTTTCAAAGTAAGTAATAAAACGCTTTGTATACAAATTTGTTTTTTTTTTAACAGGAGGAATAAATATAACATATCCAAATTAATTTATTGATAGTGCAATTGTTTAAAAAGTACAGATCAACTTAAATATTTAATGATTTTTAAGTTTAAGAAAACCTTGTATTTATCATAAGAGTTCGCATACGCCAAGATGCAAACAAGTTAAGGAAAATCCGAAAAAATGGTCACTACGGTATAACAGATCATACAAATAAGAATATTGCTTTTTGCTCACTTTCTATTATGTTGAAGTTAAATAATACAATGTGCATGAAAATTTTGTTTCCAAAGCATAAAGCGGCCAACCCCTCGCATATAAAATGTATCTGGCTTTATTTATAAATAACTCTACAAAAATACGAATATTTTTTTCACACAAACTTTTAACCTCAAAAAGACCGTTAGTAGTATCTGAAATTCAGAGTGCATCTTAAAACTTCCAGTGGCTCCCCATCAAGTATGAAGGCTAAAGAATATAATATAGAAAAACTAAAAAAATTTATAATTTTTTCTCTGCAGCAAATAATTTCATTTCTCCCATCATCAACCAACCCGAAAATAATATGATTTTCTAAATAAGTTAATATCGAAATGATGATACTTTATCTACAATTAAAGATGGTATAAATATTAAGGAGTTGAAAGCTCCTGATGTTCTTGGAAAGAAAATTTAGTGCGATGTTTTATAGACTAAACAAATTTTTAAAGTCTCGAAAGATTTCAAGTGTATGAGATTTCTGAAGTGAAAAGATATAAAAGAATATATTTCACTCTATAGATTATATACCAATTACACCACTTACATCTGGCCAGGAATTGAATACAACTCTCTTGTATTGGCTGTTCTAAAGCTACTTGACATGTTCATGTGTGGGCGAAGTAACTCATAAATGACAGTAATGTGGATTGTTTTTCTCTGTTATATCGATGCAAAAATGAAATGTTCTATATTGAAATAACGGATCGCATTTGCGATATTTGCACGTTTTTGTGTATGGTCGATTGGCCGGTAAATCGTACTGTGCATTACGTTTTAAATCGGACATTTACTTTTAGTTTAGGAAAATTTAAATCGAATGTCTTTAAACACTACTCCTTCCATCCTTATACCCATATCCCCGTTTGCTGTTGTTGCACAAAGTATTGTTTAAGTTGGCAGAATCGTTCGCTGAAATAAAAAAAAATTCTAGAAAATGATCGAGCAGTGAAATCTTTATTTACTTAGCTGCGTTTTAAAGTATGTCTATTAAATATAAATCGAAACAAATTTTAAATGTCGTGCACGCTTAAAGCAGAAAAAAACATTATTATGTTTTCTACAAATATATTTCTAAAGGTCTTACACTATGTCCACACGAGACGCATTTTAATCATAATGCCTAATAAAACGTCGGCAGAACAATTGTCAAATTTATGTTAATATCAGTTCAAAGGGGTAGACGTTGATGATTTAATATTATGATGAATAATTCTTTATTTGTGATTGTGAAGGCAAATATATCCAAATAATCCTGTCTACATATATGTTATTTTTTGAACTTTCAGTTGGTTTTCATAATAATAATAATATAATAAAAAAAATGCCTAAGCTATAATAATTTAAAATTTTATTAAAAAATTAAACGTCAAAAATAAAATTACGTATAAAATGACTTTTTATATCATGATGAATTTATTTGTCTATGAGCTGTGATGATTCTATCATAGCAATGATATTATACTAATAAATGAAGTCTACACAGGATAAATTTTTATCATGATATTAATTCGACTTTCATCAAAATATAAATTCTTCCCTGTTAAGACCTGCAAGCTTCATAGAAAAATTTAGTTAAAAGATCATTTAAATTATATCATATCTCCTAATAAGGCGTTATTGCAATAATATTAAAAATAAAAGGCGAACCGTAAAACGGAAATTATTCCAATAAGATTTACGATTCTACAGCAACCCAAAGAAAGTTGCAGAATTTGTTTTCACGATTATAATGATATACATTATGCAAAATCTTTGTCTGTGCTAGCAATTAAAAATATGGTTTTAAGAATTCTTTGTTTTTCTTCTTCTTTATTTTTCATCATCTAGAGGTGGAACTAGGAATGGCAATTAGGATTAATTTTTTTTATCCCAAAATCTCCAAAACTCTCGGAATTTATAGATTTTAAGGGATTTTAGATACTTCTGCTACCTTACGTTTTTTTAGTCGAAAACCTTAATGTTATGAAAAAAAATCAGAGTTAGATAAAATTTTGGTATGAGAACATTTTTTTATGAAATTATCAAAATATTATTTCTCACATGTTGCGTCCCTAGTTTATTCATATTTCACTGTTGCAAAATAGTTAAATTTTAAACATTGTATAACAATTATCATTTTTTTGTTTCAATTTTAAAAAGGAAAAAGAAAATATAAATAAATTTAGGGAATTTGATTATACAAAAATCGTAACATATTATATTATTTTGCCATTAACTATAAAACTTTGATCGTAATTCGATTTTTTTAAGCTAATACGACGTGTTTGAAATTAAAAGGTGTCCCCGTAGTTTTATGTATACGAACTTATCCTTTTAACCATTCTTATTAGAAAAGCGAACTTTAAATGAAGTGTGTATTAAATTTTTTATTTTACATTCGATGATTACTCGTTTTTTTGCAAGAATTATATTATTTCATAATTTTTCTTTTTATAACAGTAGATGCCATGCCAGTATCATGCTGAATGTTTTAAAAATAGTATTAATATGCGGTGCCTTCCGAATAATATTTATATTAATGTTTTTAATTTTTTTAATAAATATTTATTAAAACAAACAAACAAAAATGTGATTAATAATTATTCATTGGGTTATAAATTAAAATGAATATGTTAAGCAGCAGAATTTCTATCAATACATCAATGTTATATTTATTGCTTATAGAATTTTTTTCGCATATAAAGCTGCTCTAGGCTCTAATTTTCGTTATAACAAGAAATTTTCTGTTTACAAGCACAACAAAATGAATTACAAAAATAATTACAATTATTATCTTTAAATTTTCCTGTCGTAGTTTCAAAATTAAATAAAAAAATAAATAAATCTCGTAACTGTCACAAGAAAAGGTATTAATTTTTACAATCCAACATAAATGCACTCAAAGATTTTTTTAAAATTTTTCATGTTTGTATCTTGTTTTATTTTTCTGAATAAAAGCCTATGAAAAAAATAAAAAACATAATTACAAAATATACGCAAGGTAACTACTTGTCAGTTCATAACTGTGCAAAAAAGTGCGCTACATTCTACTTATAATTTTTAGTATTTGTTTCACTACACATTCTAGCTTGTCATGTCTTGTATTCAGTGTGTTAAAATGAACTCACTATGATGTTGGCTTAGCAGCTTTTTCTACATACCGTTGCCTTATATTTTTCTTGTTCTGTTTTCTTTATTATTTTTCTAGCGTTAGACTTATTTATGGCATTCAAATGTGGTAGTAATTTTGCTAACTGTATATTCGCAGTAAATCGTTTCCATGTTGTAACGAAAAAAAGCTTTAATGCTTTTAATGCTGGTATGTTATTACTTAAATTTGTAAAGTTTGCAGACAGGGTATTTTGTTTTTGCTTTTAGCTATGTAAACCGTGTTTAGAATCCGCAAATACCTTAATATCAGGAAATGATATTAAGGTGTTTAAACAGATGACTCATATTGAAAATACGTATTTTATTTTTATATTTCCAAAAAATTATTTTATGTTCAAAAAATCCCTGTACAAATATTATTTTGAAAAAGAAAGAAAAATCCTAAACTTGACGAGTAAATAGCAGTAATAAAAAACAACAGCAACATTAAAAACGAAATTTTTATATAAAGTTTGAAAATTCTTAAGCAAATATACATTCATAATATGATGATTATCATTACACTTACGGTCGCAAAAAGGCTTTGTAAGAATAAAACAATCATCTCATTTGAAAAATTTGTTTATTGTACTCGGCGTTCCTTGGGTCAAATTTTATGGCTGTTCTAGGTCAAAAGGGTAATTTTGGAGATTGCACTTTAAAAATCTCATAAGAGGCGTCATCTATCGGAATTAAATTTGAAAATTTTTATGATTTATTAAATTTTAGTCAGATACAGGTAAAACTTTATTTGTAAGTTCTTTAGTCTTATTTTTACACAAAATATAAAATAATAATCAAAAGGATACTTATGAAATAAGGAGAGGTATTAAACTAAAAACAAGTGTCCAAATAGTTTATTTAAACAACAACAAGTAACGTAACAAATGTGACAGAAAGTAAAGTTTACAAGTCTTTAATTTATGTACTAGAAATAGTAGAAAAGATAGAACATTTTCAAATTTATGATTTTAAAAATTTACAATAGTTTAAATAGATTATTTAGTAAAACAAACGATAGAATAAAAAATACCTTAAAATGGTGAAGTTATTGAGAATTGTTATTAGTAAAAACCACAAAAAATAAACTTAAAACTATAAAAGCTGAACATTAATCTGATCAAAGATATAGAGACATTAATAAACTACAAAAAAACTACACTATCTTCCCATTGTGCTAAACTAAATCATTATCCTAGTTTTGAAGATGCATCAGTTATAAATTAAAAAAATATATATAAACGTTGGTATATTTGCGACAAAATACCATTTTTTTATAATGCTTTACTGTAGACGTTTTTTAGTGTACGAAAAAAGGCCTGACTTTTATTAAAGGTATTGTTTTGACACTTATTAACAATTAGTCATTAAAAAGCATTAACGTTAGTTAAAATAATGGTAATGTTAAAGAAAAATTAGCATAATTTATTATTCAATAATAGTGAAATTCTCAATTAATAAAATCATCTAATAATTTACTCCCATGTATGCTAGCAGTATTACTTTTAACTACATAAAAAATTTTAAATTTCATTAATAAAATTAAATAACGAAACCAAAAAAATCTTTTATCTTTAATTAACAATTAATATTGAATTATTACTAACCGACAATTATTTATGTGTTTTTTGCACAAAAACCAAACTTTTAGATAATAATTTTAGATTACACAGAAAAATACATTTACACACCCACACATTTATACACCTCTTCACTTTATTATTCTGCAATATTACAACATGACATTTCATTTCTACATTCAGTAAGTTTCAACGTAAAGAGAAAATCTATTATAAAGGATTAAAATCGACACAAAAACATACACAACTTTATATTTAGTGATATTGCTAACGTGTTTGTGTACATATCAATTGCATTTATAGTCTATCATTAGTGCTGTGTTGTTTCCCTATTAATTGTTTGACATCCAATCCATTACAAATTTGTATAACACAATCAGGTAATAGACTTGCAAACAGATTTTGTATAATGTTATTGTTTAAGGTTAAGAGTACAGTGTCCCAGGATCATAGATTTGAAACAGCTTACAAATTTTAAACAAATAATTGTAGCTATCACCAATGCACAGTGGGGCAGGATAGAAATAATTTGAAAATAACTCAGCAATTTGTAAACGGCTAAGCCGATTGATCCAAATTTGGCATGAGCATATCAGAGTAGTATTCAAGCTCAAGTTTTGAATCTGGGTATCATACATAGGAAATTATATTATCTATATTCATTTACATAAAAAGATAAAATAATTGAACAAAATTTTTATACTTGTTGCTGATCTCAGAAAATTTCAAAAAGTAATGGTACAAACGTTCGAATTTGAGAAAAGAAAGAACGATTAAATATTTAATAAAATTTTTATTAATTAAGCAAATCAAATTAAATTTTTTGTGTTTGTAAAGTTGGTAAACCAAAATCAATTGGCAGAAAATCTGCAGCACCAAAAATCCAAAAATTGGAATTTTTTTACTCTTTTGCCTATAAAGTCCACACACGGACTTTGGCTTTCTAAATATCTTCATCACCAATTTTGAGTATATATAGCTTTTTAATGGTAGTCTCTTTTTTCCGATCCCAGCTTTGGGATTTAATAAAATATAGGATAAAGTCAAAATTTCGATGTAAAATAGGTCAATTTGAAGGAGCTCTATCCTTTAAAAGACTGATCAATTTGATACAAAGTTTGGTTGAAGTGTACACATATAGTTAGCCTAAACAGAAATAAAGATTTTTTATATATTTCTTAAAATTATTTTTTTCTATTTAAAAAATTCGATTGGCCACCAATTTAGGCTAAAATGCAATAATTTTGGATTTTACAAATTGAAAATCGTATAATTTTTAAGCCGAAAAAGATATAATTTTCAAATATTTAGAATTTTGCTTGCTAACTACGAAAAAAATTAAATTTGCTGAAAATTGTGTGCAGTATTTTGAAAAAACTTAGCCAGGGTATCGAAAAATCAAAAATTTTAATATTAAAATACTTATAACTCGATCATTTTTAAACACAAACATGCAGATTAAAGCACCGTTTTTTAGGTATTGATGAGCCTTTTTGGGCAATGTTTAATTAAAAAAAAAACAGAAATTATAGAAACGCTAAGCGTTTTCAAGTTTTGAATACTGCACTCAGCTGCAGCACGTTTTAATTCCGCTAAGCCATCAGTTACAGTGCTCAGTTAGAATGAGAAGATCTTTGTTAATTAGTCATAAATATTCTGATTTTTATTTAAAACTTACACAGCTATTTAGACTTATTTGTAGCTCTATTTATTTCAACATGTTCTTTGTTTTATGATCTACATATTCAAACATTTGCCGTTCTTTGTGTGTGGTCATAATTCTGTATGTAAGCTAAGTTCAATATTTGGTGAGTCAATATAATCGAATCCCCTTTACGTTACAAAATGTAGGTTACTTCAAGTTATTATTTATTTAATTGGACAAAGTGACAAATGTATTGTAGATGCAATTTTATATTATCTGGTTATTGGATAATGTTACCAACACTGTAAAAATGTCACCAACACACTACTCTAATGACACACACATTTTTTACATAAGTGAAGTCTTTAAAGTTTTTTTTTTTTTAAGTTTGTATACTTTAAAGAGATATTAAAAAAAATTGAATTGTAAATATATTTAAAAACAAATATTTTGTGAACATTTTAAATTTTCGTGTAAACAATAAATTTACGTTATATTTTCTTAACTGATTTTAAATTATTTGGTGCTGTTCGGAGACACCCGTTAAATAAACGCACATACTAATTGATAATGCTACCAAAAATATTTTCACTCTTACTAAACTCATTTTCTAAAAAATAATAACACATAACGAAACAACACGTAATTTAAATTATTTAAGAATAATTCGAAAGCCCACAAATAAAATTTACTTTTTCGTGGTCAAAGTGGTAGGTTTGGGCTTACACTGGTTACACAATTTCTGGTAGACTATTTACCCAAGGCCTGTAGTTGGCATTTCTTAAAGCAGTGCTCCGAAATTAAGAAACGTTGTAGATTTTAGTTTTACTATTTAATAATTAAATAGGAACGCACAGAATGTGTTTGTTGTTTGTCGGAAAGCTATACCTTTCTACACTAGTGTACGGATCATCCTAAAATGTTTATCAATTAGTGTTTAAAACAGGCTATATTTTTTCGATATATTAAATTGCAATAAATAATTTACATCTTATTATAAGTCTTTGATTTTTGTATATGCCTTAGCCTTAGCGCTTACTTTGGCTGATAATATTTTGGAATAACACAGTGGGCGTGGTACCACCCATAAAAAGCGAATAGTTATTACCGTTTACTTAAAAACTATAATGGGAAGATTCCTGACGTGTTGCGTAAACAACTCCCATATCAACGTGCATTTAAAAAATAAAAAAAGTTAAAAAAAAATACATTAATATCGTGTAACTAAGAAATTATAGCGCTTAGAGCTATTTTTCGTAGCAATATCTATAGGCCAGCAAAATACTGACTGATTTGGATCAGTAGGCATGGTACCTTTCGCATAAAATAAAAATTTACTGTGATTTACCTAGAAAATGTAATAGTCTGAAACTTTGAATGTTTTGCCAACATCTTCCTTAGTAATGTGCAAAATCAAACTTAAACAAGGCTGGATACGATCAGTGGGCCTGATATTGCCCATGAAAAGTGAAATAGTTTTTATCAAGTTTATAGAGAAATAAAGCACGCAGAGGAATTTGTGTAAGTATCGCCAGCAAATGAATTGCTGGATTGGAGAAAAGGGCTTGGTACCGCCATATAAAACAAAAAGGTAAGAATAAAATCAAAAAAAAAAAAAAAACGGGCTCTATTGGAAGATTGGGTGTGGTACCGCCCATAGAAAATTTATTATTATTATCTATAACTACAATAAAAATAGTAGTAAAGAGAATAGTTGAGATTATTCCCATAAAAGCAGCGAAGTGCACCGGGTATAGATAAGTTTTAAATTTAGCACACAAAAAGCTTCTAGGACATTTACTTTCTTGATAACCAGCCGTAAGATTACAGTATATGACTTTTGTTAAGGAGAGTAGCAAAAGCACAAGATAAATGTTAAGTCATTTTATAATACTTTACCGTTTAAATTACTCCATCACCCTAAGAAACATAAAGCCTTTGACATTGTAAAGTATTGTACTTCTTTTCATTCTTTCTTTTTGACCTAAATTAACTATATAAAATGCCATTAAATATGTCAGAGACTTTATTTGTTTTATTTAAGATGACTTGACAAAACATATATTTTCACTTTCTTAATCAATTATTTTTTTTTATCTATTTTCCTTTCTAGGTAATTTGCTTGTCATTTTGGTGATAACATTATCTTGACCTCTACGCTCTATTCTAACTTCTTTTTAGCTAATTGGTAGATTTTTGTCTTGGTGTCTTTTGTGTCATGCAATATCTTTGAATTTATTTGATAGACAGGTGAGTGAATGCTTCTGAACAAAATCCTTATTTATATTAAAACTTTTTTTTTAGATATTAAACTAATTTCAGGGAAAAGTTTTCTCAAACATGTTGGTTCAAGCTAAGACGCCACTAAAACTTGAGGAAACTGAATAATGTCTTTCTTAGTTAATTTAAAGTTTTAATTAGTTGCTAAAAAATTTTCTTTGGTTTAAAATATTGTAAAAAAGAATATTAATATTTTTTTCAAACTCCTTTTAAATATAAAAAAACTTTTCTGCGAAAGCCATTTTTATACAATAAATGACATGTGCATACTTTTTTTTACATGATTAACATTTCTTTGAAAATTTTGTTTTTACTTTTTTAAGAACTTTTTACAATATGAACCAAAAGCAATAAAAGTATATCTGATTTATTTTTGGCATCAGAAAAATAGTCTTTTTGTTGGTTGGTACCCTTTCTTCTTCACGATTTGTCAAATCATTTAATTGGTGTTTTTACCATTAAGAAAAAATATATACATGCAATAAGAACATGACTTTATATTTACAAGAAAATAAATATTTGGAATTAAAAATGCAACTTTGAATATTTGATTCTAATTTAAAATATGAATTTAAATATATTCGCCCCAACTTTTTCACCCCGCTTAAATAAAAATAAATATTATAAATAAATAAAAATAAAATTTTAATAGTTCTGATACGCCGAATGGGAATTTTAGGAGCCATTTTTTTTGTGGCCGTTAAAAATAAATAATAAACAATAGTTTGTTAGTTATTGCTATGACAACTAACTGAAAATATTTCAGCTTAAATTTAAAACAAAAAATATTTATAAATTAGTTAAGGAACCAAAATTATTAGTAAATTTTTGTGTTGAAGTTTTTAAAGAAAAAGGGAAAAATTAGACTCCAGTGGAATGTAATACAGTATTTTCTGGATGGTTCACTACATCGGATATTAGCATTCTTCGAATCTATCTACCTGTAGTTATTTACGTTGTTAAAATCATCTGTTATACAAATTTTTAAAAAAGAATACGAGGAATATTTCTATTCAATCAGTATAATTTTGGTTAATTGAAGATCACACACTCCTAAGCTTTTCGCCTTGTTCTCATTATTAATCGTGACATATAAATGTTTGCTGCTAACCGTCGGTAAAGCTACATATGCTGTTTTAGCATTATACTAATTGTTATAAATTAAGTATGAAAGCGCGCTGTGCCTTGCGAGTAATGTAATTTTTGTAACTTTTAAAATTATTAGCAGAACTCTTGTTTAAAACAAGTAAGAGTGCTATATTCGGCTATATCAAATCTTATGTACCCTAAACCAAGATGTATAACTACATGTACCATACTGCAGAATTCTCATTGTATAGTCTTAGTAAAAATCTACATAAGAAATTTTTTTATTCCATAAAGTTTTTCTGTTAAAAAAATTTTTTTTTTTAACGAAAATTGCAAGTTTTACTTAGGATCGTTTTCTCAATTAATAAATAAGAAGGTTTCTGAATCTGCTGAAAGCTCAGAGAGTTTTCTTATCTTCTTTTTTTCTTATTTTTAGCATAAACAACAAGCACCTGCAGGAATACAAACGAAAGTTGGGCCATCGCTCCCACCGTATATTTATTCGTCTTAATTCCACTTGAAAATTGTTATACAAGCAGAGTATAAAATTTTATCTGTTAAATTTGATACAAATAAAAAATTCTAACAATATATTCTTAAAAATTATTAAGCTGTGAGTGTACATTTTATGTGTATGTATAATTCAAATATAGTTGATGTATACATAGATGTTTTCATTCAATAAAGTATTATGATGTCTAACATTGCCAACTCCTTAATCACTTATTGTAATTTATTTCTTTTTTATTATTTCAATAAAAAAAAATTGGGAACTCAAAATAAATATAAATTAAAATTTTTAAACGAATGATGTTTTTTCTTTGCACAGCTTTGACATTTCTGATATTACAATGCGGGATACATAAACCAGAAAAAATTTCCATTTGTTACGTTTTTACAAAAAAATATGACATTTGTGTTTTAAAAACCCAAAAATGAAAAGCGGTAACACATTCGTATAAATTATATTAATAAAATCTAAGATAAGGGAAATTATATTATTGATCGTGCCTCCTGATTAATTGGATTTTGCATCTATAGTTTCAATTCAATTTTCATACTTGACATTTTTGAAGTATGTATATTTAAACCTTGTTTCTTTACATTCTTAAGAGACTTTTTTTGAAATGAAGAATATTAAACGAATTTTAAGTTTGTATCCTTTACGTTAATGGATTTTGTTTACCACATATACTTTGCCGATTCTCAGACGTATATACTTGCATATTCGTACCTACATATGTACATAAATCAAAATAATTTAAAAACATTTTTTTATACTTCTTTTAAATTTAATATCTTTTGACTTTTAAGCAATTTATACAAGAGAATAAAAAATTTTGCAAATGACATCACAAATATACTTTTAAATTTTGTTTTACTCAATGAGTTAAAATTCTTCAAGGCATAATTTATTACTTACAAATCAAGACGTATGGGGCAAAATAAATTTATGCAGTTTGCTTACGTATACAAAAATTAACTTTAGAAATATTTTCATTTCAAATTTATTTTTTTTGTTAAACATACATATGTTTTTAAAAGGGTGGCTTAAAGGTCGACAAATAGATGTGGATTTCTAAGGTTAAATTGTATTGGCTGTATCACTTAAACTTTCTTTGTATAAAGACTATGAGAGGGTTAGAGAATTATGTTATATAGCTGTTTCTAGCTTTTCACCTAAGGCATTTGTTTTAATAAGAGCATTTTTATGATCAGAACATTTGTAAAAAAATCTAAGAACAGCATTATGGTGGCGATGATTTTAAATATATTAAAACAGTAAAGTTTATTAAAATATGATAACAAAATTAAATCTTATATGACTTTTGAGACGCCCTTTATTTTTTCCTTAAAAGTTAAGGTTTTTAATTCATGCTAAAATATGAAAGGGATTAATAATCTTGACATTTTTCTTACTTCTTATTTACTTTTCTTAAATAATTTTAAAGTCAAATTTATTGCAAAGGAAAAGTTAGAATTTATAAATATTTTATTGATATTAAGAAGTTTTTCTTTATGAGAAAAGAAATTGTATAGATATTTGTAACATCAATAGAATTTTTAAACAACCACGAAATATCTATTTGCTGCAAAAAATCCTTAAAAATAACGGGGGTAGCTTCTTGGGACTTCTAGTCGTAGCTAAATGATCGACAACGTTAGTTATTTAAACATTAAGGATCAAAGAAATGTATTTTTTTAGGCAAAATTTTGATAAAAATGTATAAAAAATTATCTTTACTATTGCGTGTTAAAAAATTGTTTTTAAAATTTCGCTAAAGGACCAGTAAAATAATTAAAAATAAAACAGAATAAAAAGAGTCGTCCTACAGTTTCTCGGTTTTAAAGAATATGGCTTTAGTTTTTTAAGCTAAAAAATGAACATAGAGTATGTACAAATGTGTCTACTAAAAAAATAAGTGTATATAGCAAATTTTAAAATTAAAGGGTTTTTTCGTTGAGCTATTGATTTTTTAAAACCTTATAGAAGGAGGTTTCAAATTTGCAGAGAGGGTGTGAACTTCTATGTCTGCTATAAGAACAACTAAAAAATTAATAGAAATTTAAATGAAGGCGATCCCGACATTAACTTGATTTTCTCGTATATGATTTATATTTTATATTTTATTTTTAATTTCTTATTTATAATAAGAATTATTAATATTGTAAATATGAATACTTAAATGAGTACCCTATTTCAAATTGTAAAAGCTTTTTAAAATTATTACAATATTGATGCTAAGCAAGAGTTCAGTTAAATATGTTAAAAAGACAATTGTTTACAAATGAAACTTCGCAGCCTAAGCAAATATTCTCATTGTTTCTGATACAAATATATATGAGCAACAAAGGCCACATTAAATAACACATACATATTCATATACATACACATATTTATTTAAATAATTGTCATTATGTCCCGTCTTTTAATAACGAGTACAATATTATGAAGAAATAAATAAAACAGATATTTCTAACATTTAATAAAACAAAACAAGACATATTACAAAAGCATATGTATTCATTATTAATGTTAAACATTTAAATGAAAATCCTTCAAAAAGTTTTTTTTCTTTTGCTTCAAGGTGTGAAATGTCGAAAAATGTTTACATACATGAGCAACAATAAAGAGAAGTAAAAAAGAAATAAAAAAAAAAAGAATTAAAGAAAATAAAAATTGTTTGAAACATTAATAAATCAGTTAAAAGTTTAAATTTGTTGCAGAACACATTACGAATTTTATAAATCAAACAAATTCCTTTGTGTGACAAAATAAGCTCCTATGTATGGAGGTGGGTAGAAAAATATATAATTAAAAAAAATACAATAGGTCTTTAATGTTTTGTATTTCATATAAAAAACAATTTTAATAAGAAATAGAAAATGGGGGTAACAAATAGACTTGCCATCGAGAAAATGAAAGAGAATGAAAGCCATTGTTTGCAGCAAGTTTTTTAAGAAGCTTTAAATAATGAATCATTATCAAAGTGAACTTTACGAAGCAATAGTAGAATCCATAAAAACATGTTAATTTATTATGTTGTTGTTTCTCGGATACAGAAAACCAATTTGAAATACAAGTTCTCTCTGTAACTGGAAAGCATTCCACCAAATGCTTAACGAGTTATATTTTCGTAATTGAGGTAATGAATTACTTCCTGAGCATTGTTCTTTAAATAAGGATGGAACAACCGCTTATACAAATTATAAAGCAGTGGTGCTTAAAGGTCTTCTGTTTTGTGTCAAGTCGGTTTTTTACAAGTGGCCTAAGCCACTTTCTGGAACAAAAAATAATTTTGTCTGTTAAAGCATTTTATTTTTATACATTAAAACATTTTCACAAAAAAGGAAAGTCCATGATTACTTATAAATATGTCAAAGCCACAATTGAAATTAAAACATTTAAGGACATCTCCTCTCTTTTTTGTTTATTATTAAAAAAAATTCTTTTATTATTTACCATAAACTAACCAAGACTTTGTCAGCATAACTATGCATAAAGTGCGTTTTATATATGTGAAATTTATTCCAAATGTTTTATCAAATTTAAAAAATGTTTATGGTTAATTTATTTTTTTTTTTTAACTTTATTACAGGTGTTTGGTAAATTCCTTTGTCGCATGTATCAATTTGTTTACTCTCTCAGTTACGGTTTCTAGTTTTATTTTGGTAGTAATTTGCAGAACGATCTTTTGCATTGTTTATCACATAATATTTAAGCAGATTTTAAGAGCTGCCAGATTAAGGGTAAGTAGTAAATTGCTTACCAGGGTCACCATTCGCCCAACTAAAGTCGCAATTTGACGCTTTTTTAGCGGTCTGCGAATTTTTTTGGGACTTTCTATTTTTTTTTTTGTAAAGTTTCTCACAAAAAAAAAAAATAATTTTCAGTAAACTATTAATTATTAATAGCATACGACAGTCAAATTTATTATACTTAAGTAACGCTGTTAATATACATGAAAATGTGTATATCTTATGATGTATGATAAAAATGGATTCTGTAATGAGCTTTTTGTTTTGCTTCAATTGTTTTTTTTTTTTTTTTTGTTATGATTTTAATTAATAATAATGCTAAAAAAAAGATTTGCGTTTTTTTTTTCTTAAACGACTTTTTTGGGCGCGACTTTATTTTTATAAAACGACCTAAAGTGACTTTTCAAAAATAAATATTTTGGCAAAATTCTAAGGCGCTCGCTGTTTTTAACATATCTCTACAATTTATGTACAAATGTTGCTAAATTTCAATAAATAGCACATCCCTCTCAACTAATATTCCTGAGAGCATGCTGGTCATTATTTTGTGTAACTCATCTGGTGACGTGGCAAGACTCATATCAAACCGATTTCAAACGGACAGACAGACATCGCTAATGGGGTGGGAAATAAATATTGTAGAAATTACAAACAGGACACTTGTGAAGAATATAAAAATAGACACAAAACACATTTCCTTCTATTTACTTAAAATGTTTTGTTAACTTTGCATGCAACTATCATACAAATTTACCTCTTTATACGCTGCATTTACATAAGAGGAAGAGTTAACAATTGTCCATTTGGTCTTATTTAACTTATTTTTTTTAACCAATTCTGCAAAATAACCCAATTAATTAAAACACAAGCAGAAATCAAAGCCTCAATAATAGCGAGAAAAAAATAGAATACAATCTGATTTCAAATGGCAGTTTAAAAATGGTAAAAATCAAAATAAATAAAAATTAAACAAAAAACGAATAATAAGGAAAAATTGAATAAAAATTAATGTAAAGTAATAAAAATGCAAATGATAATCACATTTAACCTTTTATTTCTGTAGACTGGATTTTTTTTAACTTTTTTATGCTGAGGATGTGCAATGGTTACTCTCTTTAGAACATGATTACCAATGATAGGAGAGGAATTTTCGGTGTTTAAATATGAAGCTGATGGAGAAGATTACATTCAAACATTGGATGATAAAGAAAAACAAGAAATTGCGAGATAGAGATTTACTTCTAAAGTGGAAAATTATATGAACAGGAGATCATTAAGTTGAAGAGAACGCTTTGATTTAAGCGCAGTGGATCAGACAAAAATGTTTTGAAAAGAAATAAGAATATTTTTATACTTAATTCGAATAACGAAAATACAACAGTAGCTATGAAGAATGAGGATTATGACGCTGGAATGTACAACATTTTACGTGATATGATGACAAAAAGAATTATGACTTAGTAAAAGAACTCCACATATGTATATCCATATATGGACTCCCAAAGAGTCACAAAACGGTTTCCCACTACGACCCATATGTTCTTCCATTAATGCACCATCGAGATAACTAAGCAAATTTCTTACGAATACTTTGACCCAACTTACGAAAATTTCTGAATTTAATATAAAAGAATCAGTGGAGTTTCAAAACAGGATCAATAACAGTGCAATAATGGACAATGAAAAATTTGTAGTAACCTTATTTACAACAAGAAAAACTTAACAAAAATAATGAGGAAGAGTTAACAATTGTCCATTTGGTCTTATTTACTTATTTTTTTTAACCAATTCTGGAAAATAACCCAATTAATTAAAACACAAGCAGAAATCAAAGCCTCAAATATAGCGAGAAAAAAATAGAATACAATCTGATTTTAAATGGCAGTTTAAAAATGGTAAAAATCAAAATAAATAAAAATTAAACAAAAAACGAATAATAAGGAAAAATTGAATAAAAATTAATGTAAAGTAATAAAAATGCAAATGATAATCACATTTAACCTTTTATTTCTGTAGACTGGATTTTTTTAACTTTTTTATGCTTTTAGATTTTATATTTTTTTATTGATATTCGACAGTATGCGTATTAATAAATTAATAAATAAGGACACGACATACAATCAAACAAGACGCGCATGCATACAAAATGTAGAAGTATAACTTATGTGTGATTTTCTATTGGTAAAACCCTATAAAAATTGTGTAGGAAAATTGTCAGTAGAATATAATGCCTGATATTTCGTCAAGTGGTTATAGCATACCAAAACATAGCAAGTGCCAAAATCTTAGTTGAAATAGTACAGACCGTAGTTATGATAATACAATAGCCTGTTATAAGCTAACAAACGCTTAAATGTTTTAATCAAATTTTGTGAAAGCCTGTTTTTTTGCATCAATACAGACGCATTTGCATAAGAAATAAATGCGTATTGCCAAAATATGTACACATTCATACAATGGTATTTAAATCTTGGCGAAAAGCACCCAAGTTAGAATGTTTACTCCTAATGGAATAAATGCTTGTTTTTATACCCTTCACCACAAAAAGTGGAAAAAGGGTAGAATTAAGTTTGTTATTTCATTTTTTATTTCTACAATATCTCTTTCCGACCCCATAAAGTATATACATTCTTAGTCCTTATGAATAGCGAAGTCAATAGAGCGATGTCCATCTGTCCGCCCGTGTTAGTGTTGAAATAACCTTTGCCAAGTCACTAGATGAGCTAGAGATAATTTTTTATATACCAATCGATCAGACATAGTTTCGAGAGATTTGCTATTAAATCAGCAAGATCGGTTCTATTATATCGAGGCAGTGGGCTAAACACGACGCATGCCTCTTATTTTTCCATATCGTTCGGAGCAATGAAGTAACTAAAAAAAAAAAAATATGGAGCGACAGAGAATTAAAAAATTAGACAAAAAAATCAGGAGAAATAGTTGGCTCTCGACGTTATTTTCCGAGTTATAGGACTCTATACTTTTTATAGAAAAGTACGATTGTATTTCAAGGTATCAATATGGGTATCAGTACAAAGCTTTGGAAGAGGCCTTTCAGGAAAAACTATAATACAATATATAGTACTTAATTTTGGTTTCATATTTTTAAATTTTCTGTCACTATAATATGTGTCTTTTTGATTTACATTTATATTTGGTGAAGGCTATACAAGACCCCGCATAGCCGAATATAGCACTAATACTTGTATTATTCAAGTGTATTAATATAAAGCAAACTTGGTTTATTCTCTTTAAATATTTTGCTATTTTCACGGAAGGCGTATTACTATAGTTTCTATAACAGCACATACAAAAGTAAAAGGGTCTTCCGAAAGTGACGTGATATTCATAAGAATGTTGATATTTTTAACTGTAAAGGCAGACTCGTCAAAAAGGTACGCAAAAGGCAGATAAATTAAGTTGAAGTACTATTTTTTCTTTGCTATCAAAAAAATGCAAAAAGTATAAAGAGTTTTCCTAGAGCAACATACGTGGCTTTTGTTTTTCAACCTTAGTAGGCAGACAATTACAACTTTCACAGATTATGTCAAAAATTAAAAATGGAGTGGGAACAATAAATTTAAAAATTATAGATTTTCAACATCTCTCGACCCAAACACTTGAACGATCCAATATAATTGCCTAAAGCATTAATTTAATGATATGGAAAGTATGCATTTTTATATGGGTCAACAGATTTATTTTATATTTTGAAACATAAATTTCTTTGAGCTACGATGTTCAAAGATGTTATTCTCCACTTCAATTCCAATAAAATTTTTAATTTTGTGTCCTTTCAGTGACAGCAAGTCTGTCTGAGCTTAGATCAAAGAGATTCAACTGTTTCAGTAATGTTAAAAGTTTTATCTTTGTAATTTTCTTCAACCTTCACCATGTATGTAAATCTAGTTTATTGACCGATCTTGTCGATTTTCGAAACTATGTCTGATCGATTGGCGTATTTAGATTTTCCGTAGCTTATCTGGTTCCATGGCAAAGTTAATTTCTACACTAACACGGACCGACACCGTCCCATCGACTTGGCTATACATAAGGACTAAGAAATTATATACGGATTGACAAACTCAGATAGACCCTTTTCCCACTTTTTGTGTTAAAGGGTATAAAAAGACTTTTAGTTAATAAGCGAAAAATTAAATTTTACATATTTGCACGGTATACATATTTTAAAATACTGACAGTAAGCAAAATTGCGTGTGTGTGTGTCTTTATACCTATGTGTATACACATGTGTGAATATTTCTTTTTTTAACATGTAAAAACATCAACATATAAACTGAAAGCAAATGTTAATTTAACACACTATCTGACTTTAATTCAGGAATATTTATGATTGAGATTTACCATGAAAATTAACATATGAAAATCAACCTTAAAATTTCAACGAATTTAAAATAACACTTTGAAACGACTTTTGCGGCATTTATATTATGCAATTTTTTAGGAAAGTAGCATGAAAATTTTTTCTGTTTGCAAAGCAAGAGGGGTAAGCAATATGATATTGCTTGGATTTTTAAGGGGATGTAACTGTAGGTAATGTTTTTTTAAGAAATGAAAATTTTTGCTTAAAAAATTGAATAGTGTAAATCTGGACTCTTCATGATACCATGTCAAATCATTATTTATAAATTGATGGTTAATCAGTTATTTTTAGCGATTAAGCTTATTAAAGGCTTGGAGAGTTTAATAACAATTGACGCGTGTGGAGTATACCCAATCAATAACAGAACACTCAGTTTCCACTACGTATAAAAAGTGTACCGCTTTGTAAGGTTTACTCGCTGCTGGCATCATTTGATCGTATTTCCTTAATACGGAAGTATTTACTCGCATTACGGTCGATGAATGTCGACCAAAATTATTAATATTTTGTTTTAAAATATGAATGGAACTGATAAGGGTAAGTTTTGGAATCAGAAAGATAGCCCTACGTGGTACACGACATCGGCAACCATTGACTTATCGAATTGAAAATTTGCAATTGAATTCCAAGCTCATTCGATCGTTTGTCTTGGGCTTATAGAGGCAACTATTGTTCTCAATATTCTTGACACATGACCAGTGCTCTAAAAAAATGTCCGAAATTAAATGTCTAGAATAAGATTCGTCATTAACAGCCGCAGTATCCAAATTGGTCTGAAATCATTTAAATTTTGTTTTTTATCCATCAAAACTTAAAATTAACGAAAATTAATGTTCTCATGGCTTTATTTTTTTAAATTAATGTTTATTAATTAGATTGTACACTTGAAATAATATATATACAAGAAATGTTCTCTACCTTTGAAAGCAAAAACACTGCTTTTTTAGTATTGAGCCATATAAAACTTTATGTGTTTTATCATAACTGCTAAATTTATATTCTCACTTTTTTAAAGCTAAAATAAAAAATGTACCTCCGGGTCTTAGACAGATAATATTATTCTTCTCTATCAATAAAATGTATACTTTTAACTTTTTTCTTTTGAACAAATTTATATTGAATTTTTTTTTCTTATCGAAATATTTTATACCTTTTTTAACCTTTTTAAATTTATTCTTTTGGAATTAAAGACAAGTTTTGCATGTATGTTTCTCATTTTCGTTTGTAACACAGTTAGATAGTTTTATTATTTAGACATTGGACTATATTTATTTGGAAAAGTTTATTAAGCTTACTTTATGTCTTTTGGTAGACGTGCACAATCAAATGTAAAATTTAAATTCTATTTGTTGAAAACTAAAAAATATATCAAATAAAACAGAAAATAGTCTGTTGATGCACGTGAGCAATATAATATCATCTATTAGTTCTAAAGTCAAAGTGGTTGAAATAAAAAAACAAATAAATTATTTATCGTTTTGTTGACATATTTGACTTTTTTGATGTCAATATATATTTATAAGAATCGAGCTTAAAGTCAAGTTTCCGTAAAATAATGAGACCAAGACTACAGGAATAGATAATTTTTTAAATAAAATATTGCATTACTTTAAAAAAAAAAATTAAGTCTATTAATAAAACATAAATACGAAGAGAAAAATATAATAAGATATATAAAGAATATGTAAGAATAAAAATAAATAAGAGCATATCACCAGAAGAACAACAACAATTTTGGAACAGCGAGAGATTAATTTGGTATGTCAAGAATATAAGTGAAGAACCGAGATATCATAAAGATTGAAAAACTAAAAGCTGAACAGAGAAAAGACTTAGAATAATAAAGAATGAGGGTTAGTTTAAAAATATAGCTAAGAATTGGCAATGGTTACTCTCTTTAGGATATAAAAACCAGTGATAAGAGAGGAATCTCTAGTGTTTAAACATGTTGCTGATGAAGAAGATTGAATTCAAACATTGGATGATAAAGAAAAACAAGAAATTGCGAGATAGAGATTTACTTCTAAAGTGGAAAATTATATGAACAGGAGATCATTAAGTGGACCAGACAAAAATGTTTTGAAAAGAAATATTGAATATTTTATACTTAACTCGAATAACGAAAATGCAACAGTAGCTATGAAGAATGAGGATTATGACGCTAGAATGTACAACATTTTACGTGATATGATGACAAAAAGAATAATGACTTAGTAAAAGAACTCCATATATCCATATATGAACCCCCCAAGAGTCACAAAACGGTTTCCCACTACGACCTATATATTCTTCCATTAATGCACCATCCAAAACACTAAGCAAATTTCTTACGAATACTTTTACCCAACTTACGAAAATTTCCGAATTTAATATAAAAGATTCAGTGGAATTTCAAAACAGGATCAATAACAGTGCAATAATGGGCGATGAAAAATTTGTAGTAACCTTATTTACAACAAAAAAAAAAAAAAAAAACTAAACAAAAATAAAAGTTTTCCTCAATGGCAAAAAACAAGTGTAAAATTTCCAAATGAGGTTGGTTATACGCGATGAAATAAAAATATTAAAATTTCGCAAAAATTTTATTTAAATTCAAAAATATATTTGCTACAATAAAAAGAGTAATTAAATGAAAGTTTTTTATTTAAATTAAAGGCAATTATAACGGTGACTTAAATTTATTAAAAAAAATATTTTCAAATGTTCTCATTATTTATTGGAAACAGTTTTTTTATGTAACTGCCGCACATGGCTTTTAAATTTTTGCTGACGGCTTCTGGTTTTGTCTCAATAAGTTTTGGAATGATATTAGGCTTATGAGTGTGGATCATGTCTTTATTATTTCATGAAATGAAGTTTCACAAAATACCTGATATCTCATTTAATACTTATTATTTAGTTAAGATTTGATGCATGGGCACCATTGTTATTAGTTAGAATGTAAGTCCCGCCTTAAGTTTACTATATCCAGTTTATAGTAAACGTTGTCCCAATCAAAAGCAAAACGCTTTAAAAAAATAGTCAAAATACATATGTATATAAGTATGTATGCACTTATGAAGATATAAATACATGTATGCATTTATATGTATGCATTTTTATATGAATGCATATTTACGTGTACATGTATGTGTATATAATCATATAAATAGCTTGACGATTTTTGTTTAACTTTTGGGGAGTCTAAGCAACTGTTTGTGTTTCATAAAAATATAACGTCATTTAAAAAAAAAACTTTTAAAATACAAACCACGGGAATATTTAATTAAGTCCAGATTTACACTATGCAATTTTTAGAGGCATTTTTTTCTCAATTCCTTATTTAAGTTGCAGCGATATGCGTTATTTAAAAATGAACATAAGCAACAGTAACATCTTCTCAAAATTTCAGCAATACCATATTGCTTACTCTTCTTGCTTCACCAGCAAAGAAAAATTTCATGCAAGTTTCATGAAAAATTGCATAGTCTAAATGCGGTATAAGTTGCTTAAATAAAGTCATGCAATTATCCCGATAAAAATTATTAAATTTGCTGATATCTTTTATAAAAGGCCATTTTTCAATTATCAATTTTTTTTTTTAATGAGAGAGAAAAAATACATAACTTTACATTAAAATAATTTTTATTACAACACCTTAACATAAAAAAACTTTTGTTGCACTTTTATCATTGCAGATGGTCAGATTAACTGCTTGGATAACGTCCGCTGTGTATTCGATGCTGAAAATTATTTTTAGTAAAACATTAACAAATATTTACACAAAAAGTGACAGAGAAGAGGAATTTTGTGTGTTGAATCGTAAAATGATTAATTCTAATTTGCTGGATACAATTATTTTTGGTTTGCTGTATATTATGCCACTGCTGCTTATGATGGTATGTTGGCAATACCAAAATATTAACTTCTTGTTTCTCTTTTCCAAATAACATTTAGTGTTTCTAAAAATACAAAACAAAAAATTATAAAATTTATAATTTATTCCACTCAGATTCTTTACAGCAATTGCTTTGTGGCGTTCATCTCCTGGTTTGCAACATCATTTAGCTCAGCAGGAAAATGGTATGAGCATGCACAACAGCATGTAATAACATCATCATCATCATGACCAACACCACAAAAATCAACAGCAACAACAACTGACTGCACCTCTGGGTACTTTCATCTCCATAAATAGTTCAGTCGTAAGAGGTTCAATATTGTCACGTAAGCAGAGTTGTAAATATGATGCCAAGTGTGGCGTCAGTATCTCTAAAATTCAGGTAGATTTTGCTACAACGAATATCATATACAATATACTCCTAATTGAAAAATACACAAAGTTATATGACAATTCGTCCATTTAGGATTAAAAGAAAGAAAAAAGTTTTTATTTTATAACTTAATTGATTTTGTTTACTTAAATTGTATGCAACTTTAATGTCATACATGTAGTATTCACGTCAAAAAAAGAAAGACAAAATGAATTGAATTGCTCTTGAATTGTTTTATTTTTATTTGTTACCAGTTTTTTTTTTAGCAAATTTTAGCTTGAATTGATTTTTTATTTATTTTTGGCATAAATAACTTATTTCTTTGAATGGGTTTTTATTTTTTTATTCAAGTTCTTTTCAACTTCTCTTTGATGCATCTAAAACTGATTATCTACTGTTAAATAAAATCTTTTTCCATAAACAAAAATAGAAATCGGATATAGAAAATCTGCATTTTTTGTGTGATAACTCCTTGTTTTTGTTGATTCATATTTTTTAGTAAAAAAATATTTAATTTATGGGTTTTCTAGAAATATATTCTTTATTTACAAAAAAAAAAAAAAAGTACGAGAGCCTGTTGCATAGAAACTAAAAATTAATTTTGTATTGAGCTACTAATTTCATAAGCTCAAATAATTTTTTATTTAAATAGAACCTTGTTAATGATTCCAAGGACAATCCTAAATAGAATATAGTGTTTTAACCCATTAAACTTGTTGCAAAAAAATATATTTCACTTGTTAATGTTGAAGTCTTCTTCTGATGATACTTAGAGTTTTTTTGTGTTTTCTATTGAAATAAGTTTTTACGTTCATTTTTTTGTTTTTATTTATTTTTTATACCCTTCACAATAAGTAAGAAGGGTATGAATAAATTTGTCATTTCGTTTTTAATATCTACAATATTATTTGCAACCCCTTACATACATTATTGCTATTATTCTTTATCCTTATACATAGGGAAATCGATTTAGCGACGCCCGTCTGTCAAAAATTGGGTTGAAATAAGTTTTGCCACGTCTTCGAATGAGCTTCAGACAAGGTATCATCACCATTCTTTCAAACATACTTTCGAAACCGAAAATTCAATAAAAAACTCTATATTAACAAAAATTGGAATTCCTCTAGCAATTAAATTTTCACTTAAATATTTATATTCACAAAAATAACACCAAAAATATATTTTTTTTTAAATTTTGCATGCAACAAAAAAATTTTAATTTTATTAAAGAAATGCTTTAAATTGTGTGTGGACTTCGCCTAATTACATTAATATTAAAATAATAAATAATTTTTTTCCTTAAAAATTTTTAAATAGTTAATTATAAAAATGAATCTAAGCCGAAAAAAGTAAAAAGCATGTACATTCATATTTAACTCGACAACAGTCAATATGATTTCAGACATAATCAGACCCAAAACTAAAGTTTAAAAATGTACTTATCATCTGCGATTAACCCCTAAATATGAGAAAAAATAATAAAAGTGACATCCTTAAACATTTCGCGAAAAAGCAAGCAATTTTTACCTTAATTAGAAAATGTAAAATAAATATTTTTAGTAATTAAATCGGTAAGTAAACTAATTTAAATTATTTTTAAGCAAATTGGTGAGTAAAATCTGATGGCAAACAACAGATTAAGATGTAAATGGCCTGAAAACAGAATATGATTTGGTTTATTTTGTTAACATAATTTTTACAGACACAAATTCACAAAATTGGTAAGTATAGGCTGAAAATTTAATGTGCATTTGTTTTTAATAACACATTTTTTTGTTTTTTTACAGCCGCTTACCTACGAACGGAAATATTTGGTTTGAATGAAATTTGGCAGAAACAGACAAAAGCGGCAAGTATTGATTAAAAAAATGTGTATTTTATATATATTAATAAACAATGTTTGCTTTTTTACAGACAGGGATGATTTTGTTCATTAAAGAAAAAAAGTTTGCAGAACTGGTGGTTATAAATTTAAAAGTGTATATATTTAAAATAATGTGACAATTTGTTTACCTACAGACAATTACCAATAAACGACATTTTATTTATAATAAAAATTGGGAGTATCGGATACAAATTAATAAGTGCTGTCTAAAGATAAATTGTGAATTAATTGTTTACAAATACAATTTTTTTCTTTCACAGGCTTTTACCTAAACCAGAAAAAATTAACAGAACAGTATGATTATTATTGCTGAGAATAGAAAGTGAGTTAGTATTTCATTAACATAATATGCTTTTTATATGAACTGATGTAAAATTGGAAACGATTTGTTCCATAATCAGCAGAACGTGAACAAGCTGGTAAGTATTGGCTAGAAATTAAATATCTATTAGATTTCTTTATAACATGATAGTAGGAATACTTAATGGTACTTACCTACAGAACGAAATGCTACAATTGTTTGATTTTTATTCTTTGCGCAATATACAGAAGCTGGTTAATACAATTTAAAAATAAAATTTGTATTAGTGTTTACCTACAGGCACGTACATATTAAATAAAAGCACTTTTCAGGGCTTTTAAATACTTTAAAAAGTGTTAAATTAAAAATGTTAAAAGTCCTTTTGCACTAAAAAAAAACAAATAGAACTTTCAAAAGCCCTTTTGACGGCTACAATATAACTTTAAAAAGGAGATAAAATAATAATGTGAAATATATTAAGAACTATTTATTACTATCTTTTATTAACTATTTATTATAAATTGAGAACTATCGTGGTGGAAATTGGCAGTGTTGGACCCAGAATTGTAAGTATCAACTGAAAATAGAAAATAAATTAGGATACAAATTGTTATTAGCTGAAAATATAATGTGCGCTACCCTCTCACTGACAGGAATTTATGTTGACAGAATACTTAAAAGAAAAAACTGAATCTGTTAAAATCCTTTTTGTTTATAATACCATTTTTTTTTTTTTTAATTACGACTTAAAAATCGTTTAAAATCTGTATTAGACTCCACAATACATATTGCCTTTTATAACATAGTTGTATTCTTTTTGAGTTTTCACTTTTTTTTAACATTTTGCTTAAATTTTTTAATTTTAAAGAATTTATTAACGTCTATTTTTGTACCCTTTACACTTTTAAACATACAACGTAGAACGCGTATCCATATGTCAATTGGACCAGTTTCTGATGACAAACACAACTCCAAGTGGACATGCATTTTTATCAATTCGATCCTAAGACAGAAACACATTTGTTTTTTATAAAATAAAAAAATTTAAATTTTTTCCAAAATTTAAAATGTTCCGAGCTGTACACACATTAAAATAATTTATATAAATTTACATTGTGGGATCCTTTGGCAACCGGTGATTGTCTCCAGCCTAGGGCAACCCACAATGCGTTAGCCATGCCTAAGAATACAAGTTGAAGTATTTTAAATCACGGGAATATGTACTAACTTAATTTTACACTTTAAAAATTCGTGCTAATTATCCCGAGCGTATTATTTAAATCACCGATATTGACTATTGAAGGTGAAAGCACGTTTTGATGGCCATTTGTTTTTTGCACGGACACTTGCAATTTAATAATTAATATTTTAAATCACGGAAATATTTATTAATTTAATTTTAAACTTTAAAAAATAAATTACCATAGTGTTTTGCGATATTTTATTATTGTTTTTATTTTGTTTTTCAACATCTTTTAACTGTATAAAAGAGCCGAAAAAAAGTCAGCTGTATACAGTAGATGAAGTGAAATAAAATCAATACTGATTATTGTTGTTTTTGCTTAAAATTTGATTTGTGTCTTTACTTTATTGTTTGGACAAAATTCTTTAGTTTATTTAAAATGTAAGTAAAAAGTTTCCTGAAGAGCTATGTAAGCGGTAACAAGTTGAAGTATTTTATAAAACTGCTTGGAGTTTTTTTAAGGGACGAACAATATACTTGCACTTTTTATATCCTGCTTCTGTTGCACACATATTTGTTTTTTATGTCTGTGACCAAGGCGCATTGAACATGTGACTGCATTAGATCATGCGGTCAACATATATTTTAGCTTTTACGTGTATTTTGTTTTTGTAAAAACTTTTGAGCTGTCATAAGCGTCTGGCTATATGTGTATATGAACTTGTGAAAATAAGAAAGCCACTAAAAATATATTGTAATAAATACACACATATTACCAGACATTTTTGACAGCTTAAAAATTTTTACTAAAATAAAATACACGTAAAAGCTACTGCATTCACCTGGTATTATTGCGACATGTCTGTGACATTAAAGTTGGAAAAAAAAATAGAAAATTGCGTCAGAAAATGCAATTTTTTTTTCGCCAACTTTTGTTAAATTGTTAAAAAAAGTTAAACAAATGAAATTTCAATTAACTCCATTTAAGAATCGAGACAGAACCATACAAAACAATAATTTCTTGTCTTGTAAAAGCGAAGGGGTTAACTTAGTGATGCCACCTATCTTACCATGTCGTATTTATGTATCATCTATGAATATAATAATGGAACAGCATCAATAATGTTGTGGGAAACCAAGTATGATTAATTAAAAAACAAAAATTGTATTTCGTGGCCATACCGAAGGTTGGTAGGAAGCAAAAAACAAATGTACAAGTCGAGTACAGAGACAATAACGAAGAAATGCTTTGAGTTGTGTGCGGACTTCGTCTAATTAAATTAATATTAATTAATTGGTTAAATATATGATGTTTACAAAGTACACAACCTAAGGCAGATAGCTGCAAAATATGCTGATGAAGGTATTACATTTTGCTAATGTTTTATTTTTCTTCTTCTTATTCGAAGAAATTTTTAGTAATTAAATTAAGAAATGAACCTAAGCCGAAAAAGTAAATATTAATTCATTTATAATTTTCAAATGTTATGTTTAATCTTTCGAAAAAATTTTTTGAATTAAAATATTATAGTTTTTTTGATCGCAAAAACAGAAATTAATTTAATTGAAAAAATTAAAATAATTAGTCAAACTCACTTAAAAAATTTTTAATTTTTAATTATTTTGTTTCCTATTTCCTGAAGATACCAGCCAACGGTGTGGCGAAATATTGAAAAAATAAATAAATAATATTGTTATTAAAAAAAACTAACCTAGTGCTTGAACATTCAGAAAATAAAGTTTTCTAATTTTATCGGTTCTTAAAAGCACCCAGGTGGAATAACATTCGAAAAAGTAATTGCGTGGCAAGATTTTTCTATTTTATCGACATGGAAGCAGTTCTTCTTCTCTTCTGTCTGATGATGCGTCTTAGCTATAGAAATCAATACTTGAATATCAAACTTTGTCCCGATATATCAGTGATTTTACAAATATTATTTTTTTTTTACCTTGAACTAAACATCTTCTTGCTGTGGCACTAAGTAGATACGGAAAGTTTTACAATTGATTAATTTATTAAATGCTATAAAATTTTAGAAAATCTATTTAAAATATCATAAAACTAAGCCCGTTACGAACAACGTAATATTGATCATAAATTAATTTATGCGTTGAAATATAAATCTTGATTCGAATAGAATCTTTAAAATTAACTTGACAAATGCTTTTGTCCAATAAATAAAATTTTCAATATCCAGTTTAAACACCATATGTATAAATATTAAGACAGACTTATCCCTTTTATCTTTTTATATAAGTTCATTGAATTTTATGATTTTTGGTTTTCTATTTCTAATTTTAAAATAAGGCTTATCATTCATTTTTATTTTTTATTTATTAAGAAAATTTTACATTTTTTTATCCTTGATATTAGACCTTTTTTGCAAGCCCAGTTATGATTATTTTTAATAAAAAAGAAGAGGATACATATATATTTTAACTAATATAAGCTTATTTTTGTATCATGCAATGTTTAGTTTCAGTCTCTGTTTTTGTAATCGTCTTGTTAATCTTTCTACAAATAACTTTATTGTAAACATTCTCTTACTTGTTAACATTTGTATGCTTACCATTAATCCCTCTATCCTTTTACTCTTTAATGTTTCTTCTGTTTTGGTTGTCTAATAGATACTTTTAAAAGTTCGCACATGCCATAGATAAAAGGGCACATTCTTAACCCTTATGTGAATGGCAAGGTACCCGGGTACTTTTAGCATTTTTAACACAAATTTTTCAAAGAAGCCGAGGATCTACATTGTTGAAACTTATTGAGAACTTCTAACTTTTAATAGACTTCAAATAATTACTTGATTTCTGCTAAAAACATAACTTTATATCAGCGAGACAGACATATTTTCTTTTGACCCTTAACAGCATGGGAAGGTACCTGGGTACCTTCATACATTTTATAAAAAAAAGCGATTAGAATAACTACTCGTATTTATTTTAATATTTTCCGTCAACTCAATGATAATAAAATGTCACCATTCCTATCTAAGGGCATAATATTGTTAGCATAAATATATATATATATAGTATATGTTTAGTATAATACCAACCTATCATTATCTGAGTGCATATTTTCTAGTAAAAAACTTTGGTTCTTTCTTACTGTTCTGACAAGTGTAAAATTCCAAGGATTTTTACCAGATCTAGAGACGTAAAAATTTGTCTCTGGTAACATTTCTTTCTGTATTTTTATATGGAAAACTAGTTTCAAAACTGTTTTTCCGCCTACATTTGTTTGCCGCTCACTTTCGGCTTGTTTACCAGTGTATAAATTGCCATTCAGAAGGTAAGATTTACATCAGAAGCACAAAATATATTTATATCATAGTTTTCTGGTTTTGAAGACATATACTGGTGGGTACGTCTGCTTCATGGCTATCAGTTGTTCATCAATTGTAATGCAATCATCAGGCGTGTAACTATAACATAAATTTGCATTGAACATCATCCAAATGTCACGAAAAGAAGCAGCTTTATTAGTTTTAGTGCGCACTCTAAAAACGTATATATTGTAAGAGCATTTTAAATTTACAGATGGGCACTGTTTCCCGGAACATTAGCAATTTAGTTGATTTCCACAATTCTGTTATATGTTCTCTATTTGATTTGTGAACGCCAGCATAAATAAGAATACCAAAGAGCGCATTCACTTCTTCTTCTCTGAATGGCTCAAATACTTTGTTTTTTGTGTTTTGTCTCTTTTTGTGTTATAGTCTCTGATTGTTTTTTGCTCTTTACGGTAGAAATATATCACATATTTCAGCAGACAAAATATTTCTGAATATTTGTTTAGCAGTAGGAATTTGTGTTTTTGAGCTGCACCACCACGTTGTCGTAAAATGTCTCTGTTATTAATGAAATGGATGAATTTACCAAACGGTACCATTCTTAGCACTGTTTCTTTCTATATCATCATAATCAGAATGGATGATAATTTGCTTTTATCTGTAAGTAAATCTCTCAGAACGAACACTAACACCCATATTCATTGTGGTTGTAAAAAATTGCACTTATCGGTTAAAAATAAAACAGGCTAAAATTTTTATTTATGTAAAGTGTTGTGTATACTTCTTTCAGGTGGAATGATCAACCTTGAATTGGTTTGTCACCTTTGATATACAACGTTTTTAAAATCTTGTGTTATGAAATATGGCATGAATTTTCCCAGAAATATACATATAATATATATATATTTCAAATCTCATGTTTACTTATACAATTTTATGTAAAAATATGTGGCAAACTTTTTAAATTTTCTTTACTTTTTCTAATAGGTACCCGGGTTCCGTGCCATGCTATAGAAGGTGTTTTTTTGCCATTCACATAAGGGTTAAAGCAAAATATCTCAATGTTTAACGTATGTTAAAAATGACGTGGCATTCACAGCTTAGTTCAAGTTTACAAATAACAAACTAAATATATATCCCCTTGTTTCTATTAACTGGTTATTACTTGCCTTTTAAGTAGTCATTGGTTCTAGGCCACCGTTAACGTATACCTTAAGATTCAAAGCTTTCTGGCTCTGTCAATGTACATATAATTTCACTTCTTACGTAGGAGTAATGAAAATCATGTTTTTTCTAGCATTAGTTGCTATTGTTCCTAGTAATGGTAATCATTTAATGAAAGTTTCATTGATAATATGTTTAAATAAAAAAACAATCTGTTATCATTGACAAAGATTAAACTATTGTAAACCATTAACATTAATAAATGTTACTACTTGTCTCGACACACTAAATAAACATCTTAGATTATAGTAGAGCATTATTTTTAAATTACATCTTATTAATTTTTTTTTTTTTTTGATGCACAATAATATTCTGTTAGTTAGTATTACTATTACTACTACTACTATTACTACTAATTTAGTCATGTTAACCGAATTCCAAATAATATTCGTAACGACAAATTATAATTGACAACGATTTTGGCTATCATTACCAATATTTTTTATCTAATTGTAATTAATTATTAAACGCTTTCATTATAATTTTATTACCTTACTAAAAAAATTGTAACTAAGAAGGTCATTACCATTAAATGATAGTAACATTTTTTGTCACTGTACTTATTTCAAACAATTAAATTTGCATTGCAATCAAAAATGAAACTATGAAAAAATCGCAAGTATGCTTCACTTAGAGTTTACCTTTAAAAAACATTAAAAGTTATCTTCTTTCACAACCAGAGCAATATTTAAAATTGAAGCAAGCATCATTCGAGCTTATTCTTAACTAGATGTTCCACTAAACTTGTTTATCTCAAACAAATCTAACCTGTGCAACTTCATTTACTTATCATTATTGAAAGCCCGGTTATTTGCTGTTATCGTGTATTCCAGGCAGCAGAAAGCCACTGTAAAACTTTTACTAATTTTTTCTGCATGAAATTATATGCTGCACTAAAAAAACAAAAATTTAACAAAAACTATATTAAATCTTAATAATATAATATCGATATCGAATAATCAATGTTTAGTAAATTTTGTCACCTCTTAAAGTGAATGCACATTTTTTACTAATTTAATATTTTTTTGCTAAAACGGGGAAGCAGTTTTTTAAGCTGAGTTTGTATGAAATTATAAAAAAAAATTTATATCAGTTATACATATATAATTAAATTTTGCAACTTTATAGAAGCTTATAAACTAAAAAAAAACTTTGAAGAAAAAAAATTATGAGTGACCAATGGAAATACCACAATTTCTAAAACTGTTTTAAGATTTTCCACAATTGAAATATTTAGATTTTTTTTGCTATATTTACAACAAAACAAGATAGAAGAGCAATTCTAATTGCACAGTGAGAAAAAACATATTAAAGCATTTAAGCTAGATCGTAGTATTTTGACAACGCTTATACCATGACAAAAAATCTGGGGACAAATCGTTGCATTCGTGATCGAATGACTTTGATCGAAATTCTACTTTTTGCAATCGCCGCATTCGTTATCGGATAACCTTTATCGAAGTTTGAGATTATGGCATTCAATAACGAGAAATCGATAGAATGCTTTCACTCGAAATGTCAGGCCTTCGTAAAAATATAAAAATGCTGGAAACTTCCACTTGCTAGAAGGGACAATGTAGCTGCTAGTTGTAGTTTTGGTGGCACTGCTATCGACATGTTGCATGCTAAATCAAGCTGAGTCAAAACAAAGTTTAACGCCTCCTTCGTCAACCTAAATCGTTTTCGAAACCTAAAAGCATAGATTTTTATTATATGTAAAAGCGTAAATCAATTTATAAATATTCAATACATCCTACTTACGCTGCATCAGATAATAATTGAGGGTCACTTTTGTTTCGCATTTGTCTATTGGCACGAGTGATGTGATGTTGCTCTTCATCATCAGATGAAAACAAATTAAATAAAAATAAGGGATCCATTTTCTGTAGAAAATAAGTAATATGAATTAATAAATTTTTCAAGTTTAAAAAATTTGCGTTTACTTTATTTTTTGTTGAAATTTTATAAGAATCACATGTTTTTATTATAAAACAAATAAACAAATCTATTACATTTAAAAAAAAATTTCGATTCAAACGTTATCAAATGCCGCAATCCCGTATTCTATTCGTCAAGAAATTTTGTTCGATACAAAAACTTACTCGTTCACGGATGCGACAATTTCGCCCTTGTTCTAAAGTAGATAAGAGTTTAAAAAATATAATTTGGAATTTGTTTTTTTACATAGAATTGTTACGAAAATAGGGTGTGAGAAACTTCTAAGATTTTAAGCCTTGTAAGCGTCCATTTAAGGTTAAATTACACAAAAATTCAATAATTTTGGATTTTTTAAATTGAAAATTGTATAATTTTTAAGCCAGAAAGGATATAATATTTAAATGTTTTTATTTTGCTCGCGAAATTCCATAGAAAATTTAAACAAATTCGCCGAAAACCAATATTTTGAAAAAAACCGGACCAGGGTATCGAAAAGTCAAATAATTAATTTTCCAACTCGATAATTTTTTAACCCAACATGCAGACTGAAGTACCATTTTTTAGGTATTGGATCTTTAGGAAGAGTTATAACTTTTTAAAATCAGACACAAATTCAACAAATTCCAAACGTTAGAAAAATTTTCTGGTGCGAAATATCTAACTTTGCGACCATGTAGCGCTATGTCTGGATAGTGAATGTTACCCAACTTCAAAACTTAAGCGCGAATATTTGTTTGCCAGGTTTTTGATCAATCAGCCAAGCTCTTTACAACTGGCTGAGATATTTCCAAAATATTTGGATTCTTCCCCACTGTGAATTGTGAACACATAATAAGAATTATAAAAATAAGATAATTATTAAACACTTGTGTATTAAAATAAAATAAATACTAAAAAAATAAATTGGAACCCTATGATGTTTAAAATAAATAAAAAATCTGTAGTTTTTTTTGTTTTAGAAGGTAATTTTGAGAGGGTTGGTGAAAAAAATATCAGTAAATTTTACTGTTTAGGAAGGTTAAACTTTGTCAAGTAAAATAAATGCAGAAACAGTAATTACTGATGTTTTAGTTATTCACATTTTGCCAGTTTAAATAAAGAAAAAAAACAGTACTTTTTACCATTCTGATAGGGTTTTTTGTGCGTTGGAATAAAAGACAATTATTTGTGTTAACATACTTTGTTGTTGTTGCTGTTTGTTAGTTATCAACATAAAAAAAATGAAAATTACATTCAATTTAAAAAAAATATATAAGTGGATCGTTTTTTAATTGGATATGTAGCTGTTAAAAGTTTAAATGAAAAATATTTGTACAAAATATCTTGAGTGCAAAGCTACTACAATTTTCGTTGCTCATTTTTGCTATTAAAACGTTCATTTACTTTTCTACATTTAGTAGGGTTTTTTGCAAACATTTCTGCTTTACTTACTCCCGGCTAGTTTTTGAAAGCAAGCTTACGAAACAAAGCGTAGCGTGGATGGCTTCGTGTAGAATAGCAAATGTTTAGTAAGCAAGGTATAAGCAATGTAAAACTGTCAGAGCCACAACGTAAAAAATACAGAGTTTATAATGCGCCACAGACGTACGTTTGCCAAAGAGTAACGCGTAAAAATACTTTTAAATTCACCATTAGGTAGTGCTATATCTTGGTAAAAGGAAAGAAATAGACTTCCGTTTTTACATGACATATTTCATTGCAAATTTTGAAGAGATAACAGAGCTAATTTCAAATTTATAAATCATATTTAAAAAAAAATTAAATTAAACTTGTTTACACTTGAAAAGAACACTGACCGTATGCAAGTGCGAAATAAGATTTTTGACAACTAAATCGTAAAAATAAAATAAATATAAGTAACGAATCCGAAAAAGAATATAAAGCAACACAATATAAAGCAACACAATAAAGCTGTTTCCCAATCAAACCAGGATTAAATGAATAAATAAACAAAAAAAGGAAACCAAACAAAACAACTTATTTAAATTAGTCAATATTAACAAAATCGTAAGATGGCCCTAACAATAAATAAATACAGTTTACAAGCAGTAAGACCAATAAAGCATAAAAGAAAATAGAAAGCAATTACTGAACTATTTCTTATAAGTTGTTTATTACAGTATTGTGTAAAGGGTGATTTTTTAAGCAATTAGCATTAAGTTCGAAAGTAAAAAAAATGTTAATCGATTAAAAATCGTTGTACTTTTTAAAGTTTTTTTCATTTTTAATTGCTGTTTCTTAAATCCATAATTTATGTGGCTGTTGACAAGGTAAAATACCTGATCCTGTCTTTAAATTCTCGTCATGATGCGCCTACTAATTTAACGAAGCTGAATCATAGAATAATATCATTATAACGCGGATGGTGGTGATCATCACTTGTTGTCAGGTCACAGTTTTTGCTGATAATTTTGTTAACGCTTTTGAGAGATTAGTAGCAGCGTTCATTTAGAAGATGTAGATGTGTCAGATTAATTGCAGTTATGGTATTTGGCGAAAACTAGTCATTCAGTCGATAAAGGAAGCTACAGGAGAAAAAGGGATGTGAGTTCAAAACTGATGGCTTTGTAAATCCAAACACTTTAATATGCGTAAATTGGCATTACAGGAAACGAAGCAGCACCTAACATAGCTTTGTGGGATAGTATTGTTGTGAGCCAGGGTTTCACAATTTTGGGAATCTATAAGTCTGCAGAGATAGTCGGAGAGAACTTTATGGAAGCAGGCATAAAGAGGACTCTAGCAGCCGTAAGACAGAAAGGCAGACACTGCTTTTAACCACAACCAAAATAATTTATGTCAACAATTTCCTATGTGGTGGACTTTAGCAACCTTAAATATCTGGCTGAGAAGTAAATCGAGAAAATATGTTTATAGAATGCGCCAGTAAATTGCAGAGATGGTAGCATAATACAGAATGAGGATCAATCCAAGCAGCGTATTAATTATGGATGAAATTATGAAATGAAATAAGCGGTTCCTTGTGATGAAAGTAATCAAAGACTAGATAGGATTTGGTGGCTAGGAGAAGGTCAGTAAATTTGATCGAACTTTGTGCTTAACTCTGAGAAACATAATAAGAAATAAGTGGTATAATAAGGTATCGACGCTTCACGACTATTATTATTAAGGTGTTGATTTCTACAATTAACTCTAGTAAAATAAAGAGCTGTTTGGATTATTACTGTTAGATATAAATATCAACTTAGCTTCACAGGTAAAAAGCGACGCTGAGATATAGTTATTCTATAGATTCGGAGAGAACTTCGAAAGTTTTTCTGGCTTATATTGTAAATGGAAATATTATCACTCCAACAGTTGCTGCTACGTAGAATGTATGTCCATTTTTGAAACATTCGGAGGCCTAAATCTGTAAATGTTAAGTATATTTTCTGTATCTTCAAAAGTTTTTTAAAATTCTGCTATGAAAAATAACATAACAAAAAGAAATTATCCTGTAAGTAAACAAGTGTCAAGAAGCAAGTGAGAGAGGCAAAAGAACACAAAAATGAAATCCTTAAACTTGACTTATAATGTTAAGAACAAGTGAATTTATTTTTTGTTGAAGACACTTGCAAAATAAACTACTTGTCATAAATAATTACAATGTCATTGAAATATTGTCAATCGCAATGCATAAATATTTTGTAGTATTCTTGTTTTTTACTTCAAATAAATAGAACCTTAGTTTTAATATTTTTATAAAAAAGAAAATATTTTGTTTTAATTGTGTAAGAACCTCAACAAATTGGCGACGAGGATATGGCTCAAGATATCAAAATCCTAGAACTCTTGGAGATGCAAAGCAAACTGCTAGCAAGTCTTACGCAAGGAGATAAAACAAACGACAATCAAGAATCTATAATGGAAAAATTATCAAACAGCATAACAGAATTTTGCTACGATCAAGAAAATTCTGTGACTTTCCACAACTGGTATGCGCGTTATGAAGATATTTTTCTCATAGAGGGAAAAAATTTGGACGACGCTGCTCGGGTGAGACTTCTTATGCGAAAACTTAACACAATCGCATATGGGTAATATTCAGCTTTTATTCTTCCAAAAAATCCAAGGGAGATATCATTTAATGAGACAGTCAAAATCCTAAAAGATATGTTTGGATTACAGGAATCAATCTTTAGCATTCGCTACAAATGTTTGCAAACAGTTAAGATGCCACAGGAAGATTTAATTTCCTATGGAGCTCGTGTGAACAGAATTTGTGAAAATTTTAAATTAGCTGAAATGAGTGCTGACCAGTTTAAATGTTTAGTATTTGTTTGTGGTCTGCAATCTCATACAGATTCGGAAATCAGAATGAGATGGTTGTCAACCTTAGAAAATGGTTCTGATCAAACCACCAATAAACTTATATCTAATGCTCAAAGGTTACTTAATTTGAAAAGCGATACAGCTATGGTTGAAGTAAGCAGGCAGTCAACAATAAACGCAATTAAGACTAATACAAGGCCATTTCGTGATCAAAAGGGTAAGTCAAAACCCAAAACACCGTGTTGGAACTGCGGTGCTATGCACTATTCCAAATATTGTGAGTATTCAAAACACATGTGCACACAATGTCAAAATATAGGACATAAAGAAGGTTACTGTGGAAATCCAAGGTCTACGGAAAAGGTAAACCAAGGACAGAAGAAAAAGTACAAAAATGGAAAATATTCGAAGCCAAAATCAAATGTTGTTCGAGTCAACCGGATTTCTTATGCATCAAGAAGAAAATTTGTTACTGTTAACATACAAATTCCTTCATCATCAATAAATTTGGATGTCAGAATGCAAATTGATACCGCATCAGATGTGTCAATTATTGGAAAGGAATTATGGTATAAAATGGGTAAGCCAGGCAGAAAACTAACAAATCGTTTCCTTACAAGCGCCTCAAAAGATAAAATTAAGGTCATTGCCGAATTTTCATGTCATGTTAAGCTACAAGGTTATGAGAAATTCTGTAACTTAGTAGTTGTTAACATTGATACTCTATCTATTTTTGGTTCAGACTGGATTGAAATTTTTAGATTGTGGGACAAAATATTAAGTAGTGTCTGCTCTCAAATAAAGCAAAACGAAGTTAATACTTTAGAAGTAAATATGATCAAAACGGAGTATGCGGACATTTTTCAGTGCTTCCCATCAAAGTGTACTAAAACTCAAGTACAACTTCATCTTAAACCTAATGTTAAACCAGTTTTTCGTGCAAAGAGACTTGTTGCTTATGCTATGCTTCCTTTGATAGAAGAAGAGTTGCAACGACTGGAAATGTTAGGAATCATTACTCCAGTTGATTACTCAGAGGGCGGCACCCATTGTTGCAGTAAAAAAACCTAATGGTCAAATTCGCATTTGTGGAGACTATTCTTCAGGTCTTAACAATAGTCTTGAACCACATATGTACCCATTGCATCGCCCTGAAGATTTATATACCAAAGTAGGGAAAAGCTGCTTATTTACGCATATTGACCTGTCAGATGCTTATTTACAAACTGAAGTTACACCAGAGTCAGCAAAACTTCTTACCATCAACACGCACAAAGGCTTGTATACATTCAATCGTCTTGCTCCAGGTGTTAAAAGTGCTCCAGGTGCATTTCAACAGTTAATGGACACTATGTTGATGGGCATTGATGACACATCAAGCTACATTGATGATATTATCATTGGAGGTAAAACAAAAGAAAAACACATAGAAAACGTAAAAAAGGTTCTTCAAAGACTTCGTGAGTATAATTTTCATATTAAAATTGAGAAGTGCAAATTTTTCGTTAAAGAGGTGAAATACCTTGGAAATATTATGTCTTCATCGGGTTTACGTCCTGATAAAACAAAAATTAAAGCAATTTTAAATCTGCCACCACCAACTAACGTATCCGAACTTAGGTCGTTCCTGGGATCCATTAATTATTATGGTAAATATATTCATAATATGACCAATTTAAGAATTCCTTTTGATCGTCTTTTGCAAAACAACACCAAATATGAGTGGTCAAAGGAATGTCAACAATTTTAAATTCGGATCTTCTCTTAACTCACTACAATCCAGATCTGCCAATAAAAGTTGCTGCAGATGCCTCTGAAAAAGGCATTGGAGCATATATATGTCATATTTTTCCTGACAAATCGGAAAAAGTAATCGAGCATGCTTCTCGTACCCTCACTGCTGCGGAGAAGAACTACTCTCAAATTGAAAAAGAAGCGTTAGGCCTGGTATACGCAGTAAAAAAATTCCACAGGTACATTTACGGGCGGGAATTTATCTTGTGTACAGACCATAAACCACTTTTGGCAATTTTTGGTAACAAAAAAGGTATTCCTATATACGCAGCAAACAGACTGCAAAGGTGGGCTCTTATGTTAATGATGTACAACTTTCAAATTCAGTACATAAATACCAAAGAGTTTGGTTGTGTCGATATGCTTTCAAGACTAATCGATACCGAGCTCAAACCAGACGAAGAAATTGTAATTGCTTGCACAACTTTTGAAGAAAATTGTACAGCAACTCTTATGGATCATTTTAATCAAATGCCTGTTACTTACAATATGGTAAAACAAGCAACACAAAAATGTCCAGTACTTCAAACGGTCATAAATTCGCTTAAGGATGGTTGGAAGTCAAATCAGAATACAGAACTTGCTCTATTTTATTCTAGAAGAGAAAGTTTATGTGTTGTTAAAGATTGTTTGATGTATAATGACAGAATTGTTATACCCAAATCTTTAAGGAAATTAATAACAAAACAGCTACATCGAGGTCATCCTGGTAAAGAACGTATGAAGGCATTGGCAAGAAGTCATGTTTATTGGCCAGGAATAGATGATGACATTGCAGTTTATGTCAGAAGCTGTCATAAATGTGCAGTTGCAGCAACAGCTCCAACAAAACGTACATTACAATCTTGGCAGTTGGCAACAAAACCAATGGAGCGGTTGCATATAGATATCGCGGGACCATGCAATTTTAATTGTTATTTTGTGATAATAGATGCTTACTCAAAGTGGCCAGAAATATTTCAAATTCCAAATATCACATCAGCAACAATTATTGCAAAACTTTCAGAAGTGTTTGCCAGATATGGAGATTGTGACACAATTGTTTCAGATAACGGTACACAATTTGTTAGTGAGCAATTTAAGCAATTCATTGAATCTCGTGGAATTAATCATATTAAAACTCCCTCGTATCACCCACAATCAAACGGTCAAGCGGAAAGATTTGTTAGGACACTCAAACAAGCCTTGCAAAAACTTAAGGATGAGGGAAATAATCACGAGATACTTCAAATATTCCTTTAAACCTATCGTTCAACTCCAAGAAACAATTTAAAATCTCCATCAGAGTTATTTTTGCAACGTAAAATAAAAACGACGTTAGATTTGTTGAAGCCTCAAGATCCAGTTTCACATTTGCAACGTGATATCAAAATGGAGACACAATTCAATATAAAACATGGAGCTACAAACAGAGATTTTAAACCAAAAGATCTCATTTACGCGCAGGTGCACAAAAATAATAAAATGGTGTGGATTGCTGGTTCGATTGTAGAAAAAGTCGGAAATGTTACCTACAATGTCTATATCTACGACAATAAAACAAGATTGATTAGGTCCCATATAAATCAACTAAAAAGACGATATGTTGATAACAAAATCGACCAGTCACATTCAATTCAACTGATGCTAGAGTTATTTGGAATCAAACCTGTTGTTGAAAACCAACCGCAACAACAAGAGTCAGCACAAGACAATTTAGCAGCATCAAGTCCTGAAAGACGATTTGTAGTAAATACGCCTCCTTGTACTCCTGGAAAACAAGTTAGTCCCTTACTTACATTTAGCACCCCCATGTGTGAAACGCCAATCGTAAGCGCAAGACCAAAGCGTGACCGCAAACCACCAAACAGACTCGGTTTTTCCTAATTATAGAGGGAAGATGTTGAAGACACTTGCAAAATAAACTACTTGTCATAAATAATCACAATGTCATTGAAATATTGTCAATCGCAATGCATAAATATTTTGTAGTATTCTTGTTTTTTACTTCAAATAAATAGAACCTTAGTTTTAATATTTTTATAAAAAAGAAAATATTTTGTTTTAATTGTGTAAGAACCTCAACATTTTTATATCTTCAAGAAATAAAATTTTGTTGGCACAAAGTACAAAAAGTAAATAAATAAAATGAAAAACTTTTTAAATTTGAAATTGAACGAGCATTGTTGCTTTTTGCAACCTTACTTTTAACAACAAGTATTAAAAGAATTTTAGTTGCTACCATAATGTAAAGGTCTCATGTTAGTTATGGAGGCATAGCGTTAAACTGTTTAAGACCCTAAGTTCGTTTAGAAATTTCACACCACCTTTTCCTATAAAAATCTAAGCTCTAAGTCTAGTATTCTGGTCTTTAAATCTCTGCTGGCAATCTAAACAATTTATCAAGTTGAAATCAATAACACCTTAATTTGTTCTAGTTCTATTTTGTTAGTATCGAGGCGTGGTTGGGGCCAGCAAGTCCACGTAAAAAGTGTTTGAGGTCCGACTATTGACTTTAAAATCTTAAAACATAAACAATGCTAAATTACTGTTTAAATGATCTATCTACGTCTGATGTTCTGCTTCATAGCAATGATATAAGGTTTCATGTTCAAAATAGGACATTGGATTTACTGGAGTATTGGTCCTCAGGAACAGCTTTTTTCTTTGTAATGATAACTTTTATGTTCACTGTGTGTGCACGAAATACTCGTATGAACAGAATGTTTAATAAAATTTTCCAATTTTCGTATCAAAGTTATTTGCTTTTATCACTTCCTTAAATGTTACAAAAAAAAGTTTCTTGGACATTAAAAAGTATTTTGTTAACTACCCATAAAATGATAAGATATATTGAATATTATTTTTAATATTTCCTTTTCAACTGCTAATAAAATGTTATTTGTTTAATGTTTTTGTTTTGCTATAAAAACTACATAAACTTTCACTTTCAATTAAATTTTATTAAATTCTTTGGTCATTGGTTTATGCCTTTTCTTTGCACTGTTTGCCGAAGCTATAAAATATATTGACTTCCTTGTAGGAATTTTAATATGAAAGACAACTTCATATACCACTTTAGCAGTTCTTCCTATATTATTGTATGGTTTTGACATCAGCTTGAAACCGCAAAAAAATCAAATTTTACAGCAAACCGGAATTTTGTTGTCGAGTGGTCATCACAAATAAAATTATTGGGTTTTATTTCTTTACATTTCCTCACTTATTTTTATTGCTGTTTAAGCAACAAGTGAAAGTTAATTTCAGTTTTATTTTTATCTGTTTGTAAGTTAAACAGGAAAATAAAAAAAAACCTTAAGGAATTCATTGTCAAGAACAAAAGTGGCAAAAACTCATAGTCAAGAATAAAATGCCAAGAGATTTAGCTCGACTAAGTTTAAAGAAAATTTATTACGTTATAAACTTTGACTTGGAAGAAAATTTATTGCTTAGGTTAAAAATATAATGTCAGTGTTTAATCATTCTAGGTGTTACGTTCTAGGTGTCTGCCAGACTGCACGACACACCCCCTTTGCTAGTTGAAAGTACTTCATTCTCATAGATTTACTATCCATATTTTTGTTCTCACTTTCACTTACTTCAGGAGTACACAAGTGGTTCATTTACCTTTCATGTCGATTGAATACCTTCCTGATAGTTTTTTGCTTTATTTAGGGAATTATGTTTAGTTCTAGCATTCAACTTGGACTCTGAGACTACGCTGTTGGTACCACTTAATTTCTTAAGTTGAAGAAAGCTTTTCATTCCCGGTTGAACAGGCGCGACCTCAGAGATTGACTGCTTCACCTCTTACTGTGTGCCATTGTTTGATTTCTTTAATTCTCCTTTGCTGTACTTAAGACCAAGCTAACTGCTGGCCGTGCATACCTGACTTATGAGCCTAACCGGTTGAAGAGTCCACTTCTTCCTGCACACCTAACAGATACATGAGCGACCAGCTTAAGTTCGAAACTATTACTATATTAAACAATATCAAAAGTGACAATATTTTGTAAAATACTGTGAATTTCAAAACAGTGACAGTTTAATTTTCATAAGCTTTAGAATTTCAATTGAAAAAGAACCCGAAATTTATTTAATCTTCGTTTAATTTTGGTAAAGAAGTAGTTATCTTAAAATTTAATAGTTTTTCGTTTTGTGTTCTTTTCTTGCCTTTGGTAACTTTTGCAAGAAATTTGCTTTAATATATGTTTTGAAGCAAAACAAAGTTATGCTTAAAACACTTCCTGCCAGAGCAAGTTGAATAAACTAAGCAGAAAATAGATTTTAAAATAAGTATACTTTTATTCTGTCTGCTATAAGTTCAGTTCTTTTTTGGACATCTAAAGGGTTTTCTAGGCAAAATAAATATTTGAATAATGTAATATAATTAATCGGATGGTGAAAAAGAAGAAAATTGCTTCTTTAACAATTAGAGATTATTTTTAAACAAGAAGTATGTATGGCCATTTTTATGCGAGCGTATCATAGTTTCCCTTAAAAAAATATCAACGCTTTTTTGTGCCTGATCAGGATGAGGCCATTATTTTCGGAAACGACTCTGCGGAATTTTTGCAAGGTTGGTAAATTTTGTTTTGCTTGTTCTCTTCCTTCATAATGTATGACCATTTTGGGTTAAAGTATCATAGTTTCCTTGAGAACAATTAGTACTTCTTTTGTGATTAGTAAAAACGGTTTTTGAAAATTATTATCTGAATACTCTTTTAATGCAAAATTTACGCTTTTTGGTGCTCTCGAAAGTTAAAAATAGTTCTATTATAACAATTAATTTGAAAGACGCGTTTGGAGCAAAACGTAAACGTACTTTTCATTAAGAATTTTCTATTTATTGAAAAACTGGTTTTTATTAAAAAATTACTCTTGATTTGAAAATTATTTCATTTATTATTTTTTTTTTTTTTGTATTTTCATTTTTCCTGCGTGGTGGTATGAAACTATACCACTTATCTAATTATTTCTCCTACATTTTTTGTTCAATGGTATATTTTACAAAAAAATATTTCAAGTGTTGGTAAGAGAGAGATATAGGTTTTTTTAACTAAACTTGGGTACCATCAGACAAGCGTAGGAAATGTGCTCCGTTATTTAGTGCATTTTTAAAAAACACCACATTGAGCTTCGTACTTTTATAATTTTTGATAAATAAGATAGTGTAAACGTGCTTTAACAAGTGTCACCAAAAATAAATTAAAAAGTTGAAGTAGTAAAGGTTTAAATTTGATAGTATAAAAATCATACCACTATGCATTGTAATACGGGTATATAAGGTTTGAAAGAAAATTTTTTTCAAATTTGTTTGATGCTCCTTAAATTAAACATACAGAAAACAAAAATTAGCTTCCTAGGTCAAGGTCTTGAGGTGGCGCAGAGGACTTACATTTTTTTAATTGGATCATTTATTGAAATAAAAGTATTTGGGTTAAAATTGTTTCACGTGAATTTAATTTAAATTGATTTGGTCCTTTATTTAGTCACTAAGAAATCATTTAATAAAAATAAGTACAATTAAACATAAAAAAAATTTTGTTGCCCTTAATCAATAGTGCTTTTTTCAAATTGGGATTTGGTTTCAAATAATGGTGTATCTTGCCGAATGAAACCATCTTTGGCTTCCGATCCACAAATAGAAATTGAAGCTTTAATGACGAGCGTGACACCGCTTTTTGCTGCTTGAGTATGACAAGGAAATTTTTCAAATTCAAGGAGGCTATCTGAATTGGTCATGTGTAAAATTTCTGTATTTCTGTATTTCTTTATGTTAAACCGTGTTAGTGCGTACAATTTTATTATAAAAAATCAAAGCACTTAAGAAGTTTTCTTCCTATACAACCGGAAAAACTATTAGGACCTATAGTGGCTCCAGCAAGACTTAACAGCAAATGGCGCATTTGTAATTCATTTGCGTGTAACAGACATATAAACTATTGTAAAGGTCGTTTCAGATGTTTCTGTAACAAAGCAATAACTCCATTTCTATGTTCCGTATAGACAGCCGTTCCATCACATTCGATTTCCACCAAGGATGAATGATATTTATACTTTTTCCATAATTTCAACAATATTCTTCTGAATATTAACGGCTTTTACAGAATGTATCGAGAGATAACCTATATTTGGCTCAGATAGCACCGAAATATGTTCTTCAGTAATAGTCTTTCGACGCGATGTATTTTCATGATTAGTCTCGTCACTAAGGTTTTGTCTTTACGACCATCAAAATGAAGAGCAGTCAGAATTTTTTCGCTACCAAGAGAGTTCAGCTCTTTGCACACTTTTTTTTTTCTTCGGTCTATTACACTTAATGAGTTTTCAGCACCTATAACGTTTAAACCAAGCATTCCGTTAACAATAAATGCTGCAGATTAATCTGAAGCTCGGTCCAGTCACATGCTAAAGCAAGATTTGGCAACTTATGTCTCATCTGCTTATTTTTTATTTGTTTTCTTTTTTTTAATTTTTTTGCCCATTCACATAAATTAATATAATTTTTTTCCGATTATAGTCCGCTCTACTACTGGCAAAGATGAAACGTTTGCAGCAATGGTTTGAATCACAAGCTCATCATACTTTCGTCATCTAACTTCATTGCGTCTTAAAGATTTTGTTGTAACATTTTACGCTCGGTTCGTTGGTCCTTAAAAAAGTTTTCCTCAGCAGCCGGTACTTTAATATTACATTTACAAATTGTTCTGCATGCACATTTACATGTTGCGATGTCAAATAACCTTTTTTGGGAATTCTTAAAAAAATGTTGCTTCTTAGCATCACTACGTAATTTCTTTATACTTTATACTACTGGCTGTAAAACAAAACCAATTTTTGACATCTTGTTTATGACTAATAGTTAGGATCGACCCCGTTTTCCATATTTGTTCGATATTAGTAGCGAATATTGCGCAAATATCCTTTATTGACAGATCCCTTGCATTATTTAATTAAAGCAATTTTTTTTAACCACCGGTAGTGTTTTATGACATCACAGTACATCGGTAGCACATTGGCATTTAATTTAATAGGTTTACCAAATATAGGACAACGCAAATCTTTTCAAGTTTTAGGCATTTTAAAACTTCGTAAGCTCCATAGTCACTTTTTAACTATTATTGTTTTAGTTATTAAAAGTTAATCTTTTGCTTTGTTTTTTAACATGTAACACTTTCACTTTCACAAAGAAACTTCATACAACAATATTAAAACAGAAAAATAACATAAGCACAAGGAGATTCCCCGACTTCGTTTTACCTAACAGTAATGCTAACACTTTTGTTAGTAGTAAAAATAACAATTTTTAAATGGTGCCTTGTAATTGTTTTAAACTTCACTCTTCATGCGTACTGCTTTGGTATTTTGTATTACTTTAGTTTTTCTATAGGGTTATCAATTAATAACACAGGAATGCAGGAATTTAAAAAAAAATTATTTGGCAATTCACACTCCACCCTAATATCCATAGCTAAAAACAATTAGCTCAAAAATAGTGATATTTCCTATATACTGGAAATTATCGAGAATGAAGTTGATTTGAAAGAGATTCCATCAGACGCTGATTCAATTGCCGATGATATTAGGACCTCAATGATCAGAACCAAATCCAGTAACTTTATGATCACATCGTTGGAGTCGACAATGAAAGTGATGAAGGTAAAAAGGCGGGATGTAGTGAATAATAATTCGAATGAACAGTTTAATAGCGAGAACGATATTTCCATATCTAATTTAAGTAGCCTCGTGGAATTAACCCAACTAAATTGGGATAAGCAATATTTAGTGGAGTTACCAATTGAAAAAAATTGTGAGTTGAAAAAAAAGAATGGCACCGATTTTTTTTCATTTTCTTGATGTGGCGGTAGTCAAAGGTTTTATTATTGCCAAAAGTATTAGGTACGACTTACCACTTAAAGATTTTAAGCTGGATATAATTTCAAGTCTATGTTTCTCGGTCTCAAGTGCACCGGGGAATTCTGCAAAGCCAAATAAAAAAACTACCATTCGACTAAAAAACAACAAATCTTTTGTAGATCCTAGATTGCGAGCATCGTCATCCCATCAGCCAGTAAGAATCACACAACGAAGATGTGCGCACTGTAGCAAGGCTGGCCAGTGGATGTGCCCTACTCGCCATGTTTCACTTTGTTTAAGCAAAACAAAATCCTGCTTTAATGATTTTCATAAATAAGGCTATCATATAAGCATAGTGGTATACAAATCATACCAAATCCTTGCGCAGCATCCTACAAGGATAAAATTTTTTTCTTTGCTTTTTTTCTAGTAAATTATTATTATTATATGAAAGTAGATGTAGAGCTCCAGAAAGAATTAAGAAGTAGTTTTCAAATGCTCTTTTTATTAGCATTGTTAATCTAGACATATAATAAAACAATAACGTAGTCTGTCTGTCTGCCGGTTTGTGTTCTTAAGAAAATAAAGAAACTAATGTGAAGTCACCCTATTTTATTGGTATAATATAATAAAACAGTTTACAGCATATTTAATTTTTATTGATGGACAATTTTCAACAGTGTTTACAGAACTATACAAAAATGTTTTAAAATAAATTTTTATAAATCTTATTTTTAAGAAAATTAGAAATTATACGCTACTTTTAAATATAAATGCTTTTAATTTAAAGAATCCTTTATGCAAATGGTACTTTTTAATAAATGTGCAATTGAATGTTGTTTTGTTGTCTTCAAAAGATATTTTATGTAATGTATTTTGTTAAAAATGTACGTTTAATTTTAAATGTTAGTTTCTGTTTCTGGACAGTACTTCCTGTGAAAGTATTTTTTAAACGAACTTTTTATTTTAAAAATAATTTTAATTTGGTTCTCTCTATTTTATTACAAAAAATCCTATGTTGAAAAATTTACTATTTAAAAATACTTTAGATCTGAAACTTATTTTATTGTTTTATTGCAACAGCCCTGTGTTAAAATATAGTTTCTTCACAAGTACTTTTTCAAAATAATTTTTTGTCCAAACTAAATTTCAATCTAGGACCAGCATCCAGCATCTGGAGATGGCCCGTATTCCCGCGAGGAGTTTTTAAAAGAGTAGTAAATTTTTTAATGTAAAGGAATATAGAGGAGTAGTTTCCTAATTTTAGAAACATCTGGTACAAAATATAGGATATCTTTACAGGGTTTATTCATTATTTAACACAACAAAATATTCCACAATTTTTTTTTCGTGCAATTACAATTATATACAAAATAGCCATTTGGTTTGAGTAAAAAAAGATCTAATAAAATTCAAACAGGAACTTATAAAAGAAGCGGTACAAAATATGGTCGTAATAATGAGTGTATGTATCGAATAAAAATTATACAAGATGTATTTACTTTGCAATAATAAGCTTTTGAGACAAACTTTATATTAGAAAAGTGTGTTGGCAAAAATAGTAGCAGAACATGACACCAGAAGTGTAACGAAGTGTAAAATCTTATAATAAAATTTATTGAAAGTTTAGCTGAAATACATGTTTCGCTGTTGGCGTGCTATTTTAATTTTTTTTGTTGGAGAACTTCCTTTGGCTGCAGCAAGTGAAAAAAAGCAAGAAATAAAATCAAATAAAAAGACAAAAAACAAGAATATGTTCTTCAATGCCTAAAGGAAATTTTTTACAATATTTGCAGAAGTTTTCACTTAAGATTATTTTGAAAGTCTTTTACGATTTTAAACTTTAAAATTGAATTGGACGTTTCTTGTGTAACATATTGAGATAAAAGCATGTTTTAATATTAAATTTAAAACCCAAAATTAATAATATTTTTGATAAGCTAAGCGGGGATTTTTGGAAATACCAGTGCTGGGCTGATTAAAAAAGAAAATATAGTAAAGACGTTAAAAGTTGGCAGCTTGGTGTCGTTATTACACATAAAAATCTTGATATATGTTTATATAAAAACATTTACGCGGATGAGTATTTAGTACTTTAAGATGTAAAATAGGGACGTATTGTATTTTGATACCTAATTTATTTTTCAAGTTTATAAAGAAAAGAGTGCAACGAAAGCAATAATCTCTTGTTATAACAAATAATGAAGAATATATGTTTTGCCACTTTTTCCAGTTCTAATATGTATACGTAGTCAAAATTGTATCTTACCTTTATACTTTTCCCTTAAAAAATATTTTTTATGTACTTCAGTTATGCGACAAGCTATTGCGGCTCAACAAAAAAAAAAAAAAAAAAAAAAAAAAATAATAATAATAATAATAATAATATCAGATATATGTTGTCTTCTAAAGTGTCAAAAAAGGTACCTTGTAATTTTAATAGAGTATTTATATTAATTGTATCTTATCAAATAAAAGTGACTTAATGCTATTTACAACTTTTGGCATAAATACAAAAGACATATATATTTGTTAACAGTTCTGTACTTTCAAGAACGTAACGGACCCTAACTAATTAGTTTCTGATTAAAATATATAATTTCATCGGTAGGCGTTGAAAGGAAAAATACATCATGGGGATTATTTTTTATGACTTGTTAATTCAAGCTATTTATTTTTATAGCAATAATTAAGTAAAATAAAGTGCTTTTTAAATTAACAAAGGAAGATGTCTAGGAAATTACACTTAAATCAACTAGAGCAATATAAGCAATCTAAAACGGGACAAAACTATAATTTTCGGACTTTTTGAATTAGAAAACCAAAAAGTGTAAAGTTTGATACAAGTAATCCTGATGGAAGTAAAATATCATATAAGAGGAAATTTTACTATTTTAGAGAAGTGAGATATTTAAAAAAGCAGCTCTTGGGTATTTTTTGCTTAATTTTAAGTACTAAAAATTAAGAATTTTTAAGTTCAGACGAATTTTTGCCGTTTTAAAGCGAAAAAAGTTTTTGTTATTATATATATATTTTAATGGCCTTGAATTCTTAATTAATTGGTTTGGTTGCGGAGGAAATACCTTTTAGGCAAGACAATGCTAAACAGCATGTGAGACAACCCAATAAAAACAAGAGAATTTTTTTTGGTCATAATTACTTTCGTTGCTATATTCAAGAAGGAGTTCATAGATGGGTGTAAACCAACACCATTATATTTCTTGTTAAAAGGTTATTTGAAATAAAAACTCTCAATCATGGCAAGACTAAATTTAACATTGTGATAATGAAATATATTTATGCCTAATTACCATTATTAAAAGAGTTTGTATATGTCAGTCAAGCACAATTATCAATTGAAAAATATTCTATATAGTCATATACTTTCGTTGGTTTTATTTATATACAAAGTTAAAATATTTTTTAGTTAGATTATATTGCTTAAGCTTTTTAAGACAAGTTATTTGAAACATATTTATAAGGATATTCATGTAGTTTCAAATTAAATTGCTAACATAATTGTACAGCACAACAAAATAATTATCGTTTTCACAAATAATTTCCATAATATTAAATTCCTAGATTAAAGAATAAAAAGTAAATTGATAGTTAAATGTATTTTTTAACAACTTTATTGAACGTATAATTAAAAACTGATACTATAAAGCATAGCATCATTAGTATATATCGAAAGACTCTGGCTTAATTTATCCGAGACGTGAACGTAAACTTTTTTTATGATTGCGACCAGTTTTCAGAATTTCTAACAACTTAATTTTTTTTTCATTCAAATAAACGGTTTTTTTTTATTTTTCGTTTATGTGTTGACTACACCGTTTTGTACGATAACTGACTTAAAAGCTGAAAGTATGCTTTGACATTGCCGTCAATAAAACCCAAAGAAAGTTACTTTTAGTGAGATTTATTGACTGACAAATTCACTGGTCCATCTATCTTTAAAAACGAACAGCAAATTTTAAAGAGAATTTCAGAGAATTGATTTCTAACATTTTCAAACCTCTATTAACTGGCATAAATCTTGCTGGCTTCTAGCTCAACGAAAAGACAGCTACCTTCTTCACAGCAGTGTAAAAAAAGTTTACTTTTACCTTTGATGAAAGATTAACTTCACACCAGGATTCGGAAATATGCTGTTACTTGTCTACAGCTTATTATTAACAAACTAAGGCCTTAAATATTAAGACAACTGTATGAAAATTGCATGTACACTGGCTATAAATTTTTTTTTTCATTTTTTAAATGAAAACCTGTTAACCTATTTATCTGAAAAATAAAAAAATAAAACTTTTTTTGAGTAAATGGGCTTTAATCTGTAATAACTCAAAAACTAGATTTTAGACCAAAAAAAAAAATTATTTTTTTAAATGAAAATCTGTAATCATATTTTCCTCGATAACTAAGCATCCCACGAAGAAACGGATTTTAGTCTGTGGCCACTAAAAATATAAAAAGATTTATCTTTAAAAACGAAGGGCAAATTTTAGAAAAGATTCTAGAGAATTGATTTTTAACATTTTTATACCACTATTAACTGGCATTCATCTTGCTGACCTCTAGCTCCAACAAAAGAAAGCCACACAGCGGTATGAATTAAGTTTACCTTAATCTTTGATGAACAATTCATTTCAGATCAGGATTCAAAAATATGCTGTCACTTGTCTACAGCTGAATATATTAATTCTTAAAACTATTTAAGAATTATATAAAAAATAAGGACTTAACTGCGTAAAAAAACTGTATAAAAATTGCACATACACTGGCCACAATTATCCTATTTTTTAAATGAAAACCTAAACCCATTTATCTGAATAAACGAGCGTCCTAGAAAAATACGTTATTTCATCTGTGGTAATTTAAAAATAAAATAATAATAAATGGTTTTTGACCGACGAATTTGATTTAAGGCCCCAATTATCAAATGGACACCCTTATATCTTGGCAACTAAACGGTCTTCAATCTGTAATAACTAAGCAAAAAAAAAAAAAAACAAGATTTTAGATAAAAAATGTATTTTTTAAATAAAAACCCTTAGACCTATTTATATAAATAACTAAGCATCTTAGCAGGAAACGAATTTTATTCTGTGACCAATCAAATAATTAAAAGCTATGCGGAGCTTATAACCGAAACCACGTTAAGATATTTAGGCGATAAATGCCATACCAAAACTCAGTTTCTTTGATATCAAAATGAGATTTTTGATACTGTGAAATTAACACCCTTTAAAAATTCCGGATGAATTTTAATTAAGTTTTCAATATTTTTATATATCAAAAGCTTACAAAATTTAATTTGAAATTTGTAAAATATTAAGTCAGTCACTTTTTGCTGGGAAAGGTCTGTATACAGTACTGTTCGAAACCTAAGCAACTTTTTCCCACTAAGTTATATCTTTTCTTTAAATAAATTTATAGAAAATATTTTTTTATTTACTACTACACAATGTGTCTATAACCTTAAAATAACAACAAAAATTAAATTCAATTTCTTTGGAAGTTATAATAAAATTAAAACAAAATTAACTTAAAAATTCGCTGTTCAAAACCTAAGCAACTTTTAATATTTGGTATGATATCCTTTGTTTCTTACGAACTTAGCGGATTTTTTGAGCATAGATTCAATAAGATTCAATAAAATAGATGTTGGTATAGCTTTCCACTCTGATTTTAGACAGTTCATCAACTCCTCTTTATTTTTAAAGCGTCGAGTTCCAACTCTCCATTTTAAAATTCCAAAGAGGTTCTCTATGGGATTCAAGTCTGGCGATTGAGGTGGCCAATTCAAAACTTAAGCCCCATTAGCTGATAACCAATCCTTGACTAACTTCGATGAGTATTTTGGGTCATTGTCCTGTTGAAACACCCATCGAAGTGGCATTTCCCACTCAGCATAGTTAAGCATGTGAGTTGCTGAAATTTCTCTGTAAACAAAACGATCCATTTTTGTTTGAATTTCTTCAAAGGGACCCACACCACTGGCAATAAAAACAAGTCCAAGCCATCACATTTCCACCCCCATGCTTTATTTTGTTTATTGAGTACCGAACTACTTTCCTTTTGGTCTTCTCACGTGGCAAACTCCCTCTGAATTTAGTTACTTTAATTTAAATTTATCACTAAACAAAACAGTTCTCAATTTGGATATAGTCCAATCCATATGTGCTCTAGCAAAATCCAACCTAAAACAACCACAAAGCTCAGAAAATCAGAGCCTACGTTGCAATCAATCAAACAAACATCTTTTCTAAATGCTTCTTAGTCAGTATAGGCTTTTTAGATGGCATGAAGCTTCTTAAATTTTGTTCCAATAAACGTTTTCTTACTGTGGAAGAACTTTTCTGAAGTTCTAGCTCATTCCCGATGTCTTTCGGCGAAATAAATGGATTTTTCTTAACTAGACGGAAAATTTTCTGGTCTGTTCGCTCAGAAGTTTTTCGAGGTCGCCTACCGCTATTGGTTTCCTCTACTTTCCTAGTAGCTTTATATGTTTTTATAAGGCGGGAAACTATGGATTTATTAATATTGAATTGGTTTGCTATATCAATGTGGGACTTACCGTTATTAAAAGTTCAGATCTTTAGCTTAAAAGCTGATCCATAACGTGTTCGCGTCATGGTTGCACTTCTAAAGAATTGGTACTACTTAAATGTATTAAATCAACCAAAATTATTTTTTTCAATAGCAACCATAACGGGACTAAAATTTTCGCTTAAAAATTTTGTTGTTGCTTTAGTTAATATTTCGCAACAAATGCAATAATGTAAAATTTGCTTAGGTTTCGAACAGCGAATTTTTAAGTTAAGTTAATTTTTTTTTATGTTTTATAATTTCTTCTAAAGACATAAAATGTATATCTTGTTGTTATGATTAGTATGTAGACTATATGTATAATAATAAATAATTGGAAAATTTTTAATTAATCTATTTAAAGAGAACATATACGACCATGAGTATTTACTGGGGAAAAGTTGCTTAGGTTTCGAACAATACTGTATATTAATTCCTTCTTCCCTGCATATAATACAACATTTGCTTTTTTCTCCTCTTAGCCCTTCTAAGAAAAAAACTTGAAATTTATTTGTTAATTTGATTATTTGTCAGCTTCAATTAAGATATGAAAATGGCGATGGTGCTATTTCAATACACCTAAGCCCGTTCCTTTACATTTAGGCACAAATTATAATCAAGAGGTCTTATCACAGTTATAGTCTTCAGGGCTTATGGGAACTTTGGAGAATGGGCCTTTTTTCCGATCCCATTCATCCCTTAATGACTTCTGATACTCAAATAGTATTTTACGACTTTTGCTGTCACTAGATCTTACACTTCACTGTTATAGTCTCAGACTTTCGTCCTCCTTTATGACCATAGACTGTCTTGTAATGACTGAAATGTGTGAAAGTTTAAGGATGCCCATAGTAATTATATGTAATATGTGACTAGCCGGAGTCTAAGGTGTAATTCTGGTAACAGCTAGATATTTACAAAAAAATGAACGCTATTATCTAAGCATCTTCCAGGCACAGTTTGCAACTATGACCACCATCGGTTTTAATATTTTAGGTTTCTATGAACTGTCATTAAAACAATTATCTAGCTTATGGTACCTCGATAATATATAAGCAAACTTTATGAACTATCTGTCGAAGGGCTTTTGCTCCAGGTGAACCTCCTGAGATTAACCCTTCCTATCCAGTCGATTGATTTATAAAAATTGGATCTCCGTTAGAGAGGTGTTTAACTTTTTTATCTATTCTTGTCATATTTTCATGATCTTCCTTACTTTTATCACCATTAAAATTCACAAAATTGCCATTTGCAGAGAAGAAATATCCACTCACACGAAAACTGCTATGCGTAGCAAGTTAAGATTATGACTAGAGGTTGCCTCCCGTACTCGTTCTATTAATGGAAAATTCTCAATATTTACATTAATCTAATCCTTGATAGTACTATATCCATATCGATTGGTCCTCTAGATATTCTGAATTATATTTAACAATTTTATCGTGATGCTTGGTATAGTAACGTGTGATCAAATTTTTACTAAAAGCCTTTCTGTTTGCGTTATGTTTGACACACTACAGTAATAATTTCAGTATTAGTCTTCTTACAATGTGTCTTCGTTTCACTTAAATCACATATCGTAAAACGACATGTTCAGGTTCATCCTCCTTTGAGATCCGGTCTGGCATAGACCAAAAAACAAACAAAAAAAAAAAAAAAAAAAAAACAACCTGGAAAAATTATTTCAAATCTGTAGATATTTTTTTGGATAGATTTTTAACTACATGTATTCAATTTGAAATATTTGTTAAATAAAAGATCCGCTCTGTGTGGGGTGAATACGTTTTCGTTCTAAATTGAGTAAATTCTAAAACACAAAAACTGTGACTTTAATATTTATATGAAGAAGTGTAAGACTCTTTGTCTATAAAGTTATTTACTTCAGTGTACAACTGCTGTATTGTGTGGGTGCTAAATCAATACATGTTCACTTTATCAATACCCACCTACTCGGTTGTGGCTATTAGTAAAAATTCACACAATACAAACTTTAATGTGTAAACACAAACAGAACATACAAATATAAATATGCGTTTGCAATAAATACCTTAAAAACCTTAGTAGCTTCAAAGAAAAGAAAACTTAAAGGAAGTTTCTTTTGGAAATTTTAGCTTTAGAAGAGCTTTTGTGTGTAATAATTAACAAAATCACTGTTGGAAACAAAACTTTCAATGTCTGGTAATTCTTTTAGATTAATTTTATCCAAGTTCGCCATCACAGATTCAATAGATGTGCTCTTTTCTTTTCCAAATCTTTAAACAATGTTAACAGAATGAATATTTTATTTTTCGAGATGATAGAAGTGGCACCTAACAAAAAAATATATTTTACTAACTTTGTACTGTGTGTGTATCACTGAAAACGAAATTATATATCCGTACACATAAAGAAATGTTACGTATACTTGAACATAAGAATATTTATTTATTAATAGCACAATAAGGTGTACGAGAGTGAAGCGGAAATATTTGCAAGAAGCTAATAAATAATTTAAGTGCTTTGTGGATGCAACTTCTGCATAAATGAACTTGTGTTTTTTTAAAGACGTTGCTTTATTTGTGTAGCGAAGAAAATATAAATACTAAAAAATTTTTTTATTTATTAATATTTAAAAAAATATTTAATCAAGTTTCTGTCGTAAGGTTTCTATCAATACTGGACGTGAAAAACAAGTTCGAATTTTTACTATTATTGGATTTTAAGGGACTTTCAAATCTTTAGAAAATATTTTCGTATGGAATGTTGTCAAACTGCGTAAATAAAAAAAATGCATATAAAAATATGTGTAAGAAAACATGTTAAAGAAATTTAAACATATGAAGTGTTTCTGAGAACATTTCCTCAGCGCTGTGATATAATGAAAGTGGATTTTAAATTGTATGGAACTTTTGAAACAAGAGATACCGGTAAATTTAAAATATCTTATTATGAATTTAAAAAAAATTATTTTAAAGCAAACAGGGAAATTATCCGAGAAGAAAATATAAAGATAATTAAAGATTTATGTAAAGATTTTTTACTGAAATAGACAATGTGGCTTTGCAATCTCTACAAATTTGAACAGAGTATCAGGCCGAAGAACAATTAACGAGATCAGATTTTTTTCTTGTTGCTTAAATCTAGACTTAAAAAAAGAATTATTAGAAATTTTTAGTTGATCTTGAATAATGCGTAACTAGTTTAATTGCATGTGTATTCGTGTTGTATAATTAATTTTATTTGAGTTGCAATATAAAAGTGCTGACAACTCCAAGAATCTTAGTCGAAATTAAAATTTATAGAGTTATCATTTTTAAGATAGATTTAATAATTTACAAATAATATAAGAGATGATTTGCATGAATCATATATGAACGTGAGTAAAAAAATTTGGTGTTTTTGCAAATTATATAATTATTGGTTCAGGATTTTACCAGATGGCGTGTTGGAGACCGGCAAGATTTTTTCTAACGACGTTTTCGATTCACAATTTCTTTTTTAGATCAAAGAGACACTTAGAACAACGTGTTAGAATGACCAAAACACTCTTAAACAAGATTCTTATTAGAAAAACAGAATAATTCTAAGGCAGTTTATAAGATTAATAATAATTTGTGCAAAAAACCGACTTCAAAATAGACAAACTTAAGGCAGTATAATACATTGATTAACTTGAATTATATTCGAGAAAGACTGCGGCAGAATTTTTAAAAGTCATAGATAAAAAATAGACTAAAAAAAATAGAATTAAAAACAATTGCATACATTCATTATGTAAACACTCTTTAATTTATAATATCAATTTGTATACTTGTTGTTATAGTGGACTAAGCAATAATTTTTTTTTTTTTTTATTTCAACCTTCTTTCTACAATTGTTAAGAAGCATGACTGTGTACATTAAGTTAAATAAAATATTGGAACACCTTTTAATCTTGAATTTTTTATAATTATACTTTTTATTATAAAACGGTCATAATAATCGACATTCTGTTAAATTTTCAAGTGTTTGTCTATTACGGTTTAAAAGATAGGCCTACATAGAACAGTTTAAGTCACCTATGGAAACAAACTTTAATTTTTAAATTTAGTTTTGTATTGCTTTTTTCTAGTGGGAGACATAGTGATTCGCAGTTTTGAAAGTTGAAAAGTGGTACACTGTATGTTGTATGGGACACCCTTTAATTTTAAAAATTAGTAACTGTTCTTAAGACTGCAAGCAAAGCTCTTCAAATAAAGACTGAAACGTAACTTTATGCTGCATTTATAAAAGAGTGCGTATGTGCCAAAAGCAGCAGCCATCAAGGACTGTTACATGCTGTGATAGCAAATTTAAATGCAAAATTTTGCAAACAAAAACCTATTTCTATTATTATTATTATTTCTTGTTAATTTTATTTCTATAATTAAGTTAATCCAATGCAGTAAAAACTATTTATAAGGAATTTAATTGAATTTTTAAATTAATCCTTTAAAATCAAATTCCTAAACGAGCTGATTTAGTTTACAATAAAAGCATTAAAAGTAAAGGTAAGCAAAAACTAATTAATATAAAAGCTAATAGAGTGGTAAAATTGGATAACATTGAATTTATATTATTTTATACAATATAAAATATTACACTGAATCCGCAGTAGAATTTAGCTTAAACTGAACTATAACCAAACAAAAACTAAACTAGAGGGAAATACATAGAAGTGAACTATGAACATAAACTAGAACTCAAAAGTTATTAAAAAAAATTATATTGGAAATAAATCAGAACTCAAATTAAACTAATGTAAAACTAAATAAATAAACTTGAACCTAACTAAAACTGAGTTAGAATACAACTACAACTATATTTAAACCAAATTATAACTGAAGTTTAAATGAAAATGTATGAGAACTAAAGAAGAAATTTAACTAAAAGCTAACAAGTTCCTCCTAGGTACATTAACAACTTAGGAGTACGTAGTTAAACAGTGGATTTACGAGGTTTTAAGAGTTTACGTTTTCGACTAATTAATCCATACAGCACTAACATCCTAGTGACTTCGTTCTCCTGACTGTGTTCACCATCTTTTGCGTAATATGACCCTTTCTGAAAACTAATAACAGTTTTTTCCCGCTTTAATATATTCTTAACCGTATTCAAAAAAGAAGAAGGATTTGTCTGAGTGTTAATATTTTTATGTTTGAGCCTGCAGAACTCAGTCATTTTTAAACCGGTTTAAAATTGTTTCCTTTATTTGAAAGGTTATGGATACAAACTAGTCCCATTATACAAACAGTTATTGGAGTCCACATACAACATATATTTTTATTTTACGAATATCATGAACCCTAAAGGACACTACTTTACAAGTTAATAAAACTACGTAACAAAATAGCTCCTAATAACAAGAAACAATACAAAAAAAAAGTAATACAAAAAGAACTATACAAATAAATCTAAGACTTAAAAGGTAACCCCATAAGCGACGTAAGTTGACATATAATATAATTGACATATTGTCATGGCCATACTTTTAAACAGTAAGCGACAGACGGTTAAAGTTTACAAAGAACGTGTATTGCTAAGTCCGCTATAAAAACAAGTATTAAATTTGGATATTTAAGGGTGTCCTCAAAGTCGATGTTATCAAATATATGTTGCCAAGCTTTTAAACCGTTGTTGACAGACAGCTCAAATTTACAAGCTAAATTCGCTATAAGTAAATAATTTTAATTTACAAATTTAATGGTGTTTCTATACTAATGTTGACCTTTACGAACCGTTATTAAGAAACACTGGAAAATTGGACGTGAAGCCTACTAATTTGTCCGGTATAATTAAACGTAAAAATTATAAAAACTATAAAATGAAGGGTGTTACAATAGTTGATATAAATTTATGTATGTGGACAAACTTTTTAACCGATATAGACAGAAACCTTAAATTTGTTCTGAAGAGGGGTTGTTTGCAGTAATTATTTGCTCTTTCTACATTTTTTTCCTTAAATGTAATAGTCAGGTTTTGTTTATAATCCTTCAACTATCTGGCATTTATTTGGTTTTATCGAAATTGTTGCTTTTGGTTTTTCGCTAAATAAATATTGCAAAATAAAATAAAAAATTTTCATTCTCTTAAGTTTTTTTTTGTATTTATTCGCTTCAGTGAAATTTTACATTTCTAGTTTTCTGTTATTATTTATTCATTTGTGTTATTTTGGTTGTTTTGTTCAGTTTTATTTTTGCAGAGGCATTTTATAAGGATGATTTTATTTTATTTTTTCACCTTTTTTGTTGCTTCACTAACAATCAATTTCGACAATAGCTTCCATATTTAACAAATATAAGGAAGAAATGAAATAAAACATTGAAAATCTGTAAGAGAATAAATAAATTATGAATCTGTTGAAAATTAAAAAGTATGTCTTCCTGATAAATATTTATTCAATTGATTAAACTTTAAATAGATGGTTTAAAAATCGACAAGAAAATTTAAAATATTGATAGATACATATTTTGTACTTCTAATATCCGGCAACGAAAAAAAAAATTTTTTTTGTGAGTAACATAATTGTGATATTTGTCGACAAAGACATAAATCTCTATACCAGTCAATAACTTTTGTGATTTGTTTGGGTATTAATTCATCAGTGGAGTTTTCGCAACTTGAATTTATTCATGTGTTTTCCCTCCGTCCGACCCCATACAGGTAAACACAATGGCATTAAGCCACTCACGTAGAAAAGAATGGGACAAACAAGATGCTATCAGGTGTGTGCGGACCCGGAACAGCCGTTCTATTGAATATCGTGGCTGTGACCAAAGATGTCACAAAATAGTATTGTTCAGATGACGTGGCGCGTAACTTTAAATTTTAGTGAAAAGGTAAAGATGTTATCTTACAAAGTGCAGACAGCTGCTTGTCTCATAGAAATAATCATTAGCGACTGAATCCATTTTCACTTCTGCGAAAACCTGAACATCGCTTGTCTTATTTATTTTAGATACAATTGCAAGTCAAAAAAGACTAGGACGGCAAGTACTACAAAGCTATAACCAACGACTTTCCCCTACATTAACTGAACGAAGTAGTACTGAAGAACTGATGGTTCAAACAGGATGGAGAAACGACGCGTACTGCACAATTTATAACTGAAATTTCGGGTCGCCTAAAATATCCTCTGATGAGTTGTACTGGCCAGAAAAATCGTATGCATTAACTACTCTAGACTACTTTTAGTCAGTGTTTCTTGAGGTTACTAGTATACGCCAACCAGACTCAAACTTAAAATTAATATTCGTCAAGAATAGGCCCAGATGATTTTCAATTTTGGTAGCAACCACTTGGGAGATATTTTTTTTATTTAATGAAAAAAAGCTTACACCAAATAAACACAATTTAAAAGCAAAGCTATACTTTTACGCAAGTATAGCTGATTTTGTGTCAGAATCTTTACAAAAAGAAATAGATGGGATGTAATAGAAAACACGGATTTATGATTAGGGAAAACTGTAAGTGTTAGAAGCAAATCGAAGTCGAACTCTTGCTAACGGCTGCAGTGGTCAATCGCTACCTTCAATTATAAAACTCAAAATGAACTTGAGTATAGCAATAACAAAATTACAATACATACGAGTACGATCCAAGCCGACTACAAAACTATTAAAAAGGATTTTTGAAGTTTTGAGCACATGCTTTCCTTTAATCGTGAGGTTGCACTTACTCCATTCAGTGTTGGTCGACCTTCCCAATAGATTATTTGCCTTCATGTTCTTTTTACTCGATATCCTTTCGAATTTATGTAGTTTAACGATTGTGATATAACTCGTAACTATTGCCAGACTGAATGGCAGTTGTATGACAATTTCTTTTCTTCCCGTTGTTGGATGAAGTTCAAATTTCGGCGGTTCATTTTCTTTTAAAGTAGTGCTGTTGCTTATTATTCTATCAATCGTCTTCTCTTTTGTTTTTACATTTAAAGCTTACTCGCGCTAAAGTCCATTCTATGAACATTGCGTGAATTTGTGCTGTTGGAATACAGTTTTATACCTCCCAATTTAACTAATCTTGCCTCCATTAACTTTTTTGGCGAAATTTAATATTCACCTCTCCCTCTCTTATAAAGTGTTGCTAAACTTTTTTGTTTGTTTTTGACTTCAAGTTTCTTTTAAAAGCCTGTCTACACATGTAAAATAGATACAAAGATTTTTCCTTACAATGTACCCGTGATGCATGCTGGTTCATTTTCGATGTGGGCATTATTTTATACAAATTCCACTTGTTTAGTCAGCACCCATGCAGAAGCCCTGCCGCCTATGCATTTGCATTCAGCAAATGCCAAGCAACTAAATCATAGAAGCTAAAGGTTTCTGAATCGGAAATCTTTAAATTCGGTCAGCGAAATAACACTGCTAAATTACACACTCTTTAGCATCAACCAGTGTTAAATTTATTAATGAAGTTATCGCTACGGTGTTGTTTTTTATCTTTATTTTTTAAACACTAAGACTATTTTTTTATTTATTTTTATTTATTATATACAAATAGTAAATTTTTACTCAGTTTTACAAATTAGAGCCGCAGCGTCTGGAGGCTAAAGACTGGAGACAGTAAATTATTTTAAAAATATTTAAATACATAACAAACTTATTTCATATAAATAAACCAAATTCATCTATGTATAAAGTGTTTCTAAAGTATTAATCAAATATAACTTGAAGAAATGTTTGAAGCACGATGTACAAGTCAACATCTTTAGTCTGAACGATAAGTTATTCTATTCATTGTATCCAGTAAATACAATATATTGTCAAATCCATGTGAAATCTTGATACTTTTTCTAAATTCAGAGTACAAAAGCTCATTCGAAAATTATACACTGCTTTAAGTGCTTTATTTTGCGCTAGTTGCAAACTCTTAAGAGATCTTGTTGAGTGTATTAGTAATTGATAAATTATAAGCTTAACTTATTACTCAATTTGTTTCTAAGCTTGTAAAAAAATTCCACTAACAGAAGATATGTTTGATTTAATTCTTCCAATATTCATATTCCAGTGAAAATTACAACTTTACTGTAAACCCAAATACTGGACAATCTTAGATTTTGAAATAATCAATCAATATGAATCACCATGTCGTCACTCCTTTTTCCTGCATGTGGTCCAACTCTTATAAATTTCTTTTTATCTAAATTCAGAACCAATTTATTAAGTCGTGCGAACTGCGATAGTATTGTAGCATGATACTCTATCTCTGTGTGTAAAACGTTTTCTTAGTTATACTTATCACGAAAGTTAATATTTTATAAATCATTTATATAAACTTTGTACAGTGGGGGTCCTAACACACTGCCCTGTGGAACGCAAATTTGGACAAATTGAAATCTGTAAGATAATTACTAAACAATGATAAGGTTTTATTAGTATTAAAGAAAACAAAAGGATCCGATTGCATACTTATGCAAGAAAGAAAGAAATAAAATGAAAATGAAATGAATTTGCTTGATGCAAAAAGGTTTGTGGTTAATGAAGAGGTAATGTTTGCAATAAAATACCAGGTTCTGTACCATATGCGTGACAAAACAATTTTAATAACCCTACTTTGCATGAATATTAATCAAGTGACACAAAATGAAAACTACACTAAGCCACTGTTTAGTTAACCATTTTCCTAAATAAATATTATTTTAGGTAGTGCGAACACATTAAAGCACATCTGCTTTAAAGTGAGTGTGTCTGAATGCGTTTGAATCACAAAGTTGGCTTAATATATTTGTTTGCATTTCTACATGTGTTCTTATAGATAGCATGCAAAAATTATTTATGTTTCTGAAACTTGTATTTGTTTATCTGATTTGACCAATAAACAATTTCGGTGTCATTTGAAGTAGGAGTAAGGTAAAGAAGAATTAATCGACGAAGAAATTGTTGCAATTTGTTAGACTTATTTTGAATACCCACTAGCGATAAGGCTTTCTAGTACCTTATGAATATTAATTTTATGGTTGTGTAGAATATAATGAGCTCTTATAACTTACATTTTTTTTAGCTTTTTTAAACTAACAAACTGTTAAACCTATTTTTCCCTTAACCAAAAGGTAACTAAGGAGTTCATTTGAAAAAAAAACTCCCCGTGTTAATAGTGACTTTGTAAAATTGGTTGTAAATCAGTTCGTTCGATCAATATTGAAACAGCAAGCAGCGAAATTCTCATATTCTACTTCTATTGCAACAAATGCGGCAGGTTAGATAATTCACTTTATTTGCATGGCCGTTAGTTGTATGATTTGTCAAAGGTGCGACGATGTTACCGATCTGCTTAAAAAAGTCGGGCGAAGATAAATGGTCTCTTTGATATAGTATCCAAATTTACATTGAAACAGCGCAGGCCAGTAGTGCGATTCACTAACTTTTAACACTTTAAAAGGTGTTAACTTTAACCACACATTTTATTGTTTGCATTAACCACTATGTGATTCACTAACTAATTTATAACCATGGTAAACCGTTTTATATTTCTCTCTATTCAAATTAATATTACACGGCAACTCTGCCAAGAGAAATGTTAAAATAAGAGAAAATAACAAAGAAGAGTACAAAAAAAGAACAAAACAAAAACCTTGTGATTAATAAATTTTAAATAGTTTTGTGCAAACTAAGTAGAAAATTATAATATATTACTATTTTATTCATTTAGTAAATGCTTTTAAATTTTCAAGTCGAATGGGACTTGCTGGCGGTAAATTTAAAAATCTCCATGGAAAATTGGAGTGCGACAAGAAGTGGAGCGAATTGTCCGAAAAGCTAAATAGTCTTGGTGGGGCGGTTAAAGCGGTCAACCAGTGGATTTTTTTATTTTAATTATTTTTTAAAGAATTTTTTGCTTTGTACTTTATTATTTTTATTTTTTTTTATTTCATTGAATGCTTTATCTTTTGATTGAATTTTTAATTTTTTAACGTTATTCACTGCCAGTGTACTTTTTTTTCAATAATAAACAAATAAATGAATAAAGCTGTTTTATTTCCCAAAATCATTAAAAAAGGGTTATATTTAATAAAAGAGGCATATAAATAAAATTTTATAAAATCAATACATATACATAATAAATAAACACTTTTTTAAACAGATTAAACCACACAAAAAATGCTGCTGTTAATAAACCACAATTTGTTTTGCTAAAAATAACAGCTGACTGAAGCAGCTTGCTTTAAACACCAATAAATATCGTTTAAAGTGTTAGTGAATAGCAAAATGGTTAATTTTGTGGTTAACATTTTCAAACGAAATAATTGTGGTTTAAAAAGCATAGTGAATCGCACTACAGGAATGTGGTAACCAGGATTTATCTTAATATTTAGTTTGCGGATTCTGGATTACTGTCGATCTTCAGTTTAGTTAGATGAAGGTTCTGTCTCCAAAACTTTTGTTGCGTAGATATAAAATCAATGAGACAACAAGGAATTAATCTCCGAGTTCAAAAAAGATGTTGAATGTTAAAGCTGTTCTGCCCAATTGTAGCAGAAGCTTCTGCTTTTGCATCGATATCTTCAACAGGCCCGCATGTGCGAGAGAATTAAGGACAAAAGGAACGCGATCATTCCTCTTTTTTAAAAACAAATTTAAGTGTAAGCAATAATAAACATTTCTATTATAACAAAACAAAAAAAAAAAAAAAAAAAAAACTAAAAAAACTTTAATCTTGTGTGGTTTTTGCTGTAAACTTTTTGATAAAGCATATATAATTGTTATAATTATCATTATTTTGTTTGTAATTTTTAATGTCTGACAATTTTTAACAGGCCATTTTTTTATTAAAGACCTTAAAGTATTTTGTTTTATTAAAAATATTATAAGAATTAATGCGCCATTTGTCCAGCCAAAAGCCAAACATGTCATTTTGTTTAAACCAAACAACCATTTAAATTTTAGTTAAATTACAAGCCGATATCATTGCAAATATAAACCGCCCATTTTGTACTTACGATGTAACAGACTGCTGATTGAAGTTTGCATATATACAAATATGTGCATGAGTAGACTGTTGAAAGAGTTAATATTTTGAAGTATTTTGTACCTTCAAGTGAATCATCTATTTCGACCCTCAAAGTGATTTTAAAATAAAAAATATCTTGCGTGCATAAAAATAATTATTTTTATTTTAAAATACTGAGAGAAGGATAAGCACATTAGGAAACACGAGAATATGATTTTAGTTTAAACAAGTAATTTTGTGTCAGAACTTAAATCACGTCGTGAAAATCTCTTCTTGTTGATTTAAGTACATAAGCATTTAGTTACTCAAATTTTATTAAAAGCCAAAGAACATTTATAATTTTGAAAGTATTATTAATTCAATCTATCATGCAAATGTTTTAAAGCATATCTAATTTTTAACGAATATTCTTAAAGAACTTATTACTTAAAAGATTAGTTTTTCTAACGATTATCATACGTCACCTTGCCTGCTCATTTAGATGAGACTGCTTCGGAAATTGTACCTTCGGCAAACTTTTTTAACTTCTGCGGCGTATATCGACAATTTCAGGCACTACGACTTAATCCTGACAACACTTATTAATGTCAAAAGACGACAAGGTCATGTCGCTCTAGCTGATGCCTATAATGTGATATAAAAAGTAGTATCGACCCTACTTTATCCACTACTGATCACCGCCTACCGAGTTTTTTGACCAACTCAGCGAGGACTTTCATACACTGTTATTTCGTTATGTTGTTTTTTAACATGATTTCGTTGATCCATTTTACACGCGCCTTAATCATTAAATATGCTATTTCACCCTCTTCGCCTTTAACGGTGTGAAGTTTAAACTACCCGTTTCCATTTATTTACTTTTAATCAACTCATCGCCAAACACAGCTACTTTAAAACATATAATTTTTTTAAATATTCAAATATTCGATTGTGTCTATTAACAAAAACTACTTATTAATCAACACAGCTTAATAACTCTTCCCACCTCTATCTCTGGAACCGTAACAGGTGGGCTTTTAAAATTTTCACAAAAGGTGTACCTCTACAGCTTTTAACACAACGAATATAACATGTTGAAGGGTATTCCAAAAGTAACGTGCCATTCATAAAAAAAATTCAGCTTTTGAACTGTGATGTCAAATTTGCAGAGTATTTGTCAAGCTATGTCAGCTATAGTAACAAGGAATAAAAATAAAACATTTAATTAAATGGTGTCCAATAGTGACTTGATTTTTAAGTATGTGGCCTTGTTTTCGAACCGCTATTCATTCTGTCTTTTTTCTCGATGACATTTGCTTTAATCTAAAGTTTCCTGTAGCATCCATAATGCAACCATAGGATAATGGTGGTCTCTCGGCTTCTTTAAGCCGCAGTTTGCAAGTATCGCTTTCTTTGATTACCATATTGGTACTTGAAGTTTCTGCGATCAGCCTCTAGCCTAGTTATTCTGGTTAAGAATGATATTTCGATAACATCCAAGCACTTTTCGAAAATTCCAGTCGAGGGGAAATCGCTTTAGTGGTGCCTTTCATTATAAGCCCTGCAATCTTTTGCGACATGTTATACATATTTTTCATGATATAAACCTCACACTTCTTGCATGGCTGTCTTGAACTTCGTCAAATCCTCACATTGATGTTCAGTTTTATCAAAATTCTAATTCGCATAATTCCCAGTTATGGAAGAATGATGTCCACTAAGAACTCTTTATGCGCAGGTTATTCCACTGTAAAGCTTGAGGCCGAAAGCTATCTGCAATATTTAATTTAGTCTAGTTTAGGTCTAGATTAAACAGTACATACTCTTGTGCTTATTATTTAACGAATAACAAGAATTAAGGTATTGTTTTTACAATAGAAAATGGCAACGATACTTGGATAAGAATAACACAAGAATAGCAAGAGAACACGAACACTTGTAACGACAGTTATCTCGCATAACTACAACGGTCTGTAAATATGGTTTTTAATCTGTTTCGAGATCTAGATCTTTTAAGGTGAGCTTAGCTCTTATTCTAGGCTTTTCATCGATTAAAATACCACGTTCGGAAAAAATATAGCTTTACAATCGCGAAAAAATTTTGTATATCCCACTTTGAGTTGAAACCAGCCTTAATCCTCTGAGAGGATAGAAGTAGTGGAGCTAAGCTTATATCTGAAGAATTGAATGAATGTCACAACAAGTAAGACGGCTCGAATGGTGCTCAAAGCAACAATTGGCTTTTAGGCCGGAAAAGTGTTTGGATATATTCAGGGTAAAAAATTCTACATAACTGATAGCCGATAATTCATTACAACTTATATTATTATATGGGGGTCGTAAATATACCCAGCAGTGGCTGGTATCATGTTTCTCTAAGTAATTCTACAAGAGACTCATTAATGAGAAGGAAGGTCAACAGTTAAAAGTCGACGGTAATGAAAAATCTACAGTCAACAGTAAAGGCTAGTTATAACACGATACTTAGTAAAAGGTAGTGGCAGATTAACAATCGAAAGCCGGAAATTATAAACAATTAAAGGGGGTACAAAACGTTCTATTTGGGTTATTGGATCTGCTTCGGTATCCTTCTACTTATGTAATAATAAAATTAAAGGTGAGATCTTCAACGGCATAAACGTTCTTTATTTTTCAGCTTCGGATAAGTAAGTGCAAGGCGTGTGTTAAACGTTACAGCAAAATAATCCCTTATAAGGCTTGCGAAAAACCAGAGAGCCTACTTTTTATGAAAGCTGGTTATTAAAAACCCTAAGGTTATACCTCAGTACACACGATTTCCCAGAAGCTACGGTATAATATGCTTCGCTTTGTCGCCGTTATGATACTCTTTGTTAAGTTCAACTGTTTTTCAATTATAAGTTACTCACTCCTTAACCTTTTGGTCGGTCTCTCTAGTCAGCTTTTAATTACTTTTTGAGAAAAATTTTTGTTCATGATAAGCAGTTCCTTATATTTTTTTTTAGCAGGCAAGGCCCTTTCGGTCACGTCTTTGATATCTTCTGTTTTAAAAAGGGTTAATGCTAATATTTTTTAGATTAATTTCCTACACCCTATTTCTTTGATTAGTATCATGAGCTGAATGACATATTTAGAAATCCTGCTTTCAGTAGAAAATTTGAATATTTAAATCACATGTACCTATACAGTTGAAACATAATTAATTTGAAATTGCCATTAAAAAAAATTCGAAACTAAGATAATTAATGAGCTCTTGTACTATTATGTGTATATATGAATCCCCACTATAATTCTCCTATGAGCCTTGTCCCTCCCTAAAAGAAATTTCAAGTAAGTTGTTAAAAAAATGTAACAAAATGATGTTTATTCCCACAAAATGTCCCAGATTCCTAAAGGCATTTTTTATTAGTTCGTTCTTATTAGAGAAAAAGAAACAAACTTTTTTTAAAACTTCTAGTGATATTTTGCAAAAACAAAAAATTGTTTGCGTACAAGTTTTACTTCTTATATTCACAACTAAAAAAAAGGAGGAAATAAATATAAGCGAGGCATGTGTTAACCATAAAATGTTTTATGTACCCCTCGCACTCTCTACCAAGTTACGGTGTTACAAAAAAAAAAAAAAGGATCCAAAAAACGATACTTAAGATTTGATGCTAAAAGCTTTTTAACGAAGTTTCATTTTTACGAACTGCATTTTTACTAAAACTTGGTGACAAGTGAAATATTTATAGGATTAGTTACATAACAAAACGAAACTCAAAACACCGAAACTGTTTTTTAACAAAACCTTTTTTAACTTAAGATTCCTTTCAGCACTTGTTAGAGAACATTAAAATAGAACAAGAAAAATTTCTTTCAAAACTAGTTGTGTGACTTCACAACAACTTAGAAAAATTCGAATTTTAAGCCATTTCATTTTGATGACAAGGACAATGAAAGATAACATCAAACGTTCAATAAAAATGCTAAAGTATTAAGCAAACCGAATGGCATTTGCTAATTTTAACGTCCTCAACAATTTCCATATATTTTAAGTTTATTTTTTTAGCAGAGATCAAACTATTTTGCATACAAAGTGTATACATTTTGAATAAGAATCAAGAAAAAGTAAATATTTTCTGTAAATGTATTTTTAGAATAAAAGGCAAATATATTTAGTTATAGACATTCCATCTAATTTTCTAGCTTTTGTCTGCTACGTTTAAAAAGATATGCCAGTACAGGTCTATTTATATACGTATATTGTATGGGAAGACCCTTTAACTTTTTAAATTATGGACTGCTTTTAAAGCGTGACCAACCTGTAAGCTTTAAAACAAATAAACAATTTTCAAAATCGGTTTAGTTTTGCGGTCACAAACGTAAAAAGCAATATTCAGGCAAATTGATTGGTTTATTTAAGTTGGTTAAAAACACATTTTTTAGCTGTGAGTTTCTCTAATGCCCAACATTCGATAGCTTTTGGCTCTGCAAACTGTTAACAATTAATTCAAGATACATCTTTCAACTGCTATTTGTGACCTAGCCTTCTTTCTAACTAGAATACTTGGACTCATTCTGGTAAAATGTCATATTCTACTACGAAGGTTCGATTAAGGAACTAAAAAATGCTTTTGAACTATCAAATTTATGAGATCGTTTGTTTGTGGGTAGTGTGAATACCGTTTGATACAAATTGAGATGTATACCAGGGATGACAAAGTTTGTACAATGGAAATTTCTTGGTACATTTTGAAATTTCAAATACAAAATATACAAAAGGAAAATGTAATGATTTTCCAGTTTTATAAAATATTATTTCTTTCTTTCTCTCTTTATCCACACACAATCACAATCGGCTTACAAGCTATCGCATATTTTTTTACGATTAAAAATCACGAAGCTCTTCAATTACACACTTTTGAACATCAAAACAGTAGTCTAGGCCAAGTTACAGCCTTGATTTTATACTAAAATTCCGTCAGCCATCTGACTTCATGACGACTTTAGAAACTGAATCAATTGTTTAGTCCTCTAAAAGTTGATCTTAAACCGTGCATATACTGAGATAAATGAAATTGTCGAAAGACTTATCTTCTTCTGAGTGTACAAGTACTTTTCAGGTAATTAATACATTAAAAAAACATATTTTTTATAATAGATACTAAAAGATTTGTAGTTTATTGAAATTAATGCTGAAAAATTTTAGTTTAAAAATTTAGTGTATCTTTTAATCAGAGCTGTTAAATTTCGATTACGATTAGTAATTAATTACATTACTTTTTAAAAATCGTAATGATTATATAATCCACTATTTAACAATTTCTGATTACTAATTGATTACGATTACAAATAATCAAAAAATAATCAGGATTACTTGCGATTACTGAAAAATAATCAAAAGTAATCAAAAATGAGTTCGACTACTTTAAAAGATTACTTTTGACTATTTTTGATTACTTTTGATTACTTTTGATTTTTTGTGATTACTTTTGATTATTTTTGATTTTTTGTAATCACTTTTCATTATTTTTGATTTTTTGTGCTTACTTTTGATTATTTTTAAAGGAATCTTGTACATTACGTTTATTGAAAAAAAAACTATACAAAGTTAAGTTAGGGTGAATCCGCTAAATAATTGAAAATTTGAATTAAGCAAGTAACATGAATAAATTAAATTCTGCTACAATAAAATGAATAAATAATGAATAATAATTCTCATTTATATAAAATTTGAATTCGCAACAGTGCTAACGCCAAGCATCAAAACGAAATGGGTGAATGTTTTGCAGAGATTAAGCCCAGAATTGCCGGAATTAACTATTGAGGGCGTAACCAGCAGAGTTTTGGATACTTTAAAAATAATCAAAAGTAATCGCAAAAAATCAAAAGTAATTAAAAATAGTCAAAAGTAATCAAAAGTAATCTTTTAAAGTAGTCGAACTCATTTTTGATTACTTTTGATTATTTTTGATTATTTTTCAGTAATCGCAAGTAATCCTGATTATTTTTTGATTACTTGTAATCGTAGTCAATTACTAATCGTATAAAACTGAATGTAATCGTATTGTAATCATTACTTCTACTTAAAAAAAAAAGTAATCTAATTACTAATGATTACGATTACTAATCATTACTTAACAGCTATGGATTTAATAAAAGTTTGTATTTAGTGTGATTTAACTAAAAACAGTGCAAGAAGACAATTAATAGAATTCAAAAAATTTGTGTTCCTATTCCTGAAATGATATTTTTCTATATTCGGATAGTCAGGCTCAAAGGTGGCCATTTTATTAACCAGTCAGTAGAAGATGGCTCAAGAAGCAGACCTGCTTAAATGCTGCTGTTATCGTAACCTTAGTAATGTGCCTAGCATAACCTCGATTCTTATTTTTAATTCGATGCGATTATTGTTTTCAAAATTAATAACTAAGGTTAGATCATTTTCTAACTATCGGTAGTAGGTACCGGCTCCGCCTTCGTCACTATCAAATCGGTTCCAACTGGCCCTTACTGTACTTTGACTCTCTCGATCTTTAAAAAATTTTATTGAAAAATATCTATTTCGTGTAAAGTCATCTCACTCTGAATTTTTTATGATCTCCATTTCCCATGTGTAAACAAAAACTCTTTACAAAATATAAGAAAAATTATATTAATAAAGTGGTTAGTTTTTATTAACATAACATTTGGTCTTTTCAGTAACTGAAATTGTTTACTAATTGTTGTTAATTATTACGAGAACGTGTTCACGTACTCAAAAAACTCGCTAGAAGACAGTGGAAAAAGAGAATTAAAATATGGGAGAGATAATATTACCTGCAAGTTTTGGCTGTAAAATTTTAATTTGCAAGAAGTAGACAAACAGGAAGAAGCGGCAAACGGCAGCAACGGTTGTGGTGACGAGACCACAGTCCGTCAGCTGAGCAGTAGCGAGACGGTTGTTCGACACCAGTATCGATGAGTACGCTGAGTACTAGACGGTGGTCAGCGTTAGCCAGAGCGATGGCAGTCAGCGTCGAGGGTTCGGCGTCGGTCACTGTGAACCGCTGTTACGTTGATCTCTTGCGGCACCGTCCTTGTTTCTATGCTGGACGTGCTCCTAGCAGCGTTCAATGTAGTGCTCTGCTGCGCAACTTAACCCTGGAGAATTGTATATTTCTTCGCCAAGGCAAATGAAAAGGTCGAATTAACGCCAATAGCAGTGAGACTTCTGCGGCGTTGTTTTACGAACAAACGTAGTAACTGTCGCTGTGTTTTAACCATTACGAGAGAGCTAAGCAGCGTAAGAATAAACTTAGAAAGTTATATATTTCAACAACTGTAGTTCTACAATAAATACTTTGCTGACGGATGTTAAATCAAAGTTTGCTCTCTATTTATTAACTTGTTAATTTAATTAAACTTGTATTTTATTGTTTGCCACCAAAATTGTTTTATTAAAATCACAAAACACAATTGAAACACAGCAAGAGTTAAAAGAAAACAGAGAAGAAGAAGCAGTTGATAGTTGTCAAAGTATTCAACATACATCAAAAGTTTAAAGTTGACCAACTTTTGTACTTTGCGTTGACAGACATGTATTGCATATTAAGTGTGACAACGCTCATAAAAAAAAACATGTATTTTAACTGACTTGTCAGTTGAATTTGTTAAAGTTTAACGTATGACGGATTCTTTGTACCCCGGCTTTAAGAATAAACTTGGGAAGTTGCATAATTCAACAACTGCAGTTCTACTAAAAAAAGAAGTAAATTCAGGAATTTTATATTCCTCACCAAGCAACTTTTTACCTGCAGTCCAGCTGCTTGCAAACTAATCATTTTCAAGTAAATGATTGCTTTTATAGGTTTGCGTGGACAGACACATACATTCACAAACGTATACGTATTTGGTTGTGTTTAATCGGCAAACACAGCCGAGAGTTGTAATTTGGTTCACGAAAGTTGCAACCTTGTTGCTTGCTTCAGCTGGCTGTTCGGTTTGCAGATTTAATATTATAAAGGGCACGCGACCGTTTATTTGAATATAAATCTAAATAATATTAGGCAGAAAACTTAGAATAATATAGATATAATTCATTTAAAATTAAACAACAAAATATGTACATGATTCATATTATAAGGGCTTAATTCTAAAGTTAACAATAAAGAAAAATTTTCAATAATAATGAAAAATATATATAAATTCGTGTGTTGACAAAAACAAGTAGATGACTTTTGACGTTACAAAGTGTAAAAATTGGAGCTGGCCATTTTTTCGACTTATGGCCTCTGCACTTTTCATTAAAAATAGGATGGGCTTCATTTAAAAGCTTTTTGGAAATATAATTTTTTTTTTAAATGCATAACCAATTAAGAGCTGATGATATTTTTATCTAAAATAATATATACTACTTAATTTCTTTTTTCTTTTTTTTAATTCCCTGTCAACCCAATATTTGTTTTTTTTTTTTTTTATTGGAATTATTTTACTAAACTAGATTTACATGGTGAAGAGTATACAATATTCGGCATAGCCGTCTATAGCACTATTTTTTATAGTTTTAAAGGTAGTAATGTGTAGTTGCTTTGCAAGTAATTTTTACGTAATCTATAATTTTTATATGTTTTTCGTTTTTTTTACCATCTTACATTTAAGCTCCAAAAAGTCACATGATAAAAACTTTATTATTTAAAATCATTTCCTTTTACATTCGTTTTTATGAGCTTTACGATACACAAAGAATTTAGAAATTGAATATTGTCAAAAATGTTTTGCTTTAATAATCATAAGCCATAGTCCATTAAACACGTTATATTACTGTTCAGTTCTGTGCTATTATATTCTACAAAAAAGTAATAATAATAATAATTTTAATAATTTTTAAACCAACATTATAAGCAAGTCGTAAAGGCTTTTATCTTTTCAGGTCTTAAGTTTATATTCACTAATGGAAAACAAATAAAATGACCACATAAATATTAAGAGCATTTTAAACATTTTAAAATATTGTGTCAGGAGACATTAGGAACATCATCAACATGATGTGAATGCTGGTGACAATAATGAGTCAAATAATAATATTTGAAAAATGCAAGTGGCGTTTTTGCAGCTTATTTGCAAGAAAATACACATGAACAGATGCGTTGGTATATATAGAAAAGGAGAAGTTATTTTTATCTACAATTGTTAACCTAAATATATCAAGAACGAGTTCTACACATTTCTCTCAACAATTTTGGTACTAAAATTTATTTTAGTTTTTAGATTTTTCCATCATACATACTACATACTCGCATATTAGCAGAAATAGCAATTGTGTGGGGGTATATTATTATTTAGAGAATTTTTTAGCAAATCTTGAGTTTATATTTGGCAGACGAAAGGCTCTAGAAAGTAGCTTCTGGTACTAATTCTTTTATGTTAGTTTTGCTATTCGTAACTTTAAGGAAAAAAAAAAACTGGTCAAGAAAGGCAGGAATTTTAAAAGCAAAACTAAGGAAAATAGCAGGAACAAAAACTTCAGTTGCGGCTTGAGCTCATCTTTATTTTAATTTTAAAAATTTTACTAATTAATGTTTGCGGATGTTTTCGAAAAAAAAAACAGGAAAATTTAGACACTAGCAGATTGGTGGTAATCGGTTCTACTTAACTCTTTTAGCTCGCAATTATTTTATTTAGCAATTTAATTAGTAGTTAATTAAGATTTAAATATTTTTTATGACATTAAAAATTTAATTTACAATTAAAGAGATTTTTTCTTAATTTTTTTTGAGCGATCTTTTGAATTAGATAAATTTTTCTAATAAAATTTTTGTTATTTAAAAATTATCAGATTTTTTTCCCAAATCTTGTGTCATTTTTTGAAATAAAATTTTTCTGCGAATTTATTATTTTCCCGATTTAAAATTATTTTATTTTTTACAAAACAATACGTGATTAAAAATTAAATAAATATGATTTTATTGTTTGAATTTTTCAAGAAAAACTTGCAGTGATTAATATATTATCAAAAGTGTCACACTGGCAATAGTTTTAACAAGGCGTGACGTAGCTTTTTTTATTTTGGGGACACCGTTTTTAAGGCTACTTAATATAAATGTTAATCAAAAAACTTATTACAATTTAACGTGGTCATACAGGAAAAACCCTTCACAATAACTTATACAAAAAGTATAAAAACTATCTGTTTAATGAAAAGTTACGAAATGCTTTTGTTTCAAACACAAATAATTATTTGCAATATTAACTGCAGCTAAAAGCTAAAAACTATTATTTTAATGTAACTTTATAGTAAATACACTAACGTAAATATTCTACCCTTCGCTCAGCTTAATAAAAAAATAGTTGTAAAAAAACCAATAGCATTTAACAAGAAAAATGATTAAAATACCTGATGTATATATAATTGGATTAAAGTATAAAGCTGCAAAATTATTGCAAAATTTTGTAAAGATAAATAAAACCCTAAACAACAGCACAAAATCATTTACTAACAAACGATAGATAACTGTTTGAAGGACATTTCTCGGTGAAAAAGCTAAACTTCACATAAATTTCAATGTAAAAACTGCTTAACAAAAACATCACGTGCATTATTTTTTACTGCTGCTCTAAAATTGCCATCTGCAGTTTGTGAAATTAAACATACATCACATTGTGTGCAAATTTACAAATTACCAAAAAACAAGGAAGAAATATACACAAGTAATATGGATTATGGAAAAAATAACATTTGTTTGGGAACAACTAATGCTTATATGAAGTGTCTGAAAACGTGAGTTGAATTTGCAAAATGTAAATTTAAGGTAAAATTTGTCAAATATCAATACAACATAGTTAAGCATGAATTAACGTAATGCTTTAATTGGCAGATTTTTTTAGAGTAATTTTATAAATTTGAACGAATAGAAATTGTAGCGAAAGACTACAAAGTGTAATTTTAATAATTTGCAAACGTAAATGCTGATTAGCGTTAATGTTCTTCAGAACGTTATGCGGCTATTAGAGGGACAAAGTTTGCCTGTGAGCATGTCTTGATGAGAGAGTGTTTTTTGTTATTACACTATCATGCAAGCAGATTTTTAACAGTGTAGTTCGTATTAGCGATGGCGCATGAGTTAGTTGCAACATGTTTATTTTATTTTACAGTTTCAACTGTTGAATTCGGCTCTACTTTTTACAATTTTTCTAAAAGCTTTTCATTAGACTTTTGTTTTTAATTTCTTGTATTATAAACACCACTTTTTATTTGCCATAATTCCGGCAAACTTTCATATACTTCAACAAATTCTTTTAAAACGCGAAATTAATAACTTTATTCAGTTATTTCAAAAAGAAAAAAATTACTTTATTTATTTTATTTAATTTTTTTATCTAATATTTTCTTTAGACATTAAAAGAAGAAGGTAAAACTTAAATTATGCTTATTTATTTTTTAAATTATGCTTATTTATATCTAACTTTGTATTATTTTAAAAAGTTTTTTAACTTATTGTTTTACAAACGAAGATTCAATTATAAAAATATGAGTGCAATATCATATATTTTAAATAAAACAAATTTAAAATTTAATATTTTTTATTGATTTATTTTACTTTTAACCTAAATAAGTTGGAGTTTTATCTGTATGAACGAAAACTAAAAGCAAAAAAAATTTAAAAGTGCAAATTTGCATCAGCAATTATCAAGAATATAATTATTACATTAACCTATTGCTGCTCAATACTATCTTTATATGTAAGTCGTGCGCTCTAACCAAGCCATCTTTACTGGTTGCTTACAAAAGCACAAATGAAGTTTACACTGTGTTTGACAAACATGCAATTAAACGAGTATGATGGCATTACGGCAAACACAAAATATTAAAATTTTTTTATTTTCATCCAGCGAAATATACTCTATTATACGAGTTTGATGGCTTGTACGGTTGCAATTTTTCCAACTGGTAAATTATGTCGGTGGTATTTATTTTATGCGAAACAGTAAAAACAGCAATAAAATTGCAAACTAAAGCCTAGTACTCTCTCCGGTTTTGCGAAAAATTTTAAGCAATGCAATACTTCGCTAGTGGAGAAATACAGCGATTGTACAGATAAAATTTATTGAGCAAACGCTTTTCTGCATTATTAACTTTATTTTTGTCTCTTGCTCTTTTTAAATTTATACTTTTTTCATTTGTTTTTTAAATTACTTGAACACAACAAAATTAAATTAAAACAAACGGTCTAAAAAAATGGTTATCAAAAATTCCAAAGGTAAAAAGTTCGTATATTATTACGTAGTTGAAAAAAAATGTTGCCAGAAACACTCTTTAGTTTAAAAATGCTGAGAAGAACAGTGTACTACTACAGCAACATTATTTCTCAATTGTTTCGCAGTATTTTATTTTATATGGATTTTTGACAACATCTTTCGCGAAATGATGGACAAAGTACTATGCTTGAGAGATAATAAAAATGGCAATTTTCTAACTCTTACTCTTGGCAAGACTAGTTGATAATTAATTTTTTTTTATTCTTGCAAATGTTAATAACGAAAAGTTTACAGCAATATGTTTACTAGAATATGTTTATTAAAGTATATTATGCAATGCAACAATTATGTTACATAATTTCCAACTGGCAATTTTGTGGAAATCGATGTGGCTACCAGAGTTCCTTGTATTCTCTTATGAGTTACATACACAAATGTAATAGTTAAAAAAGAAAAAAATTAATGTGTCCAAATTCAATTTCGTATTGCACAAGATACATGTAATCTAAAACAAATTAATTAACTTAGTAATATTTTGTCGCTGTAGGAACATTGTTTTTTGATGGCCGTATTGCAAGTATGAACATTTCAGTGGGACATTTAATTTGGAAGAAAAATAGGACATATGCCTTGAGCGCTTAAGCGAAGTTTTAAGAGAACAATTATGTTTCTACGGAATTTGTAACAAATAAATACATGAGCAGAAAAAGAACCAAAAATCGGTAAAATTTTAAGCCCTTATATGCTTCTTACTGTGAAAGAAAATGGCTACGTTCATTACTGAGATGTTAAAATGGTTTTAGTTAAGTGTACAAAAATTCATTACCAAAGAGTATCAAATACTAAATACTTTTCTGATTGTATTTGATTAAATTGAGTGATGTTAAATTGTTGAACTTTGTTTTTCTTACAACTAGAATTTTATAAAGTTTTTTCTTTGTAGAGCTTTATAGTATTGACTTTCACCAGTTTGAGCCGCGTAATGACAAGTTGGCTTATATTTGTAAACTTGCAAAAACATTTACATAAATTTAAACTTATGTTTAAGATTTACCTCGAAAATGCCCTTGACAAGGACTCTGCTGGAAACTTTAATTAACTTGACTACAGTCATTAACGAGAGTTGGCATACTTTATTTTGTATGATGATATAGTTTGGAGCTCAGGGGCGATCTCGCATTAATTAACTAGTCAACACCGTCACACTTCTATCACCAATATTAAAATAATTTAATGCTCTGGTGAAATTCGAAGTAAATATCTGAAAAAAGGGCTTAACTAAAGCTTTGATTATAATTAAATTTTTGATTTTCTGTTAATCAGACAGATGTCTTAGCTACGCAAATAATGATGTCAAAAACTTTTACTGTCTATTCTTAAGTCTTTAGCGAGACTCAAACTTTAGATTTTATGATATGAACTTTAATCGACGAGTCGGCAAATGTAGCACTTAATTCTTACTTTTTGCTCTAGAATACAAAAAGATTTAAGTTTAGCAAGCGAACAATTTGCTATTTACTAATCTAAGATTACCTTGATGATGATAAACAATTCAGCCATGATGTTTTTCTACTATAAAGGTCGCGACGAAATTAAGATTCACGAAGTTATGTTTACCAGACACAAACTGTAGTTAACTCAGCTGCAGTAAACGCTCTCGTAGTTACCAACAGTAAGCTTTTACTTTAAAAGCTATAACGAGGTTGGCACTCATGAATAACTATTTACAAAAGAATCACTAAATCTTTAATTTCTGTATTATAGTTTCAGCGAGACTAGAGCTCTTAAGGTATTTACCGGGATTCGAACTCAAGTTTTCACCAGCGCAGCCCCTGTTTTTCTTTTTATTACAAATATGGAGTTTTTATCATAAATAGTTACAACAGATATATAAAAGCATTGAAAATTATTTTCTTATCATTACATCTTTACGCAACATCAACTTGAATGCGCGTTTATATTAATTTTTGGTCTGATCATAAATTTCTGTTTGCCAGCAGAAGTATTTCATTGATTTTTAATAGACGACATTTTTTTTAAGTGAACCTAATGAAACTATGCAACTAAAAGCTATTATTACAATTTGTTGTTAGGCAATGTTAGGATTTTGTCTGCCCAATGAATTGCTTTACTTTATTAAGACTTTCATTTTTTTTTTGCTATTATTAAAATACTAACATTTATGGATAAAAAAAACTATAAGTGAATGTTTATAAAAGCCATGCTATTCATCGGTCCAACAAAATCATACGGCCATAAGTAATATTAAATTGCGAACATCATGGCGAATATGGCTGCTTTAGTAAAGATGGCGGTCTCCAGATGGCTTAAGGAGACGCCATGTTTTATCTTCAAACTGTAGACATTTCCTATCAGTTTTATATTGATAATGTACTATAAGCAAAAATTAGAACTATTGTTCTATATTAATTGCAGTATCTTGTTCAGTAATACTTGTGCTAAAGTGATGACCAAAAATTTGTTGATATGAAATTAGTTTGCTTTCTGCTTTAATTCACTACAGAAAAAATCAATTTTAAGCAAAACACAAATGCTGCTGTAAAAAAACAATAACTTATGCTAGATACAATCAATAAAGTCGTATAATAAATTTTTTATACGCAAAAAAGCACTGTGCACTCTTTCCTTTATTTAAACCGCAAGCAAAAGGAGCGGATCAGAAAATATGCGCAAAGCGTATGCTCGTTTTTTTTTAGCTCTGCTCTTTGCGCAAGAGCAATGAATTTGATTATCAGGCTCTTTGCGCTGCGCATTGAACAAAAAGAGTGGCGCATTACGCATGCTCTTTTTTACATCAACGGTGGTTTGTTTGATTTTATTCCATGCAAAAACAATTTTGTAAGCCAAGTTTTTTTTTTTATTTAACGTAATGTGGATTTTAAGGAATCTTAATACATTTATAATAATAAATTTTTTTGAGAAAATTATAATTAAATCTTTGTAACAATACATACACTTACGAGTATAAATGCGTACCAGAGGTGTAAGCGAATTATTCATATACACATGTATTTAAGTTTACTATGATTTAGAAAATTTTAAATGCTCATAAAATTAATTGAATTTAAAAGGTTGTTCGCATTTGTGACATGTGTATCAATAACTCACATGATAAAATTGTTTTCATTTTAATTTTTGTGATAGCAATATTCATGATAGAGTAACAGCTAAACAACTGCTTTAAATTCATACTGATCACAAAAAATATTCCCTAAGAAAGTGGAAAAGATGAAATAAGAAATTAGTTCATAAAAATATAATTTGGTAATTGCTATGATGCTGTCTTATTCTATGCATTGTATTTTTCTGTAGAATTAATACGATGGCTTTGAGTGTTGAATTTTTTAAAAATTATTTCCCTTGACAATTATTCTCTAGAGGTTGTTAACAAAAAATCATTTGCCAAATTTTTAATTTTGATATACAAATTGTTCAGTATTTCTTTGTATCGCTTCTTCTTTATTTTTCTATTTGCTTTACAAACCAACTTGACAAGTTGTTGGTTTGTACGAGATTTTTAATTTATTTATATTATCTTTTTTATCAGGCACATTGGGCTTAATACTATTTAGTTGTAATAAAAAAAGTTAAATAGTCGTTTTTTTATAAACATTTTTTACTATTATTATTTATTTACTCAAAATTAAGTTAATTCATTCTTAATATTTTTTAATATTTAAACTACAAAAAGCCTTGTGGCGAGGATAACAAATATTTTTTTTTTTTAATTTTCTTCTTATGTTGCATATTTGAAATATTGATTATGTTTCGTAGCATGTCTTAATCTGCCTTCAGAATGTAGTCGTGTAATATATTTATGAGTGATGGGTTGCAAAAATTGGATTTCGTTTAGTTCAGTCAATACTGTGGGTACATTTATCTCTTGATGCTTAGGTCGTTGCAATATTACTGATGGTAGCTGGATTTTGTTTATTTGGTTGTATATTGAGTGTATCTGTTCGAGTGTTGTTGTATCTAATGTTGTTGTGTGTTGTAGCGTTGTTGTAAGATTGAGTGTGTAGGCGGATGTGACTGAAGTTTTGATTTTGTACAATATCTTTAGAATGTGGTTTTGTGTCTTTTGGAGACCTTAACAGTGAGAAGAGTTTCCACAAGCTGATATACCATGTCTTATATATGATTCGAATAACGAGAAGTATGTTTGTCGAAGGAGGTTATATAAGGAGAAACCGGCTTTACGTAGTTTCTTTTGAAGTTCCTCTAAGTGCAATTTCCATTTGAACGTGCTATTTACGACTACTCCTAGGTATTAGTATGCACCTGCGGGTTCAATTGTGGTGTTGCATGTGTCGTTATCATGTATATCGTTTGCATTGCCGTGTATACATATGACGTCATGATATTTTAATTTTATACTAAATTGTTTCATGCTTGGCTGTCTAATATGCATCAGTTTTGTTTTGAATGCAGTAATGACCAGTCCGTTATCGTATCACCATTTAGATACAGTACTTAACTGTTTTTGCAGAATTGTTTTAACTGTCTCTATGTTTTTGTGTATAACCACGATCGCTGTATCATTAGCGTATGCATAAGTATCACAATTATTAAGGTACTTTAGCATGTCATTTGCGTACATTAAGTATGAAAGTGGACATAGTTTCGAACCTTGTGGGACTCCGTGTTGTGAATCGTCTAATTTAAATTTTTTTCTATTTTGAGGCAATAGCTGCGTAAATGTAAATAGTCTTTAAACCATTTTAACACATTTCCCCTGATTTCGTTTCTTTCCAGTGTTGGTAATAGTTTTGTATGCGATAGAGTGCCAAATGCCTTACTAAAATCGAAGAATAATACCAAACATTGTTTGTTTTTACTCAAAGCGTTGTTTATTTTATCAGCAAATTTGCCTAGAAGCTGACTTATATTCTTTTCCTTCTGAAGACCATTTATATATATATACATTTACTTCCACCTTAAGCCTCTTTTTTATTAGAGATTTGAGATAAAAATGTCATATCTTGTCCTTAAATAAAGTTTTGCAGTTCTATCGATTTAATCAGGCATGCTACACTGTAGAAGTGGAATGGTTTTAATTACTGCGGTATTTACAATTGCGATCGATTATGTTAATTGCTAAATCTAAACTCTTTAAATCAAAAGTGGCAATATTGCGCACACCATAGTAAATGATAAGGCCAATATTAGTAACGTAGATTATTCTACAACTAACCAACTCAATACAAAAAATTAATTATTAAAATCGAAAAAATTTCATTAGAACGATTTATATGATGTATGTTTTGTTTATTTAAATAAAACAAATAGTTAAATTAGCTTTAAATTTTATTCTTTATTTGGTTTTAAATATTAAAATGAAACAAATTTTTATTGAATAAAAAGCTTCAGTAAAATCTTAAACCAACAAACATTATTTTTTTTAACTTTAGTTAGTTTTATTTAAATTATTTTTTGCCATTGGTTGATTAAAAAAAAAATTTCTTTTTCTAATGGCCTATTTTTAAAGTATTGCAAGAAATGTATATCTGTCTTTAAAATTGACCAAATTTTCTTAATTTTTTTTTTTAGTTTTTTCAATTGTGTATTTCTTTTGGTTTTGCCTTTTTCTTACTTTTTTGTTAGTATCCTTAATATGAAATCAATTTTTATTTTGTCAGAAGTAAACCACATAACTGACAATAAATTTTTAAGCATTTTTTTCTTTTCTTTTAATTTTTTTGTTTTGAAGTCAGGAATTTGTCTGTGGTTGAAAACTTTTATTTATTCATTTATTTCATGGTGCGCTTACCAATACTGTGTTTAATATAATTGATATGTTTTAATGTCTCTTTACAAATGCACATGTATATAAATAAAGGGTGTTTCTAATAGACGCAGAGAACTTTAACACTTTTTTAACTGCTGGCCATTTTTTGGAGCTGCCAAGTGATTTATGCTTAGATTGTCATTAATAGACTGACGCCTGAACAATGTTTCCAAATTGTATAAATTAATTTTGAATACTATGGTTTTGTACGAAATATGTATCCCGCACTACGACCATTTAACGGTTAATATATTCGTCCATCATAACAATTAGTTTGGTTACCTAGTGAACGTTTTCGCACCACGTTTATTTTAGATGATAATACTCATCCATTGGGACGTTGTACAATGCATATAAAAGAATTCATTGCTGCTGTAGAGCGTAGCGTAGAAGAAAACTAGTCAGAGCAATAGTGATTACTGAAGTTTTCGTTTATCATTTGAACAGCAATGATGTTCATCACCTGTGGTTTCAACAAGACTTGGAAATATGTCACACAGTTCGTGCCACAAGGGATTTAATGAAAAAAAAAAAATTGTCAACCGCATAGCTTTAAGTATTAAATCCATGAATTAGCCAGTCAGATCTTACTATTTAAGGCCCTTAGACTTTTTTTGTGAGGATCTGTGAAGTCTCTAATCTACGGCGATGAGCCGAAAAATTGGGCCGTTTTATTAGACTATGTTCGAGCCATCCGTGGTGGTACAGCCCATGATACTGAAACAGCATCGAATATGTTGTAAGTAAAACAAGTAAAGGCAGAATTAGCCGGCCGTTGAAATCGTAAATGTGAAGTAAATGTAGCTGTGCAGTAAATGTAAACGTAGTTGTGCTTATAGAATGTGTTTTTGACATGAGCAAAAAATAAAATACCTGGGTATTCCATTTCTATAGCAATCTGCTTCCAAATCATCTTTTTTTGTCTGGATTCTTATATCCTGTAGAATGTTTATTATTAAGGCATTCATTCGCCTGGACAAGATTTATTAATTTTTCGTCGTCAATTCTTTTTTTATTTTTCTAAAGTTCAGTTTATAAATAAATAAAAACACACAGCTGTTCAAACCAATGATGGCCACTTTGCCATTTTGTGTATAAAGTACGTAAATATTTGAATCGTACTAAAAATGATGTTCTATTGTAATAATGAAAAATATAACATATCATAAAATTTAACAACTTAAAGTTTAAGTAAATAAGCACAAATAAGTACTTGAAAAGGGGTATTGTACTTCACTTCAATTTATTATAGTATTTATCATCACTGGCTACATCTGTCACGTAACCTAGTATTAAAAATCTATTTTCAGCAGGTTGAAACGTTACGACTAAGTGACATTTCAGTCGGCTAAGCATTTGCATAGCTTTTCGTATAACAAAAATGCTCAGCTGACACATCTACATTTCCATTTCTACATTTACGGTCGGCTAATTCTGCCTTAAAGGTCTTTACTTTCCGTTCTGTGATGAATCAGCTGATCATTTTCTGGTAAATGGAAAATATGTATTTATGGTTTGTTATTACTTTGACGTTCGGTTCTGTTTCTTTCGAACATTAAGTTACTTGGAAGTTGTTTGGTATTGTGAGTAAAAATTGTGAACAGAAATATTTTTGTTATTGTGACTATAGTTATTTTGTTGTGTTGTGTATTGTGTTTTTTATATTTATCATAAATAGCTAATATGTTTTTACAGAATTTAAAAAGTAACGGCAACAGAAAGTAAATACTAATGAGGCCTTAAGAAAGCAAAAAATAAAATTTGCATTCGTGATTAATCAAAGGTTGACGCAAAAAGCAAAAACCAACGAACAAGACTTTAGTTTGGTGTCCACTTCGTCTAACCAAATTAATAGTAATATTAATATAAATATTCTTCGTATTTTTATTTACAAAACTAGTTGGTTATTTAAATAATGCTTATAATGTACACAATTTCAGGTAGATAGATGCGAAGAATGCTGATGAAGGATGTTTCGATCCAGAAAATGCTTCACTTTACTTTGCTCGTGCCTAATTCTTCTTGTTGGATTTGAAAAACGTCTGCATACATTTGTAAATTTATATTTCTTTATAAAAAAGGTTTTTAGAAATTAAAAAAATGAATAATTAAATTTAAAAAAAATATTGCTATCTTACTTATTAAGAAATCATAAAAATTTTTTTTTTTTGTTAATATGTTTTATGGTTTTTATATTCTATAGTTTAAAATTTAACTATATTCGCTTTTTTAACTTACGTTACTACATTGGTACAATCGAAAATTCTTTCTATTTTGCAGGGCCTCGCATAAAAAAGAAAGTATTAATGTGAAATATTACATTTGTTTATATTTTATTAAATAACATTGTCGTCATGCAGACATGAACTGACAATACACGGAGTTTTAAAGAATATCTTTTAGTAGAAAGTAAGTTATAAATTATGGAGTCCGGCGTGGGGTAAAAAATTACCCCACGAATGTAGTTAAGGTAGTTAAAAGTTGCTAACAGTAAAAAAGGAAAAAAATTTTTATCCCCCAAAAAAATCCAAATAATTTGTCTGTTTTTGTAAAACAATATTTTGATATGCAATTATGTTTAAGAGCTATTTTTAAAGCTTTTAGGCTCCAAAATATTTACCTTTCTTTAAAGGCTAAAAAATAAAGGTAAAAAACCAATTAATATAAAATTTTTGTCAGTAATCTAAGAAATGTTTTAAGCTACAAAATTTCTGAAAGTGTTTATACTTTTAGCAACTTTTCTTTGAAAAAATAAATTTTCATAGAAATTGTTGAGATTCTTATGGATAAATTTTCTACAATACTGCTGACCTTGTTAAAAAGCGATATAAATTTGGAGCTTCCTAAAGAGCTTAAAATATATTTAGGATTTTTTGTTCGATGTTGTTTTTTCTGTAAAGTTTGTCCCTTATTAAACACAATTGTTTTTGAGGTAAATTTAGAAATTTAGAAGATTTTCAAAATACCATTCAAACGGTTTTTAAATCTAAACATTTTTAAAGATTCTTAAATTTTTGTCTTTAAAGCTCGAAATATAAGCCAATTTTATATATATGGTCTTACATTTTTACTCAAAATTTTGAACTTGTTAGAAAGTGATAATTTTTATAAAGTTTACTGAAAGTTTTTTTTTAGTTTTTGTTCTTTTTAAGCAGAGCTTTTACAGCTTTTTTGTGAGTTTTATTTGTTAAATTTATTTGTTCGAAATTTCTAGCTTTTTAAGAGCAAAATTTCCTTTGAACTTTTTAAAACAGACACACTTTTTAAAAAATCTTAAGCTTATTAAACTAAAAAACTTTGCATTAAAATTTTAATGTTTACTGTATCTTGATAAGATAATTTTTATTAATATATTGAAAGGCGAGCAATTTTCATTACAAATTTTAAACTCTTTAAAAAACAAATGTCATTGCATGAAATTTTGAGTCTTGCGAAAGTAGAAACATTTTTTTTTAATTTTTTTAGGTTAAATTTTAGTCCCTTCAAAAAAAAAAAAAATGTAGGAAATAAGTGCTTTAAAAACTTAACATTGGTAAGCGTCAAATTCTTTTTTATGAAGCTATAAAAAATGAATCCTGTTGTAATTTTTTTCTAAATCTTAATTCAATGATCTAAGATTAATTTGCCTTTTAAAAACTGTTTTAATTTAAATAATGATTCCATAAGATATCACACTTTCTTAACGGAACTCGAGAATATCTTGTTTTAAAGCTTAATTATTCAAAAAAAGAACTTTAGTTTTGAATTTTAGTTTTGTTTATGTTAATAGGAAAAGCTCAGCTTTTAAGTCTTAATTAAAAAATTTGAATTAATAAAAATAATTATGAAAAACATGTTTATTTTTTTTCACGGAAATCATTCAGTAGTTTTTAAGTTCTAAAATACTTTTAGAAAATATGGAGACCATTTTGGATAAACTGCTGGGCTATAAAAAGAGAGTTAAGGCATTTTTGTTATTATTTTTAGTAACTCCTCTACGCGACTGTGTTTTAAAGCTTTGAAATTAAACTTTTTTTCGTTATTTTTAATATTTAGATTTCCAGGACGGACTTTGTAACTATTACAATTATAATGAACAATATTGTGGCAATAAAAAAATATATAAATATATATAAATAGTTTTTAACGAAATCATAAACTATTTTGAATACTTTATAAGAGTAAGAGATCTTTTTGATCCATTTGATTTTTAGCCACACGTACAGACAACATTATTATATTATTTTACATAAAATGCAAGGGATGTAAGATTAAAAAGGAAAAAGTCTTAAGCCTATATGAGTTTGTGATAACTTTTTAGTGCAGTTTAACGTAAAATAACGATTGCAGAAAATGAATAAAAAATATTTTTTATAGTCTCTGAGAATAACTTATGAATATTAACAAGATTTAGGTTCCAAAAAATACATTTAACAAACGTTTGGGATGCTTTTCTTTTTTAGAATACAAATATAAACCAAATTGAAAAAAAAAATAAATAAATAAAAAATAAGATTTTTACTATGTCACGCACTTTCAAATTGAAAACATGTAACAGAAAATGTCTGAATTGCAAGATAAGTTAAGCATTACACCTATAAGCCTTGAATTTATTATATTGAATTTACAAACATGAAACAAAAAATGGTTTCAAATTTCTATTTAATATTTCAACATCGTTCGGTAAAAATTGAAAAAATAGTTTAACAATGAATTTACGTACAGGTGGCTGCATTTATAAGTTTTTTAAAGTAAATTATTTATGTAAATAAATACTTATTTATTCAAAACTAATTAGAATTAGGAAGAAGATTAGGAAGAGTTACATTTTACAATCACTTGTGGGAATTAAAAAAATGATGGTTTCCTTATAAAGCGATTATTTTTACTAAAATTTTTCAATTCTGTTCTTCATTAAGTCGCAAAAAAAAAATAAATATATCTTATCCCTTTCTTTTTTACCTTCTTTATATTGGTTTAAAAGCAGCAAAAGTAAATTTAACAATTTACTAGTTCCAGAGAATGCTAAAATTTGTAATAAATTTTATGTGACATGGAAATTTTTCCTATGAGAAAAATTTTTAAAGACAACCTAAACTAAATAGAACCGCTAAAAGGAGTAAGATGTTCTTTATAGAAAATAATTTATAAAATAGGCGATATTTTTGATAACATCTAATTTTTGTAAAAAAAAAAGGTTTTGCAGCAAAAATTGCCAAAAAAAGATTAAAATTAATTGTAGGTTTTTTTAATATAAAACTTACTGCCTTTTTTAGAAAGTGGTATAATGACCCCTTATTTTCTGCAAGAAAATAAATCTTTTTTTTGTTAGGCAAAAAAAAAAAAAAAATGCAAAAATCGAAGATCGAAGATTGCTCGAATAATTGATATTTTTCAAGAATAAAGTAAAATTGTCAGGCTACTTTAATAATATTTCTGTCGTGAAAAGAATTGAACATTGTGATAACTTACATTTTCCTAAAAAATCAAAATCACTATTTTCAACAAAAGTTGCTACTTCCAACACAACTATTTTATGAAAAGAAGATTCAATATTAGTAAATTGCGTGTTTCTTAAGTAAACCTTTAATTCCTAGTAGATGAAACAATTGTGACTATTTTATTTAAAAGGATGTTTTTACCCTAAAAAAGGAAACACTTCGAAAAGGGTATTTTTCAGCAAAACTCGCTTAAAATTACGAAATCAACCGAAGTTTTTTAACATAAAATTGGTTGGTGCTTTTAGAAAAAGAGAAAAGTAACAAATTATCAAGAATAGATTCTTGTTTGCAAGAAAATAATTTAATTTTTTTAGAGAAACATGCCACTGAGGAAAACGTTAAAATCGGTGATCATTTTTATTCTTAAAAAAATTATTTTTTTTTGCAACACTAAAGTAAAAATGGCTGGAGATAAAATAAATAAGTATTTAGTTCTGGAAAGGATAGTTACTGTTTTTCCAAAAAAAAAAAAAAAACAAAATCGCTATTTCCCAAATAAAATCCTTGTCTTCTAACAAAAATCGCTAAATCCATAAAATCATTATTTTAAAGAAAATTTTAAAATTGTGTGTTTCTCAAATAAACTTTTAATCACTAGAAGAAACTAAAAACTCAATTTCCTAAATTTTCAAAGCTTATTACTAAGTGCTGTTGTTATTAAAAAATTTTTAAATAGTTGCAGTTTTTGAAATAATCGTCAAATTGCGATACTGACAAAAACTTTTCATCTTAAGTATTTTTTTTTTATCAAAAAACAGTAATTGTTTTATAAAAAATTGTTATTTGTATTTTGAAAAAAAAACAACTAAAAGAGTCTGTAGATTTTTAAATAAACTTCTTAAGCGTAAGGGACTTAAAGTTTAAAGACAAAAAATTGTTCGTAAAGAAAAATGGACATTCGGTTTTGTTTTGGAATATTTTTAGAGGCTTGAATTTATTTATGCTAAAATTGTTATTCAAATCTAAAAAAAAAAACAGCTGTCAAATTGTTCTTTCCTAAATGGTATTATACTTAAAACAACATGAAATATATTGTTTTTTATAAAAAAATTTAGTAAAAAATTTCATTCCTATTTCCTTTTGCGTTGTGTGAAAGTTTTTGCCTTTTGGAGCAAGTCCGGAAGTAAATAATGAAGAGTATGTTATTAATCTTAATTTATAATTCCTTGTTACAACTTGGTATACGTTTTACTCAAAGACGTTCCCTGCAGGACTTACATTGTGGCTTTTACAAATTAACAAACTCAAATGTGATAAATGATTCAAAGGAATTAAATGTAACATATTATACTCTTTATTATATTAAATAGAAAGAAATATTTTCTTGCCTTATAACCCCAAACAATGGAAAAACCAAACTAACTGATTAATTGTAAAATTTGCTTAGGAATTAATGTGAAAAATAAAATAAAAGTCTGGAGTTTAAGCAACCCAGCAAAAAATTTAAAAAAGGTAATCGAGTGTGGATTTAAGCATTTTTGGTGGAAGGACTTCCCAACTGGATTACCGGCCTAATGATTTTAACAAGGCATGAGACTTTTATTATCAACTACTGAGAATGATTACATTGACTATTGCAAATAATAATAATAATCATTAGTATGCATTTTAAGGTATTCTTTTTAACTTAAAGAACTAGTTTAATTGCTGCTTCCTTTACTTTCAAACTATTGTAAAGTGTTTTGCAACCTAGTAACAAAATTTGGCAATAACAAAACTAAATCATTATACTGCAAGTACTTTTGAAGGTAATGTCTAATTTTTTGCTGGGAAGTGATGCGAAAAAATAATGACTTAAAGTTTAAGCAAGAAAGTTTAATTTTATATTTTCATAATTATGATATAATTTTTTAAAACAATTTAATAATATTTTTCGTTTTTTTAATCAAAGAAATAAAAAGGAGGAAAATTATTAGACTTTATTTTTATGCATCCTTGGCATTAGTGGGTTTTATAATATATTTAAACAGAAAATGAATTAAGACGCTATATATTTTTCTCTTTTGCAAACATTCATCTTTTTGTAAGATTTGAATGAAATTTATTTTGAATGTCAGTACATCATTATATGTTCGTCATGTTGGTTATCTATTTGAATTTAAGATAATTTAAGTCTGACAAGATTATATTATCCCTCCGGTAGAACTTTAAATTGTAAAAAAAAAAAATAAAAAAATTAAATTTAAATAAAAAATATTTTTAATTAAGTTTCAACACAACGCATTCTGAACGTCAAATTCTGGGGCGCTTTTCTGCGTGTGTTTAATCACGAATATCAAAAACAATGTTGGCCTCCATAGGGTCAATTGTAGCTGGTTTATTAGCCAGTTAATTCACATGGCTCCACAGAAAATTATCGAGACCTTAAAAACCCGTTCATAAGTCAATTTCTCTAAATCAATTTATCGGCAAATTTTGATTTTAAAGTGTCTAGCGCGTAAAGCTATCCTGTTGCAAGCGCATTCAATAAAAAGTCATTGATCATGGTAGGGTAATGACCTCCATTGCAGTAATGCTAGCTTCGGCTTAATTTAAAGAAATAAAATCCAATAATGCTACCAGCTTTTAAACAGTACATTTTTCTAAATGTAAAAAAGTCTGGTTTTTCTTCGTTTGCGGGTGTAGTCGAGCTTATATCTGCAATCATACGGTGATCGCTGAGATTGAAGTCTTTTTTTAAAGTAGAAAAAAAATATATTAATTAATTAAAAAGTGTTGGAAAAAATGAATTTTTATCTTAAAATTATAGAGTACCTTAATAGAAAATACTTACTGGTTAATAAAGCCCTTTAATCACTGAGGGAAAAATTACATTCAAGTAGAGAAAAAATAAATTAACGATATGGTCATTAAAACACTATAAAAATGTATGATTGCAGTGAAATAATTATTGTTGTTCTAGACAATAACTTAGCCACGATAAAAAAGTTTTAGCTTTTGACCGTTAAATGCTGATGACGTACTAATAGTTCAATATAGTTGGATTAAACCAAATTATATAGTATTTAAACATTAGTATTAGATTAGTAAGTATAAAATATTAAGTTTGCTTGAATATGACCAAAGTATGACTTGAAAACTATCGATTCGGCTTAGAAATATGCTTTTCTGTTAGTTCATTAAGTGTTTTGTAAGCTGGCGATAATTTTATATCACTATATGTTTATTCTTTTATCATAATTATTGTTTTATTTTCTACTTTTAGTAACAACATTTAAATTATATTTAGCAATAATATGATTTTTTTGTGTATATTTCAGTCACATATTTCTTTTTTTTTTTTTTTTAAATAAGATTTTGAATAGACTTTTTAAGAAAATCTCGATATCAACGAATAAAGTACTTAATTATGAATTGCATTTTAACTTTAAAGTAAATTTTTTCTTTTTAAATAAGAATAATTTATTAAGTATTATAATGAATATTTTCTTTCTCTTCAGCTTGAATTTAATGAAGATTAAATTTATTTTAAAGCAAAAAATTAACAGAAAAAATATTGATTAATACTTTCTGTAGGCGAAAGTGACATCAGTGTCAAAATAGAATATACTAACTGAAAGATAGTTGCAAGTAAATTTTTAAATCAATTGGTATAATTTCAAAAAGTAAAATTATTAAACCTATTAATGTGTTATATATTGGATTGCAAATGATTATGAATGTTCCGAAAATCTATTTCAACTAGAAATATATACCAGAATTTATGTACTTTAAGAAATAGCAAATGCATTTTCTAGGGAAATGATAAACATCTGTTGTAAGGGTGTAATAAACAAACATCAAAACATATTTGTCATAATAATTTTTCATACGTAAAACATTTGGATATTTCAGTTTTTTTGCATATTTATCTTCATTCAATATATATTTACGTGAAAGACAAAATTAAGTTAATAAAAAATTTCATAACGAACACAAACAATATTTCAAATGTCCTCTGACGTCGGACATTTATTTAGGGTTTAGTGAAAGTGCAAAAAGAAAAAGTAAAACACATAAAGCAAAAAAATCTTTTGTAGATTCCATACACTGGAAAAAACTCGACGGTTGCTATATGTTGAACGTCTGACAATACACCTAATCACCACTGTGTTAAAAGTACGCCAAGTTTGGATTTTCTCAAATGAATAAAAATCGCTTTATTCAAGATAGAACTCTTCTCGGTGAAAATTCTAAACTGTTGCTTAAATTAAGCCTGATTGGTAAAGAAATGTATTTTGTTTCACTTTAAATAAATTCTTGGATGAATATTTGAATACAAACTCGTTTCTGATAACTTTACTAGCAGAGAACTTGAGTGTAAATCGAATTTTTATTTTTAAGCAAAATGTGGACTAAAAGTGAGAAGATTTTTTCAGGATGGGATTTTTCTTTCTGCATATCTTTTTATTAAATATTAAAATAATTTTAAAGAAAAAACTTAGTAGACAATATGAAATTTAGTTTTTACTTCTTTGAAGAAGAAATAGCCGTCAGAGTCAAATAAAAAATGAGGAGGATGTTTGATATAAAGTCTTAATTAATTTGCACAATCGGCAAGATTTTACTTAACAAATTCTTTATCAGGCCTTTAACGTAAAATGAAAAAAATTTAATTTTCCCTACTAATCTCCTTTTATACCTACTTGTCACTTAATAAAGACGTTTGAAATTATTAATCAAATATCGCATTTGACATCTTCGCAAGAAGAAAATTATGAATGTTCTATTTCGTTAGATAATACTCCAACTACGTCAAGAGCTGCACACTCTAAACTAGAACAATATGTCCACCTAATTCTAAATACATCGCATTTAACAACACAAAATCAAGATTATCACATTAAAACCGAACTACTTGCTTTATGTGAAAACCAATACAACCCTTTGATATTAACGTATTGGAATATTTCAAAACAAATTTGTCATTACGATTCATAATTAAGCCAGCTTGCCAAAGTGGCACTTGCTGTATCTGTAACACAAGTATTTGCAGAACGTGTATTTGGTGCACTTGCTACAGGGTTGACCAACTTAAGATCTGAGTCTATTTCTAATATATTAATAACAAAATTAAACTTTAACTTGCTCGACTGCTCAAACCTTATAATGGAAGACAGTGAATAAACAGAATATAATTTTGTCCGAAACAAAGAAATTCCTACATGTACATATTTTATTTATAAGATAAATAAAACATTATATAAATATAAATAAATTTTTTAAACTTAATAAAAAAATTGTTTTCATTTGCATTTAAGAGGTTTTTTCGATTGTTAATAGCTTATTTGTTGTCTATCGTACATGTACCTTTTTGCCGTTCGTACACGAAGTTATTTTCGTTTTGCATGTACGTTTTTTCTGTGCACGAAATTATTTATATTTCTTCATGTACTTTTTTCCGTACACGTACTGAAAATAAAGTACACTTAAACTTCTCTATCCTTCATGTTTTTTTATAGCCGTACAAGTACACGAAGAATACCTACAGTCGTAAATTCACGTACGTGTACGCAAATAAATATTGTGTGATGTGTGTACTTTCTGAACTCGGCTTTAAAGAAATTGAATGTGTTTCACTGAAGCAGACATGATTTTGATTTTGACTTAAATTATAAAAAAGCCCATGAATTTTATGCAGTGTGACTTGCAAAAACAAAGTAAAAAAATTGCAACTTAAATTTTTGCTTCATTTCGATACTGGTCTTGTAAATATTTTGTTAGAATTATATTCTTTTTAGTTAAAATTTTTACCGGCTTTTTTAAATCACTTTTAACGTAGTGGTCGTAAAGGTATTTAATCTGCCCTTAAAAGGTCATCACAGATCTTCTTTGTAAATCGAAAGCATTTTTGATGCTCAAACTATTTACCATAATTTTAAAATTGGGAGGGTGAATCTGTTAATTTTTCGATTAAAAAGAAATAGAAACTTCGAATTTATTGGAAGTAAAATTTTCTGCGAATGCACAGTCCACGTCCAACAAAGATTTTCTCAAGAACGTTTTAAATACCCTTTGCACATATGCTGTTTTGCCTCTTAAGCCTACAGAATCTTTTCCACAGTGTTCCATGGGTCAAGCACTTAATTTTAGTTAACTTTTTACTGTTATGTGGAAGTAAATGTTAGAATTTTTTTCTGCTGTTATAAGCAGTGATCTGGTTAATTAAATACTTTAGTTTTATAGACTAACTCGGGTGATCCCGTAAAGACACGCAATAAAAACTAATGCTCTTATCCAATCCTCCCATATAAGTTTTTGTCTCGAAAAGCCATCCTCCTTGAGGTTCTTGCTTCTAGGATGTAAAGCGGCATTAGTCGTCCGAGCTTGCAGGAAAATAGTGACTCTTGTATCTGGATTACTTTCTATATGCAGGTACTGGTACTATGGAATCGAAAGACCTCTTAGACCATTAGAGAGGTTGGCTGAATGTCTTACAATAGTTATGTGAGAGAGACTTTTTGAGAAGTCAGTCGGCCCTTCAGTCTTTAAAGTTGCACACTAGCTTTTTTATTCTTATACGCCAGTGTAGAGCGTTTAAGCAAGACTGGTTATTTAAGCGAAATTTTCCATGGTTTGAATACCTGCACTTCTTTGGAAACTTAAAGACGTATATCTCAGGCTGGATTATCTGATGACATCTTCAATGCTGTTGCAATTCGCATTTCTAAGTACTACCTCTAAAGAGCTGATCTAAGGTGGGGTAGTCTGGACACTTGTGATACTTCTGGCGTTCTCACATGTCTGATGAACTACCGGGTGTTTTTAAAGCCCGGTAGAACTTTAAATTGAAGAAAATAATCAATTCCAGCACATAATCGTCCGTCTGAGGAAGCCATTCATCGAACTCTGAATAGATTTAATACCACATACTCTCTAGAAGATGCATCGAAGAAATGTGCGAACTGAAGATCCAAATTTATTGTCTCGTCGTCGGCCGCAGGAACCGGGGCTCCCTCCGTCCACTACGTGAAAATTTGCTTAAAGATCTTGACCTACACCCGCATAAGATCTAGCTAGTGCAGAAATTAAAGCCACGAGACCATTATATGCGTCGTTTTTTCGCCGATTGAGCTCTAGAGCAGTTAGTAGCTGACCCGTTGTTTTACCGTCAAACTGTGTTCAGCGATGATGCTCCTTTTTTGCTTAACGGGTTTGTTAATAAGCAAAATTGCTGCGTATGGAGTGAGACCAATCCACAACATACCCTCCAGACTTCACTGCATCCAGAATAATTCACCTCTTGGTGTGGTTTACACGCTGGTGGCATCATCGGAAATTATTTCTTCAAAAATGAGGCCGGATTTTAGGTTATGGTCAATAAAGATCCTTACCGCACCATGAATAATCATTTTTTGTTTAAAAATATGGATGACATTGATCCGGAAGAAACGTGGTTTCTACAGGAAAGCGCTACGTGCCATACGGCGGCCGTAAACATCGATAAAAATATGGCGACAACTTAATTTTAAGAAATGGACCTGTCAATTGGTCTCTAAGGAAGTGCGATTTGACACCTTTCAACTACTTTCTGTGGGGCCACGTGAAGGCACTAGCTTATGCTAATAAACCAGTAATAATTGACGCCTTGGAAGCCAACATTATTCGTGCTTTTCGTAAGAGTACTTCAAAAAATTACCCGAAAATTGGAGGTCCAGAATGCGACTTTTATTTGCAGCCGCGGTGGCCATATGCCTGAAATTATTTTTAAATATTAATGCCATTTTTTGGCCTTTCGTATAAAAATTTTCTTCATTACAATATAACTTTTTGTGTTATTTTTTACAATTTAAAGTTATATCGGTCGGATCAGTTTATAAATAAGAATAGGCGGGAAGACACTGCTTGTGGGTCACTAGCGGATTGGTACTCTCGCTTGTAGAATAAGGCTTTGGAATACAGAATACTTCGGAATGCAGATTTCTTAAAGCAAACTTGTTTGACGACACATCTAAATGAGCACGGACCATCCCAAGGCACCCTGAAATATATTTTAATGTGAAAAAGTTGGTCTAAGACTGTATTGACTACATCATCAAAACGGGTCGGGTTGCGTTTCTCAAAACATATATATTAGATTCTTCTCAAGAAGGATAAGAACATAGTACTTCTGACCATGTATTACTTGGAGCTTTGAGGTTTAGACTTTAAAAGAAGTGCTGGCTAAACAACTCGGCTGAAAGAAAATGTGCCGTAATCTAAAATCGAATAATATGCATCTAGAAAGCATGACACAGAATTTAATTCATCTTCTATATTAAAAGTTTCTGTGATAATTTTGAGCCGTAGAATAAATGATTTATGGATCTACTAAACGCTACGTTTGTGTGATTTTTTTGGTTTAGGTATTTCCCAGGAAATCTTTAATGCTGCGTGAAAGTATTTACAGGGTGCCAGTAAAAGAAATTTTTTTAATATTATTTAGAAAATCTCTTAGAGGTCTTTTTTAAATCGTATTTTTATTGCTAGCAATAGTTTTATAAACAACTTAAAATCAAATGTAAAAACAAGATAAAAAAGATTTTTTTATTTTTAATCCTTTTTCTTTGCAAAAGTTATTTCAAGCATAAAAAAATATAATTTTCCGCTTCTTAAAGTCCAATAATCTTAGGGGGAAAACTATATTTTTATTCTGCTTCACCTTTGAATCTTTTTTACTTGTTGTTATCTAAAATAAAGTCTTTTAAATATAAAAGTTTCTAATATTTTGCAGGTTTATTTTTCAGTTTTTTTTTTAACTTGAGAAGTTTATCTAGTGTTAGCTGATACCTTTTATACTTAGTTTTTTGCTTGCTTTAAAATAAATTGTATTCACTTAAAAGATCTAAGATATAACCAGAAAACATCCTTCACTATTTGTTATTAAAGATTTCTTTTCAAAAGAAACTTCATTGTTTTTGTTTCTTAATTTTTTTTAATATGCAGAAAATAGAAATTACTTGAAAAAGGACTTGATATTTAAAAGTGAATTATTATATATGGAGCTGAATTTTATAAGTAAAGCTTTAGGGATAATAAGTTTTGGTCAAGTTAATTTTTTTATTTATTTATTATTTAGACTCATAGATTATTTATTCATCTCATTAAATTTTTTTGAAATTTTTGTTTTCAAAAATATCGTTTAATGAAATCCTTTCAATGTGATTCATTTTTTTTAAGAAATTAAGCAAAAAAAAAAAAGAAAAGATGTGTAAAAAAACGTTGTAAAACATTACAAAAAAAGAAACATGATATTACTAAAATTGCTTTCTTAAAATTAGTACGTGTTTTAGATATTGATTGACTAGTTGACCGAAAGTTTTTACATTACTGAAGGCAGGTGGACTTTAAGAATTTTTATAGAATTTTATTTCGTTTTTTTAGCAAAACTGATAATGGTTCTTTAAGCTAAATAAAAGCACTCAAATTTAAAATAATTTTAAAAAATTTCGCTAAATATATCTTATTTATCACCAATATCACAAAAAAAAAAAATATAAATATAATAATAATAATAATAATAATAATAATAATAATAATAATAATAATAATAATAATAATTTGGAGCGACATGTAGACAGGAGTTCTTGGCCACAATTTATAACTAAAAGCCTTTAAATATATTTGCGGTTATTTTAAAGTTTTTGGGTTTTTTTATTTTTAAGACGCCAGTAATATTTTTTAACTATTAAATACAAGCCATTACAACAGGAAATATTTTCAAATCAATGGCAGAAAATCATCTAAAACTTCTTGTAAATGACTGTAACTGAAATTCACAGATAAAGATTTTTATTAATATAGTTTTCATTTCTTCTCTTAATTAACAATATTAAATTTAACTTTTAATCAATAGGTTTTTATTTTTTCAATTTATATTTAAATCTTTCGCTTTTCGTTTCTGCAGTATCATTATTCAGGAAAAACAAATATTTATTATTTATTGTCAACTAAATGTCTAAGCTGCTATTTCTAAGTAGCAAAATATTGAAATCATAAAAAAAATAATAATTTATTGCTTGAAAATTTAATAAAGTATTATAAAACTGCTTATTTTTTCAGTTTTCATTGAAACTAACTATTCGTTTTATTAAATTTACCTAAATGTGCGGTAAAATTAAGCCAAACATTTGACCTCAAGAGAAATACCACTAACTTTATAAATGATATTAAAACTTTCTTGCTTAATAAAAACATGATCATGATCTTAATAAGTAATTAAAAAGGTCAAAATAAGTTTCTTTACTTTTTTGATTAAATATATTACTTGTGTCCTACGTTTCACAGTTACAACCATTCAGTAACGAAACCACAATATTCGCTCTAAAACAAATTTCTTTAATACCGTTTTTTCTTGCCAAATTACAAGATTTTTACGCGAAAATGATCACGTATGCTTTACGTTACTAAAGTTTCTTCTTTGGGGCCAAAATACCCCAAATAAAGTGAAGTAGGAAAAAATATAAATCTAAATGAAAAAGATTCAATCAAATTAAGAAGGTAACATTTTTGAAAAGCAAGAAGCAAAAAATGAGCTGACAAACAAAAATAAGAAACAAAAATTCATTTGCTCCATATTGCGATAACTATTTCTTAAATTTGTAATGTAAATAAATAGAAATACCTTAAAAAAAAACCTGGAGCTATTACCTTTCGAAACTGCTTTATATATTTTTCAGTCTTTAGTTAAGGGAACTTAGGCCGAATTGGCTTAATTTGCAGAGAAATTTAGCGGAGTTGCAGACAATTGGTATTTAAATCCTACAGAATTTACGATAGTTTTCACAGTGGTACTGGGCTCAATTTTTGAGTTTTATGTACAGCATACTCCTATTAACCATCACTCCCAGCTTGACGCTTAAACAACGTTACCACATTATCTTATTTTTAACTTTGATAATTTTTCAACAAAAAAAAAAAAAAATTGCCGCTTAGAATGTCCTTAGTCCTTAACAGACTCCAGAGAGTTTTGCACTATTTGGTATTTTAGTTTAAAATAAAGACGACGTTATTATTTAAACAGGGTGGCATTGCATACCGTATGGCTACCGTAGCAATCGACTTATTGAAATAAAAAATTTGATGATATATTTTGATAAATAGGGCAACAATTTTCTTCCTTGGCTAGATCAGGTAGAAACTCCCAGCACTTTAATCTTTTAATTTCTTTGTTTTATAGCTCAGTTTCAAAATATCGCCATGAGAAGCAGAGCAGAAGCAAAATGTATACGATTAAAGCTCACTTCGATTATAATTGGTTTTCAGAAAAGGAAGCACGTATAGAACATGAACCCAAAAAACTTAAAGTTTAAATTGTCATATTTTCTTAAAGTGAAGATATTTTTTACTATGTAAATATTTATGTCTTAATTACCGACTGCAGGCAAATTTTTCTTCCAAATATATTTTCCCTTTATTTGTTTATCTTTTTTAAATCTTGAAATGCTTTGTAAACGTGAGATAATTTATTGCAAACACATGTCTATTAATTTGTTTTTCTTACTTCAGGTATCCTTTATTATATCACTGGATTTATTTTATTGAATTTTATTTGTTGCCTTAAGTTCTTTAAATCAGCACGTATGTTTCTTTTGCAGGTAAAGTACACAACATTTTTAGATTTAAAGGGAGATAAAACGAAAAGTAAAGTTAAAATAGAATTTTATTAAGGGAAAGGAAGGAAAGTTTGCAATGTTTGGGTCATTTAAATTTAAACAGAAAATTGTTAAGAAATTGTTGACTTACAATTCCTATTAATTTTATAATATTGCGTATACGTAACAGATAATAAAAAGTAAATTCAATCGAATTTTGTGTATTAGCCCGACAATAATTTTAAGATTTTTCAACACTCTGTAGGTGTTTAAAATTGCTTTAAGGTCACATACATTACAGATCATATTTCAGTGAAAAGAGAAAAAAAATTGCCGCCTAGAATTTTTCAGAAGATTTTATAGAAGTGTTACATACGACTAAAGTATCGAGATAAGAAAAGTTCTTTTTAGCTTAGACAGGGACGGCATTCATATTTTTCTATTTGGTAAAAGTGTGCTTCCATAACTCGACAAAATTACCAACACCTACTAAGTCTTGCATGGACTGTTGGTTAATAAAGTCGGGAGAAGAGAAGTGAACTCATTTAGATAACATCCTTATCAACGGTATAACAGCTATCGCCGAGACGCAATACAAAATCTTTTAACCTTCTCCAAACAGGCTGTGCAGAAGTAAAGGGATAAAACAGCCTTTTTCAACATCACCTTCACTAAAATTTGTACCCACTAATCTCTGAGGCAAAAAGGAAATGCCTTAAAGTAATGAAAACTAATGAGGACATGCCTAAATTACGCAATAATGCTACTTTGGAAGGAAACGAACACGAAGAACAAAGTAAATGAAAACTCAAGCAGTTCGCTGCTGATACAACTACGAACTGATATTCTGAAAGACTTCTTTCTAGTTCAACCAGCAAGCTTGTTCTTCGCAAAAAAAAATAAAATAAATAAATAAATAAACAAAATAAAAGAGCGATAAGATTTCTTTGAAAGAGATCAATCTGGCAAAAGCGTTTAACAGTATGTTCATATATACACTTTTATTGAGTCAATATTCTTTTTATTGACAAATTAGTTTGGTTTAGACGCAATTGGTTTGTTTCTGATGTTTAAATTTCAAAAATTTGCTTAGCTTAGACGCAATTGGTTTGTGTCTGAGGTTTCTAAACAGTGTGGTATATTAACTTATACTCATTATCATAACCATTTCCTTCTTATTGCGCAATAAATTATTGAGATTTTATATGGAATAGTGAGCTCAATAGTGGCCTTTATTAAAAAACCTGAAAGTTGAGTAATGTGTGAACAGGCTATAAGCTTACTGATTAGGATCTTCAAAAATAGTTAGTTTATTGAATAAAAATTCATAAAAGCTTTTTCGTCAAACAATCAGAATATGAATACAGTCAGGTAGCTATGGATATTTTTGCGCAAGTTTGCAGACACTCTATTTCAGGGATCAACTTAAATAATTTGAATTTGGACAATACCTGGGGCGTTAAAGTAGTTTATCATTATAAAATAAGCGAATGATGATTTATAATTTCATGCAGTCTTTCTTGAAGAGATGCGGATGCAGAAGCAAATGTCGTGTGCAAGCATGTAGTTTTTGTTAGTATTGGAAAAAAGAACCTTAATTAAATGTTTAAAATTATGTAAGAGCTTTTGACAAAAAACAAAAATCGCTAAATATAAGTCGGCGATCCAAAATCGCTAGTGGTTCAATAAGATTTATAGGCTCGGTAGAAGTTCCTGTGTGCTTGTTGAAAATAGAAAAAAAAAATTTTTACTAAAGAAACCAGTCTTTGTGAAAGAGCTTTTAAAAATTAAGGCTTTCACTTACGTTGGAATATGCAATGCAATTTTTAATATGATTATCGGAAATATAGTAGTCAACATGTTGACGAATTGCACTAAATGTTTAATAATAAAATGAAGAGCCAATATCAAAAATTGTCGTTATACTCAATAACTAATTGAGGGTACTTGGGATAGTAAACCACATGAAAATAAAGGTACTAAAAGCAACGCTGAAGTTAGGATTTCAAAACACGTTCACTGTAGCACTTCATGCTTCCTATTATTCCTTAAGGCAATTATGAATTGGAAGTTTAAGTTTTTCTTGATATAGTGGTATCAGTACCTATGTCTTTGTCAGCGTGTCATTTTGATTTCATTAAAATTCAGGTTTAATTTTTAAATATTTATTGTAGAGTTCTGATGAACTTTCCATCTACAAGAATAAAATATGTTTGTTTTAATTAATTTTTTTTCATTAACATTTCATGAGTTCAAAAGTTACAACTTAACTAGAATAAATGGGCTTATCACAAATGCATTATAGACAATGAATTCAATGGAAGTAAGTAAGTATTTACGCTATTTGTAAAAGTATAAAACAAAAAAACGCAATTTTTATAAAAACATGACAAAAATTTAAAACAAAAACAAACTCTACTCCATTTTTTTGATGTCAAGAAACTCTACACAATTCTTGACATTTTTGTTAAAACTATATAATTAAAAAAATACGTTAGAAAATTTTAATATTTTGTATGGCCACCGTTTGCGTCTATCACGCATTGCTTTTTCTTTTTCAAGAAACTGATTAACTTCTTTAAGTCATAGTTGGATGTTATATTTTGCCACTCTTTTAAAATTGCTTTTTTAAAGCAGTCATATTAGATGGGTGGCGTTTAGCAATCCTTATTCTCAAATAAACCCATAAATTTTCGATAGGATTTAAATCCGGATTTTGAGCAGGTGTATAAATGACTTTGCCGCAACTGTAAAGCAACGACATTCGTACCAGATGTGACTTGGGATCGTTATCTTGATAAAATTCAAATACAGACTAATTCTCTCTTATAAATCCAAATTTCTTGGCACTATCAACTAAATGGGTCCGCAAAATTCTTATATATTAGCACGCATCCGTTGTTGTTTCTATGAAAACCAAATCCTTTGCTCCTTTGCTGGATTTTCTGTAGGAATGATGCTGCGGTTTTCTAGCGATGTAAAGGGCTTTCTTATTCTCGTTGGTGGTTGTAGTAAATCAGTTGAATCACGTCGTTTGCCTGGCATTATTTAATCACAGCAACTTTAAAAATGATACGAGTACTGAAAATTTTTATCGTCAACTGACTGATAGATAACGGTTAATTGAAGTTGATCGTAAAGTAAATGCAAAAAAGAAAGAAAATGTGTTTTGTGTGAAGAGTTTCTCGATATCAAAAAGATGGAATATATGTTTTTGTAAAAAGTGTTTTGTTTTATACCTTTACAAATAGTGTAAATAACTATAATAAGTAAAAAAAAAACTTTATATTTCCTAAAATAAAAAGAGTATTTTTCCTACAAAATATAAAAAAACCATAATTTCTTATGTGTGTAAAGACATTATTTGCACACTGTGTTAACGAAAAAAAAAATAATATTAATTTACTTTAATTGTGCTTGATTCCTTCAAATATAATTATTTCATGATATTCTCATAAAATATTTATTGTTATGTATTACTGTGGGGAAAGCATATCCATATGGCCATTTCACTACTGCTCTTATAGCTCATCAGTGGATTTTACCCAAATTTTGCAGAGAAAACCTCAAAGTCTTATACCAAAAGCCAAGTTACAGAAATACAAGCCTTTTACAGACGGCCATTCTAGCGATTTTTATTCTTACAAAGAATTAACTGAAGTAGATTGAGATTTAATATAAAAGTTAACTTTTCTTACACATGGTGTACAGGATTCTTGGTTCATCAAGTTAGTAAAATTATTCACTAACTTCATTAACGCGAAGTAGAAGTAAAATAAAAAAAGTTATTCTTTAATTTTTCTGTTAAGTAGAGTGGGGAGATATAAAATTATATTACATAAAATTTGAATGTACATTTTCCAATTTAACAACTGATAAAATTTAAAAAACATAAATGTCAAATTGATCATAAACACTTTTTAAGTTATTAAGGTTGGTTATTAAGGTTCTCTTATTTTAAGTAAGTTTCTCAAAACCATAAATAGTCACGAATAAAAAAAAATTTTTTTTGGCTTTTTTATTGTGCACAGTGCATCGAATTTCCCATAAGCAACTTTCATAGATAAATTGAAAAAAATATTGCTGCCGCTGTTCTACTTTAGTGGCTTAGCCAATTAAAATTTTTTTTAAGCATGGTGGTCCTGATCTCTTCTTAAGACTTATTGCAATATAAATTCATGTCAAAGGAGCCAGTTTGCGTTCTTAAAGCAGAGTTTTGATTTTTTGATATAAAAACAATTGTCTTTTGATTGAGCATAATTAAATTAACATGAATTCTTAATTATTATTTAAACCGTAAACGAAGTTAAGTAAATGTTTCGTCTGTTAGAAATTTTTAAACTGTGGCCATGATCTTAAAAAATTTTTTTACAATAAAAACTATTTGTTTTTTTGGGCAATTCGAAAATGTTTTTAAAACCTAAAGTGTCAGCTGCAGTTCCACTTATTTAAATTTGCCAGCATTTTAATCGCAAATGGTTTTCGGCAAAAAATAATATTTGGGCCCTTCTAACGTGGTCTGATAATTTGTTTTATTGTCGCTTATTAAAATGCCATTTATTTTATTTTTATTTTTGAAATGTTTTCCACAAAAAAATGTTGCCCTTTAAACCCGTTGCTTTTAGAAATCTACCATCTACATGAGTTGCAGTTTTTCAGATGTGTTTAAAAATCATCTTAAACTTTTGTTGGCAAACATATGTTATCTTAGTTAGAGTAACTAAAGCACACGCTCATGGGTTTAAAGAAACAAAAAAAAAAAAAACAAAAACAAAAGCAAAATGTACTTTTGCATTACATTTAAATTTAATTGCTTTATATGGCAAGAAAGGATATTTGCTTTAGTTCGCCCTTATGGATATTAAACTTACATGTTCGAATTTTGTAATTTCTTTTCTTGTGATAATTTCGAAGTTTGTGATAAAGAATATTAAAGCAAATTTAGTATCATTAGTTGACCATAATGATTGCTTGGCATTTGTTGCAAAATGTTTAAAATTGGTATTTTAGTCTGATGTTGTTTTAATCCAAACAAAACAGCATTGAAAATGAAACCAACGATAAAAAGTCATTTTGTTTAAAATATTTTTTTCAAACTGAAATTAAATATCTAAAAATAATTAAATCTAAAAATAATATAAGTATTAAAAGAATATCATTAAGAATACCTAAACTTCATGGGTTTGTAATTCTTATTATAAATGTGATGAATATTTATGCTGATGATAATGTAAACATTTAAGAGCTTAAGTCGAATAACATATGACATTTATATCGGTCTTAATCTGACGTTAAGAAAAAATAGAATATATTTCTTTCTGTTTATAGAAAATATTAGGGACAAACTTATGTAAAAGTGTGGTGACTATATGTTTTGTTGCAATAACATTTAGTTCACATAAAAAGCGTCCAAATTGCACATTTTAACATAAATAGTTGTTATTGCCGAATTTATTTTTTTGATTTAATATTAAGCTGACATTTAATGGAAGTGTGACTTTAACCTCCTCATGGCAGTCGTCGGAAGTTTCTTGGTAGTTCCATAGATTATTCTGGAAGAGCACATGTCAGGCATGTTTGGCGATTTAAGATTCTTGTCTCAAACTTTCTATACCTGTCTGCTGCCAATTTAGTTGAAGGTGGGCCTTTGCTGCCAACTACTCTTGAGATCTAAATGAAAAATAATATAAAACATAAAAGAAGGTTGAAAAAGGCGGACTCTAGGTAACAGACAATAACATTTAAAAAGAGGTGGAGAGATCAATCTCCAAGGTTGTATCGGTCATAAAAGATGCTATACCGAAATGCAAGAAATTCAATCTTTGGTCTAAGCAAATTTGTTTCACCAACAGTTACACACATTTGCGAAGTTAATTTAAGGTGCGAATTGAGTGCCATAAGCCGACGACCAACACCCTTCAAGAAGTGCCCCCACATTGCAATCTTTGCAATCTTCATACAAGAGTAAAACGGAGAAAAACTTCGTAGGAACTTACCAAAGCAGTTTACAGCTCGTAGAATTCAGAAGGGTAATTGTAGTCGCCCAACAACCGTGCAAACTAGCTAACTTCTAGAACATGACTTTAGTCTGAGAACAATAGTTACTAAAATGGAAACACGTAGTAAAGGTGTAATGAAGCAATAAAACTAAGCTTGGATTTAGCAAATGGAAGTGTTTATTTATATAGATGCAGGTATTCTATTTCGAAGCGAAGCGAAGTAGAATTTATAGTACCCACAGTCTTAAAGAATCGAAAATAATGGAGAGAACGACAATTTTATATGTGCAAGCTCGACTAAGATGTTGAAAAGGTTTCACAAGCATTATTTAGCTCAAAAGTGTTCCGAAGCAGATTATAAAAACCTGGTTACTTTTCATGAACGGTTGTCAATAAAAGTGATAACAGCCTTAAAGAAAACAATGCAATTAAGCTTAACTGTTACTTAAAGGGGGAAGTTCAATTTCATCAATCAATTAGCTTTAGTTGCTAGTCTAGATTGAACGCGCAAATGCTTTATAGCATGAAGGTCGATATAATGACCGTTTTGTTTTAGTCCGATAGAACTAACAAAAATGTTATCTTTAAAACGAACTGTTCTATTTTGCCGACATTTTAATATTTATGATGTGCATACTTTTGCAATTCGTCAAGAAGATACTGACGCCTCAACAGCGGTACCCAATTAAGAAATTTGATCTACCAATTGGTTAACTTAAAGACGAGTTCGTGACTTTCTGTGATGCAAGCCATTTGTTAAACTGCGGATAGATTATGTATTGAGAGAAATATAGCTGTTGTAAGCGAAAATGTGGAAGAAGATCAAAATTTTTTGATTCAGTAAATATTTGGCACTTATTTAATTTCGAAAAATGAAGCTGTCAATTGGCCTTAAAGTTCGTAAGATTTAATGCCTCTGTATTATTCCCTGTAGAGTTACGTGATATCATTACCTAATAAAGCAACAGGAATTGCCTTGAAAGCTTACATTTTTTGAGTTATTCGTGACACACGGGTAGCAATGCTCGAATAAATATCCCAAAACTGCATGTGCGGATCGTACTTTTTCTTGAACAGGTGGCCATTTACCCGAAATGAGTTTAAAATATTGATGCCACGTATTAGTTTTTCGAATAAAAGTTTTGTTATATCCTTCATCACAGGTGGAATTGCTTATATCTGAGTTTGTCACTCCGTTTGTAATTTCTACAATACCCTTTCTGACCTAATAAAGTTCTGAGTTCTTATGCTCATAGAAGTCAATTGAGCGAAGTCCGCTCTCCTTCGTTCGGGTTAAAATCAACTTTACCAAAGCACTAGATGAGCTAGAGAACATTTAATAATCCAATCAATCAAACATAGTTTCAAAAATTTTACTATTAATAATCAGCCGTATTGGTTCATGTCCTTCGAAGCAACGGCCAGAATATCAATTTTATTATGTCATTTGGAGAACATCTAGTTTAGTGAAGTAACTCTAATTAAAAAACAAATAAATGGGGCGATAGAGAATTAGAAAATAAGAAAAAAATCAAGGGAATAAATTAGCGTTCGCCTATATATCCCAGTGATTTGCTTTTGAAAAAAGTACAATTGTGCACTATATATTTTTAAGATTGAATTTTTTCTCATTTTTCTCTGTCACTTCATAATTTGTGTTTTTGATTGGAGTTGCGTCACTAGACTAGATTTAAGCCTTGAAGGTAGTTGTTGTTTATGTTAAAAAATCGGTGAGTTTTCACGTGATACAGCTTTTATTTTATTTCCTAAGAAGCGATCACAACATAACCAACCTTATGGTAAGAAAGAATTTCTTAAATAGATCTTTTAAAAATATTCAATGAAAAATCTGCATGTGGTTATACATATGTGGTGAAGAAAATGTAAGATTTGGCAAAGCCAAATGTACAAGTAAAGCTATAAGCCAAACATCTCATATTCAAGGTGACACATATATATATAACCCAAGTTCACCCTATATATCTTCATTACATATAAAAAAAAAATAACTAAATAGGCTGTGCAGAGTATATATTGGTTATAATTAAAACTTATCGAGGATAAACGGATTTCGAAAAGGAATCTTACATCTTTTTAAATCTGGAATTTGTTTTTAAAATTCATTTAAGTCTGCAATTTTTACAAATTTTCTGTTTAATTAGCAAATTTAAGAGAAACAAAAAATTAAGTTTAAGATTATCTTCTCTTCTCACTTAATATAAAACAACATCATCTTTTCTAAAAATTAATTTTTGCAACCCTAGAAACCTTTAAGAATTTCTAATGAAGACAATAAATGACACTTAATGAACTTAAATTAACTTTTTGTATGCTATGAATGGTGTATCTGAATAAATAACCTTTTTTTTCTGTATTTGGCTTAAATGTCAAGTATAAAGTTAAATACAAGCTGCTATAATAAACAGGTTAAACAGCCCCTTAATTAAGTTTAATGTTGATTAAGTGTATTGATTACAAACACAAAATACAAAGAACTTATTGATTGATATAATCAGTTGTAATTTTCGTGCTAAAAATAAGAAAAAATTATTTGCAAAAGTTAATTTAGCGTTTTCATAAATTTAATCCGCATATTAAAAACATTAATTAAGACTTAAATAGCGAAAATCTGAATAAGAGTTTTTAGAAGTTCTTGTATTTTTTTGGATTGTAAGTTACTTCTTTAAAAAAGTAAAGGATTTTGCCATAGAAGTGGTTTCGGTATCTGCTACACGTCACGCATTTTTCACATTAATCAATGCAAATATCAATATTAGCGTAAGGATAAGTTTTTTTTGCTGGAAATTTTTAGAAAGCGTAGCTGCTGTTGGTCATACCATAGAGGTAGCTTCAAAACTAAAAGTTTCAACGAAAAAAAATAACATTACCAGATTTTTAAAATTTCAGATTCTTTTGCACAATGTCAAAGACAGCGACACAGTGTTCAATGAGTCTGCTTCTTCCTTGACGGCTTATAAAGCGGTGGTTAATTGGGCAATAAAATAGTCAATTTTTAATGCTGTTTTTTGTCTACAAGCTTTGTAAAGGTCAGGTAAAATAATAGATATAAAGAAGATGGCAAGGCCATTAAAAATTCTTTAATTGAAATGTGTTGCTCAATAGTGTAGCATGCAGAAATAAGTAAAAACTGCAAAGGAATCAAAGTATCATAAATAGTCGCTTTTGAGAATTCTCTGCATAAAGGATTAAACAATTTTATTTAAGAGTTTCTTGCTAGAGAGGAAGTAGTGGTACCCTAATAAACTATTATGAATTTATAGTTAAAAACTGCACCATCTGTCACTCATGGAATTTTTGCTAGTCGAGGCAATTCAGGTCAGGAGGTAGTCATCTTTTCAAATAGCCATAATACCACTGATTCAATTTCTTTAGCTCCATGATAACTTCTTTATTTATTTATTAGACTTGTTTTTTTTTAATTCCTTTGGATTGGAAGACAAGGAAAAGGCAAAGAGACTGTATTGAAGCTTTACAAGTATAGAACAGAGCACGGTATATAATATCGACTCACTCACAAATGTTTTAACAGCACGTAAATCGGCCTCACTTTATTTGTTTAAATGAACTAGTACTCGTATACTCTTCTTAATGGAAAAATTTTATTCTATAGCTCATTATTGTCCGCCAGTAAGGCATATTCACTACTGCCTCATTTTTAAGTTGAGACGAAATAGTGGAAAAGTGTTTATCTTAATTCCGATCGAAATTTGGATTTATAAAAAATGATATAAAACAAAAAATAGATTTTAATCCCAAAAATACAATTCATAACATTAATATTTGTAAATTTATGTTGGCATTTGGCTACAACGGCTGGATGTAAAATTGCTGGTCACTATCTCGAGAATTGTTGGCCGCATGACAGGAATAACGCGAACAGTGTTGGCCTTCAATGCATCAATTGTTGCTGGTTTTTCACTAAAAGCAGAAATTCAATCGCAGAGGTCTATTTCTTGAATTAAATTTTTTTTCCAAATTATCATTTTAGTCGATGGATGTGCGATAACGGTCTTTATCGTTCATTATAGAATTTGTGACTTCATTTTGGCACGAAAACCACACCAAAGAGTGAATTTTTTTTTTCCAAGCGTAAGTGCCTGTTGGGTCTTCTGCTTTTATTCCTCATGTCGCAATTATGCATACCCTTAACCCAAAAAAGTGGAAAAATCGTATGTCTTCGTTTTTTAATCAATTTTTAATTTCGATCCTGAGATTTTATATCCGTTCATGTTAGTGTTGAAATCAACTTTGCCACGGCACTAGATGAGGTAAAGAAAATTTAAAACCCCAATCAGACATAATTTTGAAAATTTTGCTATTGAAAATAAGGCCATGTCCTTTGAGGCAGCGACCAAAATATCACTCCTGCCTCTAACTTTGTTATATCATTTGAAACAAATCTAGTGTAGAGAAGTAACTATAATAAAGAAGAGCCATTTTATGTAAAATTACCCATTTTATGTAATATTGTATAAAGAACTAAATTTTTTTCCCTTTCACCCCAATTTTTGTCTTTTTGTTTCGGATTATTTCAATAGATTAGAGTTACATATTTGGTGAAGGGTATATGAGATTCGGCATAGCTGAATATAACACTCTTATTTTATATTAATAAACCCGTTAAACTAGTAATGACCCTCTTTGCAGAAAACAATTTTTGCTTTTTTAAAAACAAGTAGTAGTTTTCTTAAATCCTTTGGCTATAAAACTTTTTGATTTAAAATCAGTAGAAGCTATTCGAAAGACAAAAACATAGGAGATTGTACTATTTCCATCAGCTATTTATTGTATATGTAAATGTGAGTGTAGTGTTATGATAAAGTCGTTTAAAATAGCACAATAAAAAAGTAAATTTTAAATTAACTTTTCAACATGATTTTAAATGTTTCTGAACATTTTCCCTTAGGTCGTAGATAAAATCACTTCTACTGCAGTAGACTACTATCAATTTGAAGACAATCAAGTTTTTAAAATTTTTTAAGAAAAGATAAAAAAAATTTCATTAATAACATTAGGCTTTAAAAAATTAACACAAAACAAAAAGAAAAACAAAGGGTTGATATTCCATGTTCTATATGAATTTAATTTAAAACATTTTTTGTTTGTTCAATGCGGAAGAAAGATGAACGGAAATTGGAATATATTTTTTTCAGCATTTTTGCGCAACATGAAAAAGAAGTTTTAGGAAGATAAATGTAGAACTACACTATATATAAAGAAAATAGAAAAGGCCTTTAAATTTAAAATTGTATTTTAAAATTGGAAAAAAGATCATAACCCGTTTAAATGTAAATATTTCACAATATTCTCATAAAAAATTTACTATTTAAAAACCAAAAAACAAAAAAAAAAAAAAAAAAAACTAAATGTATTAAGAGTAAAGCTTATTCATATGACAATTTTGATACTGATCACATCATGAAATATTTATATTTAAACGAATGAAGTTTCAAAACGAAGACTCAAAATAATCAACTTTTATTATTATAGTTTACGAAATAAATTTATTCTTTTTCAAGTAAAATAAAAGTTTTTTCTTACAATAAAAGTTTTTTTCTTAGATATAATCCAAAGCTTTAGTCAATTTTCTACTCGACAAATTAAGAGACATGGCTATACAATATTCATGGAAACAAGGTATTTTTTAAATTCTGTACTTTGCCAAACATATTATAGTTGATAAAATATATGTCACCATAGGCAATTTCTCATAAACATTTCAAAACTACAGGTCTACCAAACATAACATATGCCGTATGGTTAAATGTAAAAATATCATTTTAACCAAAATCCTAACTACACAAAGTAAAATTGCTGCATTCGCCTATGCCGAATTTTATTCCCAATTGAAACATATTATTGTTACTAAGTTAGATTTATCGACTGCATTTTTACTTTCTTACGTACGCACGATACGCACGTACGATTTGTAAACTTGTAATTTTGCATTCCCAGTTGTTGGTGCTAGGCGACAAATGCCTCTTTGCAATCCCAGTTCCTATATTTAACTTTTTTGTTAACATGTTACATTTTACCTTATTCTCTTTTAAAAAAACATATAAGGCATGTAATCAGGAAAATAGAGGTAATCAAAGTTAAAACGCTTAAGTTAACTTAAAAAGGACATTATTATCCTTCTTTTCAATAATTAAAATAAAATTTAAATGAATCTTTTATATTATTAATAAAATTAAATTTATTAACAAGAACTGAAAATTGTTTTCTTGTTTTATTTAAAATAATCATAAGTGAAAACAAAACTATTAAGCTCGCAAAAAGAACTATTATTATCTTTAAAAATAATATTTGATTGTGTCTTTAATAAGACACAAAGCGATAAATAAGTTTTTACTTCCACGACTAAAAAGTTTGCTGTGTGTGTGTAAACAAAATAAAAGGTAAGTTGGCCAATGCATTTTGAGCAAATGCGGTGGTGCATTGGGACCGGTTGTAGAACATACAAACGCGCATTATAAGTTTAAAGCTAATTGGGACGGTGAATAATGGGAAATGTAAGAAGGAAATCTAATTTTGATTGTTGAATATTAACATTTAAAATTTGCTTTAACTGCTAAAAAAAAATAACAGATTGTTAAATTTGTTTTTAAATTAAATTAATTAAATTAGCTTTTAATTATATTAATAATTTCACTCTTAACGTTACACCAGTTTGACCATATATTAACACAATAAAAAAAAAATTATAACAAACTTATACCCAACTTATTGTAATAAAAATATTCACTGTAAACTTTTTAAGTTCTTTAATTAAAACTGTTTTATAACTTTTTTCTATTATAAATTGCTATAAAAGGCCATATTCACTTTTCGCATGTTTTTCGTTATTTGAGATTTTTTATTTTTATTTATAGAAATACTGTCTGATCTAGTTTCTATTTATATTCAAATCAATTTTATGTTAATCAATAATAGTTAACCTTTCGTTAATTGAATATTTTATTCGATAATGTACGAATCGGTTAAGAGTTAAAAAAATTCTAAACGTTCCGGCTGCTATTTATATTCAAATAAATTGTGTGTTAATCAGTAATAATCAATGTTTCGTAAACTGAATATGTCCTTCGATAATTTGAAACCGGTTAGGATCTGTAGAAAATCTGTATGTGATGGTTCCAATTTTTTGGAGCTACGTTAACCTGTTTATATTCGAATTAATTATATATTATTTGAATCGAACACCATTTGCTTGTATGTCTTAAGCAGTGGAAGCCATTTCCAAGCCAATCGGAACCAGGTTATATTGAATTTTATTTTTACTCAAGCCGGTTCGCTTTTAGCAACCAAAAAATCGGTTCACAACTTAGTAGTTAAAGGAAATGTTAAAACTTATAATTTTGCTTACTTAAACGTTTTCTCAACGTTTTCATATAAAACGTTTAATATTTTTTTGTTTTGATTTAGTAATATTCGTTTTGAAATAATTCATTCTGTTTTATTAGATTTAAGATGATCTGTTTCACATATGATTATTTTTGTCATTAGTTCACAATTTAATTTCATACGAATCAGTTTTTTGTTTCTTTCATATTTAAATTAGTTTAATTTTATTTGATTTGTTCTGAACCGTTTAAATTTTGTTGCTTTTATGTGAACAAATATATTTTCGAATTCTTTGTTAATTCATTTGATACGTCATGATTCAAATTATATTATTCAAATTTTATTTGTTTATGTCTGTTCGCGATTCTATACCGACCGTTTCATACTTATTTTAAGTTAATACGGTTGATCTACTTTTTGTATTACATCGATTTAATAAAAAAAAAACCTGGTTTAGTTTTCAGTAAATATAATGTAAATTTGATGTTTTGCAATTTTTGTTTAATTTTACATTTATCGATTTGAATTTCATTTAATATTCTACGAAGTATTATCTGTTTTGTTCTTGTTACTAAAAAAATAGGTTTATGTCTGCATGTATCGGTTAAGATTTGCATGCAATAATTTCTCTTGTATTTGATTCTATATGAACCCCTAAGGATTTCTTAAATTCTTTGTATGTGGAAAAAGTTAACAATTATATATTATTAATTTATTATTTAATTTTATTTTTAATTTGATTTACTGCGAACCGATAAAAGTTTGATAAATTTGACTAAATTTATGTCGGAGCCCAATTTATTTATTTCTGCACTATCCATTCTATTTATTAATTTAAAATTTTAAACAAAAAATAGTGCATTTCGCTCATAATTTTTATACATACAAAAAATTGAAATTTCATTGCATATTTGTGAACCTGTTCACGTATCATATTATTAACATACGCCATTGAAAGTTTCGTGCTCACATTATGTACGATTCTATAGGAATTCAAATACAAATATAAAATTTATTTCTTATTCATTAAAATATGAACCGGTTCTTTTAATTAAACTTTCAACTGTGATGTTTGATGTAAAGGAAAATAAATATTTTTCAAAGTTAATTTTTCATGACATAAAATTACAATAATTCCAGCTGGTTTCATTGTGCTCAATAGAATTTTATAAACTTAAATTATTTCTTTAATTCTAACCATTTAAGAAAAATGTTTAACTAAGATTATTTTAATTAAAATTATAAAGCCGAAACATCAAGCAAATAATAAACAAGACTTTTTATGGTTTAATATACGAGTTGTGTTTAGAAATAAAAAATTTTATGTTTTTTTGTTGTTTGTAATTAAATCCGTTTTTAATAAGGAATATTAATTTAGGATAATTCAACGCCAAAAAATATATAAGTTAATAGGACAGATATAAAACGTAAAATTATGACAAACAAAATCATTTATTAATTTATTTCTATGCTATAGAGCGTCACAGCTCCTACTAGGAATGCCTAGTTTGCTGAAATGCTGGCTTAAATTAGAATATACCGAAAGAAAAATCTATTGTAGTGTGCATTTATTAGTTCCATTTTACTTAGAAATATAAAAAATTGAAAACAATTTTGGTAACCTGTCAGAATGGATGTCATGGCATGTCTCAGTCTAGTGAGATTAATCCCAGTAATACTTTCTACTTTTCTTAAACTTCGTCTATATTTCTTCTCAGTTTGTATTTGATTGGAATCCCCAGAAATTAGTTTAGGTCCAACTATACATGTACCCGATGTCTTTCTAACAAATCCGCCTACCTCTTTGTAATATGCACTCAATCGAGTGTAGGTACGAATCGGAAAGTAAATTGCTTGGGGCAACCATTTAAATTCAATGTAAACAAATTGCTCTAATGGCCGCTAAGATAACTGATAAGATGATTATCTTTTTTCCCTTCTAAATATTGCATTAGGCACATGGATTCTTAATTGATAGTGCTATGGATTTTTAGTTTGAAAATAATATTAGTTTTTCTCATAAATTAGTAACAGTTTTGCGGTCCTGCTACCTCCGTGCCAGATTTCTTCAGTGTTCAAGATGCATTCGTATTCCATCTTATTTTGTTATTTGTAACGTTTTTTTTTATTATCGCTTTTTAATTAGAGCAGTAGCAGATTTCCTCTCGAATTGATAAAAATTAAACATCACCTCAGAGGACAGGTCCTGCTGCGAGAAACAATAATGACTGCTATACCTGCTACCATGCTAATCATCACTACTATTATTTAGAAGAGAATTTCTAAGGCCGCATTTGTTTAATTCCTTATACCCAATCTTATACCGAGGACAGCTAAGTTATCTAATTTTTACGGCGGATTCCAACTCACAATTTAGTTGTCCAACCACGCGATCATTTCATAGTGATGTCTAGTGCCACCATCATGAAATACATCAATATATGTTGAATTCATTAGTAAGCCACCATGGTCTTGTCAACAACCGTCTCGGGAAACAGAAATAAGTAAGAGTTCAATATTTGGAGGCAAGGAGGGAAAGTTGTAAACTATAGCCTCTTGGCGGTCGGGATAAATATGTACGTTAGGAAAAAAACTGAAACACTTTCTTGCACTCGAGCCTACATAAATGGGAAATTTACAAAATTCTCTCCCATTTTTTTTTTTGTACAATCCTCGATTATGAGAAGTTATTAAAGATTATCAAAAGTCTCGTTTTTTGTTACTGCTAACAACAGGAAACTATTAAAATTATTATTAGATTGTACAAGGAAATGAGGATAGTTTTTATTAAATTTATTTCATAACATTTTTGGGAATATAACTACGTGGTATAAAATTGCCTATATTTTCTGCCTGCTTGAACCCAGTATGCTTCATTACTCTCATAGTAATAAAATTGTCAATGAAGAAATAAATGTGTTTCTTTATTAAATTTTATCCGTCGAGTTTTTATTGCTTTTCTTATGAACTTACTATTTTTGTAATAAATAAAAAACTATAAAAAAAGAATGTCGCTAATGGCACTTCAAATAAGCAAGTTAATAAAAAATAGTATAAAAAATATAAGCCCGGTGCTGCACAGAGATAGAAAAAGTAGTTAAAAAAAATTTGTAATTATCACTTTTATTACCTTTCTGATATTAAGTGAATAATTCCTAATTTGTGTAGTAGATGCCATGACTGCTGTTTTAGTTCTTAGAATTACTTTCACTACTACGCATTTTAATAATAGAAATAAGTATCATAATAGTGTGAGTTAAAAGGCGTTATCCACTGTTTTAAATCTCAGTTTTTATTTATTTTGTTTTAGTTCCTTCAAATTATTTTCTAAGGAAGCCAATCACGTTTTATTCCCTGTAATTGTGGGCTCAGCTTAAAATATGTTTTGAACTACTTAAACATAAATATTTACTTTGCATAGAAGATTCTCTGCCCACACAAAAGTTGTCACACCTATTTCTGCTATTCTTATAATATTTGTCATGACAGTGAAGCACACATTCAAAGATATTTAGGTAAATGAAGTAAAATCTCATTTTAATTGTAGGCACCATACGCATTGCTTTAATACTGTCACTACATGGTATGTTAACACAAGTTAAGTATGGCGGTATGCCAAATTTCTAGTCTGTCACAGCTATGACTCTTAAGACATTCAACAATATATAAATTTTTATACTGAGAAAGGGCTACGTCTACTATTTCTGTATGGCCTATATTTGTTAAAAAAATTCTTTGTTAAATAAATTTTGTTACAAAGTTTGATGGCTAAAGTATTTCTTTAAATTAAGCGAGATATACGTTTTTCTAAGACTTTCGCGCCCGTATCTCTGATCCCAGTAATTTTAAATATAATTCAAAGATGAGATGATTGAGAGCAAAATATTGCGAGTACCAAGCTTTATTTAATTTTTTTTAATACAATGTCTATTTCGCGAAATAAGAGAATTTAAAGTTTTTTATTGTTTTTAAAAAAGCAGAGAAATGCTGATTTTTTTGAAGATATACCTATTCAAATGACTGTGTTTCTTTAACACCTTAATTAGTAATCGTGTAGAAATAAGTAATCTGCTGAGCTAAACATAATGTAAGAGCAACATAATATTCTTGTATTACATGGTTGAAAGAAAAATATAGTATTGCGAATTTAATAGTAATAAAGTCATTGTGACCATATAACAATTAATTTTATTTTTATTTTTTTTTTTTTTTTTGCAGATATTAAGGTTGTGGACTAACGTTGCAGCGTCATGTTACAAGTTATTTTAGAATTAAAACACAGAGGTTTAGTGCTTTAGTTGATGAGGTTTGCAGTGCCATTTGTACATCATAAAAAAAATGAGACTCCTACAAAGACTAAGAGCTGAGAAGCATAGTTAACACTTTTAAAAATTAGGACTTTGATAACAGAGATGGGGCGATTTATATGAGGCATGTGACAGTGAAATGCATGGAGTATTTCCTGAAGCATTGGAGCCTATTTTACAATTACAAAGTATGTTTATAGAATTTGTTTAGAAACAAACGCATAATTCATTCTTAACTCAATTTTGTTATTAATTATTCTAAAATCCTTTAGCAATCAATCAAAATAACACGACTTAATCCTTTTTATTGCACAGTGCAATAGTTGGCAATTATTGTTTCATTATTTGTTTTAGGGCGCTCATGGCAGTAAAAGTAAACAAGCAACGCATGCGTGCTTGAAGGATGCCATTCGAGAAAATTGTTGATGTTTTTATTAAAACATAGACTGGAACTCCTCTGATGTATAAATAACGCGTTTGGGTTAATTTATTTAAAATTTCAATGTTTTTTTGACCTTTATTCTTTTCTTTATTCTTTTCTTTTTAATTTATTAATTTAATTTATTTATTTATTTATTCAAAAAATGTAATATATCAAGCTTCCAGTGGCTAAATTAAAAATATTACATAGCAAAAACAATGCCCGAGATCATTTAATTCAAAATAACAAATTAATAATATATAATTATAATAATTAATATAAGATATTATTATTATTATTATTATTATTATTATTATTATTATTATTATTATTATTATTATTGTTATTATTATTATTTGCTCCCCAGCCGTAGAACATATATTAATATGAAAACCCTAAATTAGTCCAATCAGTAGCAATACAAGCAATTATAAAATCTGAGTTACAAAATCTACAAACACCAACGGATGGTCTTTAATTTGAAAACATTATTAGATTGAAAAAAGATACGAACACTATGAGGTATCGGTTTTACCAACATGCTACACTAACTAAAAAATATTTTTCCAAAAATAGGCATGAGATAAGAGGTATTAGAATTTGAGGGTTCCTTGTAGAGTGCGTAAATGAAAACGGTTCATAAAGAGGAAGTGGTCTACCAGCTCTTATAATCTTATAGAAAAGAAGTCAATTACGGCATATGACAAATTCATCGAATGTGCAACCAAGGAAACGATAAACATGAGCAGAAATATGCTCACGACGCCGAACATTGTAAACAAAACGTATCACAACATTAAAAATACGATTAAAGTTATTCAGAATTTTTTCACTATTTTACTCTCCCTCATGCAAAATACTTTGTAGTCCTTATTTCAATAAAAGTGAGCTTAATATAAAGACACCCTTCATTTTAAAGTTATATTTTTTAAATTGCTCTCACTGTGTAAATTCAGCAATGTTAAACAATATGTATTTATCGCAACAGAAATATTTTTTAAGTTAACTATACTTTCTTTCTCCGCATCTTGTGACCTTATTACACCCATCGAAATCGAAATTCATACCTTTTTTTAAACGTGCCTGGTGGCGAAGAAGGCTAGAAACATTTTATTTAAGCAAATTTTTAATGGAATAAGATATCCAAGTCGATTTGAAAATGTTAATTTGTTAAGTTGGGTTTAAAAACACAACCAACGTTAAAGAAATAAAAAAAAATTTAACTGCAACAATTATTTTAGGTAGAGTTATAATAAAATACTTTTTATAATAAGACATAAAAAATACACCCTATTTAATGTTAAATGTAAAGTTTTCTTTTAGTATTTTTTCAGGTTATTTTTGGTTTTAGTTGTAAAAATTTTAGTAAACTTTTTTTTTTTCTTTTCTTGTTTTTCACAATACGTCAGCGAAATAATATTGATTGGCTACATTTACACTTATATAGGAAAAAAAATTCTTCTTAAAATTATTTAAAAATGTTCCTTGATCTTGTGGCAGGTTGGCTTAACGTTTGGAATTTTACTTTTTTATTGTATGGAAACTTTTTGTAAATGATTTTTGGTTACGTGAATTAGAAGTTGGTGTGCATATATTTTTTTATAATATTTCAAACACCGTTAAATAATTGACGTTTAAACAAAAAGTGGTGCCGTAGTTTAAAAATGTATTTGTTGTTTCTTCATTCAGTTTTAAGAATCAGAATGAGAGTGGAAGAGAGATGAAGTAAAATATGTTGACGGTTAAGTTTCCAGTGGCGAAAGTTTTCCTTAATGTCTAATAAGTTGAATGCCTTGTATTAAGCGACATGATTAGTTATCTATATTTTAAGAACATAATGCAGACTGGAAAAGTTCAAATATTTTATTCAAGGTTAAAATGAAATTGGATAAAACAAATTATTTTTTTGGCAACTATAGAAATAGCCTGCGAAGAAGAATGTGATTTTAATAGTCTCACGTTTATGTCCTTAAATTAATCGATAGAGAAAAAAATTTTTGATGTTCAAATCAAAAGTGGTTAGCGTAAAAAATTATTATTTAGAATCTTTTGTATATAAAACTATGTTAGGTGTGTGTAATTGTTTTTCATATTATTTGAAACTACAAAATGAAAAGTATTAATGCGGGAAAATTTATCCATATAGTTTTTTCGATACTATTTATATAGCTTATCAGTGGATTGTATTGTATATAATATTCATATAAATTCATATAATACTCTTATGTTTGTATTCAACCGACAACGCGAAAAGGCACCAAAAACTCTAAAAAGCATTTATTCAAAACACGGTAACAATTGAGTACTATTTTTAGGAATGAGATTGGAATTGGGAAGGCATTTTAAAACAATTATTTCATTGCATTCACAACTTAAGAGGGATATATATTTTGGATGCATTTAAGTATGAGTTCATAACATCACTTATGGTTTATAACAGAAATTAAGTTCACTATCTGCCCTAAAAAACATCTCCAAACCATAAAGTTGCCACCAATGGCAACAGTTTGTAAGTTCCAAGAATAAAAAAAAACAAATAAATACAAAAAATAATTAATTGAATGGATTATAAAGTTATTAAACTTCTATCCGAAGAAAATAACATTTTAAAAATGAAAATAAACTGTTTTTTTTTTGTGTGTATCAATATAAGTCCCTTTTGCTATGAGGTTAACAATATGAAAACTAATAATTTACTTTAATCGTATCATTTTGGCATTTTTTAAATTCTTTATTAATAAAGTTATTTTGTCTTGTAGTAGCTTTTCTAGGTCTATCATTCCAAACGATGACTTTTTATGATATTTGAAACTTCAGATTTGATATTCCATATTTACTACAAGTCGGTGTTTGCTTGTTTTAATTGTAATATAATTTTTAAATCTTCTCTAATCTGCAAGATTTTTTTTATTTTTTATTTTTTATTTTTTTTTTTTTTTTTTTTTTTTTTGAAAAATTTAAAAATGTGGTCCTAAATTTTGCAAATATATTGAAAATCATAAAGGCGTTTGTTAAACCTTCTTTTAATTAGAGCAAGTATGCTTTATACTTGGTAAAATTTATAAAATTAAATGGATATGCAGACTTTTCTCTTCATGATGATAAGAACAGCAGTAAAATGCCTCAACCATTCCTTTTTCAATGTCTAATACTGGAAAGAAAGTAAATAGCTAAATTTTTCTTGCGTTCTAGAGTTTAAAATAGTACGCATTATGAGCTTTATAAGAGGTAAAGCAACTTCGGTGACACAATGGACTGAAATACTTAAAATATATTTGTTGTTATCATGATAGCTATCATCAACAAAAACGCACAAAAATAATAAACAAAATTACAAAAATAGTTAGTTTCAAGTTTTTTTCCAACTATTTTTCTGATTTGATGTTTCTTGAGAAAATATTCAAATCTTTATTTGATTTAATCTTCAATTTGCATTACTCAGCTAAATTACTGAGCTCAACTGATAACACTGCTAAATATCTTATCCAAATTTAAAATCTCTTCCTTATTAAATTTATTTAGTTAAAGCATGAGTAGCAAGTTTCCGTAGTTTTTTAAGTATTGTTCTCTTATTTGCATAATTTTTTATGTTTTCTTGAAATCAGTCATGCACCACAACTAGTTGAAATTGTTTCGGAAAATAATCCTGAAAATTTAAAATGAGCTTTGCTCTATTTGAATTTCATTTGTTTAAAGGAAAACTTTAAACAGTTTAGAGATAAGGAGGATTTTCTTACTTGACCACATTAACTTTGTTGTGTAACATTGATTGTTGATCTTTTTGAATTTTAAAGGAATGAAATAAAAAATATCAAGCATCCTTAAAATGTCAAATTGTAATTTTTTAAGATAACAAGGTTTTATTTTGTTGGTTTTGGAAGCAGGCTTTCCTGTAGACTGAAAAAATATGGTTGCGGTAAACATATTATTTTTGACAGTGATTCAATTTATCTAAAGAAGTTCAAAAAATAAAAATATAAAATTAAAAAATTGTTCCCTACATGGGACGGACCAGAGTATGATATTGAAACATGTGCCACCTATATTCAGTTAATCATTCATCGGCAGGCTGTTGGTTAATATTTCCTAAGTTTTTATTAATTTTATTCACACTCGTATATACTTTTTAATCCACTGCTCACAAAAGAATATCGTAAATTACACCATAAACCTGACATTATTTCAAAGGTACGGGTTTAATGGAATTTTTCAATATTGACTAGTTAAGAACGTGGCGTATAAGTACTGGCACAAAATATTAAAAGTTATTTAGTAATTATACGCCAGAGCGATCTATAAAGCTGGCAAATAAAGGTTTGTCGTTCTGTTGTGTTTAACATTTAAAAATATTATTGTTTATCTTTCAACAGATTTTATTAAAAAGGGTTGGAAAAGTTTTAGCGAATTTTCGGTCAAACAATTTAACGGAATGTGTCAACAATTCAAAAACTGGTTAAGAATTGTGAAGATGTTTGATCGATTTTGAGCAGAAAGTTTTCTTTTCATTAACCCTTTTAGCCAAATAAGACTTGGCTTTTTCTGGGGAATAAAACAGCAGGTCTATACAAGGTGGACATTTTTTAAATTAAAACAGCTCATTTTTATTTGAACGGCAAGCAATACCCACGTGATTGATGCGAAATAAATACACTCAGAGCCAACGCAATTAATTTTGCAGAGATTTTTAATAGTAGCAGGTACTATTTTGGAAATGAGTCTGTATTTGTTTGATGGGAATGAAATTCTTGTGACCTTAACTAGACAGCATGGATTTAATTGATATGTGATTTGAGACAGAATGAGGCATTTGCTATTTATTTGAGCAATTTTCTTACCAAGTGATCTTAATATTAGCTGGACCCTAAAAACTTGCGATTATAAATGTAAAGTTAAAGTTGGCTCAAATAAAACATTAAATTTTCTTTAAAATGAAAAGAGAGAGTTCACTTCACTTAATCATGCTTTTGTAGATTATGTGCAACCTAATTATGCAGCCACTTCAATATATAGTGCTTGAAAAACAGCCCAGAACAAGCAATTTCTTTTTTATTTTTAGAGGATCAGTAGTAACTGAAACTTCGTTGAATACAAATGTTAGTAAAACATTGTGTGCAATCGAAGATTCCGGTGTTCACGTAAGTTAAAAAAAAGTATAAGCTTCAAATTAAGTCCTCGTTAAAATAAAATTAAATTAAATAATTTTCTGCTGCTTGAATATTGTTAAATCCTTTAAAATTTATCTTAGCTTCAGATAAATTTGTAGTTGCCAGCAAATTTTGCCTACGCTGTTTAACAGTCTTGTCACGTTTTTTTTTAATTTAAAAGGTTTATTCCTTTTTCACAAAATTTAAAAAATAAAAACAAAATAGATATTACTGTCTAGAGAATAAAAATTTATACAGTATTTGTCCTTTGGTCACATAGCGCGACACAAAAATTGTTAAGAAAATTCAATCTACTGAGTACAAAAAAATAAAATGACTTAGAGGCAAACCAATTAATTTGAAGCTTGAACAAATTTATCTAAAATAATCACAAAAATTGTTCCGTAGTATATTGGTGAAATCTATTGAAAATACTACGCAAATTTACAGCAGTTTGCATTTGAGTATTTTGTAAATAAATTTTTATTACTATTATTGTTATTTTCTACGCAAAAGGATGTGCTATTCTTGAAAAAAAAAAACAAATATATTTTCCTTTATTGCTTTATGAGTAATAGAAAACAAAAAAAAGTTCATACAAAGAAGAATATATGAGTGTGATAAAAAATTATATGAAAAGCTATTTTTGATTTATAAAAAAGTTAATAAAACAAGATTTGTTAACAAACCTGATTTAAGATGTTTAAAAAAACATTTATTATTATATTAAAAGTAGAACACAACAATATAAGCTTTTTATATTATATCATCACAAACATTACATCCCTTAATGAATGACATCACTTTATTTTTTAAGGCATACAAAGCATTGAGCTACGTTATGCCTATGCATACATTACGTCATATCAAAGAGGATGTACATTAAAGCCTAAATTCTTAAGTAAAAATGGAAGGAAATTATGTTTTTAATTATTCTAATATCACTAAATGTAAACAATAAATTTTCAACATATTAGTGTAAGATAAATCAATACAAACCTTCTTTTATTTTCATACTACTTAATCTTGAAAAAACACCACATAATTCGTTAAACGAATTTCCATCCGGATTAACTATCTCAATAAATTTTTTCAAAATGCCTACTTTTATATGTAGCGGCGGTAACAAAACTTTATCAATTGAAACAATTTCACATTGAGGCCAGTCATATCTGTTGTACTCATCACCACTATATCGTGTATTCTGTAGACACATAAAACACATATTTGCATACCTCTTAAAAAAGTTATCACTTTCAAATTAGCACAAATTTTCCAAATATGATTGTTATATTTTACTACATCGGATATTTTTTTCAATGATTAATAAGTTTCTTTTGTGTTAGTACTTAGCGCGATTGGAATTTAATTTTTAGAACTTATCAATTCTCCATGTTAATGCCCCATTGCTGCCATTAAGCTGCTTCTAGATGCATCGATGAACAATCGCCAATCTTCGGGTTTATACCCATGATGTATTGTTTAAATTAAACCGTGGATGTCAATGCAAAAAGCGAATGAGTTATTATCAATTGCTTTAAAAAAATTTGTAAAATTACGATAACGATCGATTGCTCCATATAAGCGAACATCAGGTGCTAGAATGTTAGCATGTTTCAATTCCTTAGCCAAAAGAATTGACTGCCTGTGTGAAAGTTTAAGGCGACGTACCATAATGTCCAAATGGTTTTTTGTAATTTCCAAATTATTACAATTGTTAGTGACATTGGATGGTTGGTATTCTGACTCTAAAGTCTCTCGTGGGGTTTTCAATGTTGATGCCATGTATTCTTCTGTTGTACTTGGTCTCCTGTGAATTGGAATATTGTCCGAGTGCGGCAACGGTAGTTTTTTCCTCTCTAACAGATTATATTTTTTATAAATTCGTTTGAAAGATGTTCACACTTCAATTACATATTTTAAAAATTATTTCTGTTTTTCTTTTTCTTTTAAACAGAAAGACCTTAACAATTTTACAATAAAATATTAATTGAGCTTGAAAACTAAGGAAAGAAATTAAGCAAATGGTAAGAAATTATGAGAAAATGTGTAGAAGATGCAATAGGCACTGGAATTATAAAAATAATAAAGCGTAGGAATGATTTTTGATGTTAAGTTTAAGGCAATTTTTTTTATTTTAATAGACTAAAGTATCTTGAAATTTAAAATAAAATTTATATAAAATATTTAGTACGTGAGTAAGTTTGGTTCAATTGTTACACCTAAATAACTTAAGATATTGTCTTATTATGCGCATTATTTAACACAAATGCATGACCACACATTTTTTTGAAAATAATAAAAAAAAAAATTTCTAACAATTTATATTCAAAAATCTTTTGGTGTTTTATTTGTCTTCTGCTACATCTTTCATAAGCAATCGTAAAAAAGAGAATTTTGCAGAAAAAAATTATTTTCAAGCAAACTAACAATGTTCTTTAGTGATAAAACAATTGTGTCGAATAATGCCCAGATAACAAAACAGATACATAAACTACAGATATGTAAAAATAGTTTTGTATTTTTTATATTATTTTGATTGTACGTTTGTTGAAAAAAATAATTTATTTTTTATTGTTTTTTATTTTATTTATTTTATTATTATTATTATTTTTTTAATGTGGTTCCGCTTACCATGCAGAGAACTTGCGAAAAATTTGTTTGAAAAAAAAGAATGCAATTAAAAATTTTATGGTCGTTAATCTGGCATTTTGGATTTTTTTTTTTTTTAATTTAAGTTGACAAGTTGGATCTCAAAAATCGAACAATTTTTAATCTTGCTATAGGCAAAACTTTTAATCTTTAGTTTTAAAAAAATTGCTCTAAAACTGTCTAGCGTAGGATTGCGAAACTTTTTTGTTCAAGCAAACGTACTAATTTGTTGATCAAAAAAGTATTTTGTGAGTATGCGTAAGTCTGCGCATAAACCCTTGTGACTAAAAACTTTAAATTTACCAAAGATCGAATCCAAAAAGCTATTTTTATGAAACGGTTCAATAATTTGGCTGTAATTATATTTTTTTTTACAAAAATTAGCTTACGTTAACAAAATTTATTTAACAAAATTGAAAATGGTTTTAAAATTGAAGAAAGAAACGCAGATTTAAAAATATTTCTTTTTCTTGCAAAATATAATTTGAGGATATATGTCGAGCAAAAAGATTTTTTTTATTTCTTTAACTTTGTTTCTCTGACACGATTTTATATGTCTGATAATTAAATGCCTTTGAAGTTGAACAATAATTTAAGTACTTTTTAGTTATTTTTTGGGTATCCTAAGACACAATTAAATTCTTTGCAACACTTTAACTATAACCTATCTGCAGAAGGAATATTTTCCAAATCAGTGACAGAAAATAATTCAACCAAAATGTCTTCATAATAATCGCAAGTAAAAGTGAAAGTTTATACTCACACACGAAGAGTTCCGCTTCTTTAATTTTAAATTTTGTTTTTAAAACTTGTTACAGTCGACATAGGAAAACATTCCATGAAGAATTGTAAAACAAGGGCCTGTGAAAATGACGTTTCAATAAGGGCACCTTTAAATTTTTATTTTTTATAATTATTTTTGTATCGACTTATCATACATACGGTTAAAAAATAAGTCCATATATGCGAAAATCTCGTTACTATCGACATAACCTTTATTTCAATTAATTTTTTTATATATTTTTATAGCAGTTATAAAAGTACATCAACTTTACAAACTCCAAGCCTCTGCATATAGAAATTTCAATCATGAGACCATACTAATAAAAGTTATGGTCTCTGTGGAAACACCCATTAATTTCTCTTTTTTTTATTTACAATTCTTTTTTATAGTGGATAAATTTTTACAAACTCTTTGTGAGTTCTAAAGGGTTGAAAAATTAAATCCCTATAAGTGAAAAACACGTAAATGTTGGAGCACTCTTTAAAGTATTATATTTTTCCTTGTTGCTATACACACGTGATTTTACTGACACTCTGCAAATTTGAAGTGTCTGCTTATAAAAGTTCCAAAAATAACAATATTATACCACTTTCGGTATACCCTTAAATTTTTACATCTTATGTAAAAATTTAAAAGTCTACCAATTGCGATTACAGAGACAGATAGGTTATCTCAGCCCAGGTTTGCTACCACTCGAGAACTATTATTTACAATTATGATCTGCCATGCTTACATTCAAAGTTGCAGTTTAATTTTGAATTCAGACTTCCAATAAAAAAACAAAAGATCATGAAGAGCTTTAATTTTCTATTTGAAACATTTTCTCTTTCCATTTTTAAACTATAATGGGGTTCTTAGTTGCAAGCGCGTCTTCTCACTCATTCAATGTTTATTACAGTAACTTAAGTCGCTAGACCCTTAAGAACATATTTCTTTTTATTCCGTGTAAAACCAGCATTCTTTCCACTGCTGTTTAAAGCAAAGTAGCACTTCCACGTCGTTTATAATTGTTCTTTATTTTGGATGTTCTATATTATTTTCTCTGCTATAAATTGAATAATTCTATTTATTTTTCAAATTATATATAAGCTTCGAATAGTTTTTTAAGTTTTTGAAGTTGTACTAAAATAATTTTAATTTTTTTAAAGGGTGCAATTTAAATTTCCTGAACAACAATTTTTATGAAAGACATTTTAATTACCACAATCAGTTTCATCAAATTTAAGTGGAAGTGTTTACGTTTGTTTCTTTTTTTTTTATCCTACAATATAATTTTGCACAGTAGTTTTTTTTTTTTTTTTTTTAATTTGTAACGTTTCACATTAAAGGTACTATTAAAGCAAACTAAATATGAAAGCATTCAAGTGAAAAAAAATTAATGTAATTTTAAAAACAGTGGGAATTGCTTGTGGGATGGAGTAGTGTTTGTTCATAATATGCAAAATGTTGTATAGGAATTTAGCTTAAAATCCACAGCAGTATAAAAAATGAACGAAATAAAATAAAAAGCCATTAACCAAAAGAAACTCGGGTCGAAAAACAAACTAAATGCAACAACAGCAAATATGTTACAGCACAAGGCTTAGGCAACTGGATATATTTTCTAAAACGCCATACTAATAGTTCTATATAATCCTACTTTGGCGTCACCGATTCCAGATTTCAGTATCATTGAAACCAATGAGATCTTTCACTCTCTATGGTAACGCTTAAAGCGTCGGATGGACGGTATTAAAAATGAATTATTTTACTGTCATCTGCAGCGGATATATAAGCATCTCAATACAGTTTATTTCTTTTCAATGTATGGAAGATTAAATCTGAGCCTTAATACCCTTCCAATTTATTTAGGGTAAAAATCATTTTTAAACCTTCAGCAATTAAGAACTTTTTCATTTTTTTTGTCTACTCTTTACTTGAATTTCGCAGTTGTAGACGCATAGAAGAGCTTTTAAAGATCTTTTTTTCACGTCATATTGTTCTTTCGGATATTTTTTTTATATTTTCCTTGATTCTAGTGTAACTCTAAGCCGCTATTTTGTACGTTATTTTATTTTGTTTCAAAATTAAAAGATCACTGCTTTTTAGTTAGAAGAGAATCTTCCCTTTAAATAAAGAAAACGATATCTATTTTTCAGATTTTGTTTTGTTCTGTGCTTATGCTTGTGCCTTAAACTTAATCAATTCTGAACCGATTTTGAAAAAAATTTGCTTTTAGTTAAAAGGTGATGATTGCAGATTTGACCCGTATCAAAAAAACTTTATAATTTTTAAAATGAAATAGGTGACCCTATACAATCGCCAAAGTTCTTTTTTCGTTTCTATTAAAACGTAACGGCCACTTATTTAAAATTTTAAAAAACCTGGTATCTCTTCAGTATCCAATAGCATAAAGCAATAAAAAATAAGCTTAAATGTAAAAGAGCGTCCCTATTGGTGGCATATTTTATGATTAGTTATAAGCAGTCACTTAAAATTTATACTGAATATATATTTCTATGTTCGATATAATGGGTGACTAAAAATATAAAATAAATTTTGAAGGTTGTTCCCCATAGTTCGTAACGTCGACGTCTGCTGGAGAAATTTTATTTTACTTGTAACAGTGTCGTAAAACATTCCATTGAAAATAAACTTCTCTTCATTTCATTTATCTTCTATTCACTTGTCTATTATTCATTTAGTTACTTCCAGAGCCTCATCGTATGTCAGAAATTGAAACACCAATTCTCGATTTCATGCCACCAAACATTCTACGGCGCATCGCTAAGAACTAGGGATTACTTAGCTATTAACCTAAATATGGTTTTTAAGTGACTGGAAACTAGCAGAGCCTGACCTGGCTAATTGCAGTTGTGTAGGAGAGCTCATGTCGTAACAAGGTAAGTGTGTAAATCATTAACAAGTTTTTTTCATTTATTTTCCCTTACTTATGTAACAATTATATGAACTTTATTATAAAAACGAACTAAAAATCTATTTGAAAAATTAAAATTATTTACTTAAACTAATACCAATGCACTTTTAGGCGTATGAGTGATAAATAAAAGTAAAAATTATGCTAAATAGTCTTATTTAATGATTTATTGCTGTTAAATTAAAATTTTTGTAAATTAAATTTTTGTACCAATTCTTTACTTAAAACACACTTTTTTTATTAAAATATTAAAAATAAACTGATATATTTCTTATAAAAGCCTGCAAGACGTCAATTTATTTTATTTTCAATGCTTGTATGACATTTCTAATTTTGTCAAATCTGAATATAAATTAGCCAACCAAGAAAGAGTAAAATGTAGAAAATGAGTATAAATTCAATTTAGCTTGGTTTTTTTCAACTGTCTGAATTTAATTTTTTTATACATCAAACAACATCAATATCAAGATTTTTGATGAGATAATCCATTTTTTTAATAACAAAACGGTAAAAAAGCAAATTTCTTGTTGAAAATGAAAAATGTGATGCTTTGGATTTTTTTCTTAGATATTTAGAATTTTAATAAAAGTAGGAAATTTACTTCGAAATGAAAAAGTTCGTAATGTCGTTGTCCAATTTCATTTGGACACTAAAATTATCTTCATGTATAATTTTATATTAAATGCAACATTTTATTTAATACATGTATGTAGTTAACACATGAATATGTTATGTATGAAAAACAATCAAAAACAACACATCTCTATGTACTGAACTACAATTTTTAAAAACTACAAAACTTCGTGTTTAATGCAAAACCACGGTTTCTTTATTATAAGATGAACTTTATAACTTACTTGCCCTTTTACGTTCAACGTAGTAACATATTTCAATTTTCACTGGCTTGTATTTAACTTAAGGACATAAATTAAGCATTTATTGTGAACAAGTTATTAACTTACAATATTGTGAACTCCAAGTTACTAACTAACACTCGTTTTTCTTACAATAAAACTTTATTGATCGTTTCAAATCGAATGAATTTAAAAAACCATACGCTTTATCTTTATTAAGCCGAAGATTACAAGGGTAAGCATTAAATATGTACTTACCTCATCTCGAAAGGAAAGAAAATTCTAAATAATTAATAATTTTTCTTTCTTCCAAACCATCATCGAATAATTATAATTATTCCCGAGAGTAATTATAATTAATATCTCTAATAAAGATATTTCCAAATATCGCAAGGGAATTTTAAATAAAATCAATTTATTTCATGGTCCAGTCGAGCCGGCAACTTATTTTATGGTCGTCGTCAGTGTATCAGCAAATTTATTTAATTCAGGCGTAGATAATCAGCAAAAAAAAAAAAAAAAAAAAAATTCTCATTGTTCAACTAAAAGAAGAGGAATCTCACCACTAATAGCTAACATGAGGTAAATCAATCAACAAGAAACAAAGTTTGACAGTCAAAGATCATCCACGTAAGTAAGAACACGAAATTTTAAACCACAAAGTTGTTTCAAACATAAAGTTCACACGCACACATTATTACTTTTTTAATAGAAATCTATGTACATACATATGCATATACATAGTTGCCCTTGAAGCAAAACAATTTAAAAAGAAAAAGAAAGGAAAAAACAGAGTTAAAATAAAAAGGTGCCGTTAATAATCAATTGAAAAAGAAAAAACCTACAAAATTACATGTATGTATGTAGGTATATCAGTATGTGAAATAGCAAAAAATCTTTATTAAAAAATAATACATAATAGAAAACAATAATTAACCAATAATTTATTAAAAAGCAAAATCAATAAAAATCAGCAAAATATACATATACATATACATGTATTTTCATATGTACATACACATGCACATGAGATAATAGTTAAAAAAAAAAAAAAAAAATACATGTTTTTAAATACAACAAATGCAGAATTTGTTTCACCTTATTTCAAATGTATTAAAAAAAAAAAATAAAAAAAAAAAAAAAAAAAATTCAGTACCTATATACATATACATATGTATATATTGAAGTAATTTAACCATTACAAATCCATAACCGTTCTCGTAACAAAAAAGTGCCCTTTTACATATGTATGTACATGCCAATATAATAAAAAAAAGGCGCGAAAAAGAACAACGGCAAACAAATAAAATAAATTTATTTCAAAAAAGAAAAATGTACAGTGCTGAAATAGTGCATTATTCTTATGTTACACAGTGTTGCAGACTTCTATAAAGGCAAAAACAACAACAAATTGCGAAAAGCGAAAAATACGTAAAGTGAAGAGATATGTATGTAGCATATTTAAAATCCCGTTTTGCAAAAAATAAAGAAACATCTATTTATGTATGTATATTACTTTAAAAGTAAAAACTAACATAAATTTACACAAATCAAAAGAACGGTTAAAAGAAGTGCTAAATATAGAAATACTTATGTACAATATACAAAAAACAAGCCGTCAACAATTAAAAATTTTTACCGTTTACAAAATAAAAAAAAGTGCCGTTAGTAAAATTCCAAAACAAAAAACCAAAAAAAGAGATTAAAATCCTGTTATCAAAAACAAAAATTCTTAACTAAAAAAAAAAAAAAAAAAATTTTACCGCTTTAAAATAAAGTGCAGTGAGAAAACATTTAAATATGGGAAAACAGATTAACTAAAGCATACATTAAAAACATATGTACATATGTATATTACAAAATTTAACCTTCACTACAAAATTCTATTCGTTACAAAAAAAAAAAAAGCTTATTTACGTACATACATACATACAGGCAAAAATATCAAACTACCTACTACAATATAAAAATTTCCAAATTTTGTCAATTTTCAATAAATAATAAATGCATAAATACATTAAAAACATATGTATGTACATACATATCATTTTAAAACGTGAATACCTACATACATAGTTATTTAAGTGGAAATCAAAATTGGTTAATATCATAACGTCTAAAATTAAATGCAACACTCTTTTTCTTAACACTGCATACAAGGTATTTATAAATTTGATACATACTATAGGTAAAAATTTTGCTTATATAATATATATACATAACAACCACAATGCAATAACCACTTGTGTCTCTTATTGCTTCAATCACTCTTTAATAGTAATTGCTCTTAACATTGCTGCATAAGCACAAGCGAATTATGTACATATCTATGTACATATATCGCTCTTTCCGCATTCATTGTGTGCCCAGAAAACTTAAATAATAAACTACTTTTTATAACGTAATACCCAAGTACATAACTTCAAAACTTAAACTCTTACAAATTTCTGAAAATGTCCAATTAAACCGAAGTTCTAACAGAGGTACACACATATTTTAAAATTCAGAAAAATTTTAAATAAAAACACATAAAAAACAAAACAATAAAATACAGTCCATTACACATAAAAACAATTTAAAAGTAATATTAGTAAAAAGTCGAATTATATAATATAGAGAACATTTAATTTAAATTTCCACCCCTAAAATTCATAAACATATTTATGAGAAAAAAAAAAAAAAAAAAAAAAAAAAAAAGACATTATACCACTAAAATTCAAAAGAGCAAATTACAACAAACACGTCAGCAGAAATAAATTCTCTGCTCTCTCAATCCAAAAGTACATACATACTCGTCAACCTTTACTAGCAGCTGAAATAAATTCTCTGCTTTGTTTATACACACATTCATACAACCATCTCTCGTTAGAGGTTGCCATCGTTTAAATTTTTTTAATCGCCAGATAAATTTAAACATATTGGGGAAAATTTTCATAATTAAGTGTAAGTTATTTAATAGGAATAAATAACTGAAAATAATTTAGCTGAACATTCAATGAAAAGCTAAGGAACATTTTCTTATTTAATACACTTTTTTGCACATGCTATAAAAGGGCATCAATTATAATACGCTTTAACAATAATTAACAAAACAACACAAGGCAATAAATAGTTTATTTTCCCCACTTCACAAAAAACGGAACAAAAAGTTTTTACTCGAAATAAACACTTACAATTGTTCAAAGTGTTAAAAGCAATTTTAACTTCATCGGAACATTGAATAGGAATCTGATGTTCGCATTTACTTTACATACATATATATGTTAAATTATATCTTTCCTTTAAGTTAATTGTTGACTCGGAATTTATTGGAAATTTTTTTTTTTTTTCAATAAGGACAATTTAACAATTTATTTAAAACAATTACGTTGATTACGAAAGATTTCCAAATTTGTTTACAAAAATAAAACACTGGTAACTCTGCTACAATATTATGGGAAATTAACCCTCTTAAGAGCTTAGAACCACAAAGTACGCAAATTTATTAGTAAAAATTAATAGTGATAATCTTTATTAAACCCTCTATATCACTCTCATTGTTTTCACTGGTATTATACGCAGATTTATTAGTGAAAATTAATAGTGATAAACTTTATTAAACCCGCTATATCACTCTCATTGTTTTTACTAATAGTTTTCACAACTATTGATTTCTATTCATATTGCTAATTTTTCTTATCTTTCTTACCTACATCTACTGCTACTACGCTGTAGCGCAAACCCTTGAAAAAAGGAAGAAAACGTAAAATAGAAATCATAGCACTTACCGACTACTCAATTTGCGTATGAATATTATTTCTAATTTAAATATTAACATCTAATATTATAACTCTAGATTTACTCCAGTGAATAAATTTAAAGAAAAGTCTGATCTAATTTTTGTTTCATAACTTCTACTACAAACAACACCTTACCAAGCCATAGTTTCCTCTAATCTCGTTAGCATCGTTTAATCCTTTTATCATGGCCACTACATCCAGCAACGACAGCTCCCTCTCTCTAAAGGAGCAATACCTTTTTGATTGCGATCATTTACTACAATTTTGTACAAGATTTCACAAAACTCCTATTGAAGATCATACCGAGTCAGTTCTTGAAGTCAAGTTAAAAGACTTAGACTCAAGATGGACAAGGGCGGATGCCTCTTATGCAAAGGTTATGGTAGCATCCGATTCTGTGCTGAAAACTGAATTTAAAGAAGAGGCTAGAGCGAATTTCGATGCGTGCGTTGAGGCATATTACCTCTGCACCTCAGCAATACTTGATTTAATGAAGGCAGCTCGAATGGATACTTCGAATGCTCATGGTTTCGAAGCAACAGCTCGTTACTCTCTTCCACCGCCAACGGTGGCTCAAAACTTCGTATCAGACAACTCAAGTAATTGCATAAAGCTTCCTCCATGTGATACTGAAGTATTCCAAGGCAGTTATGAACAATGGCCCTCTTTTCGTGACATGTTCACAGCGGTTTATATCAACCACACTAAACTTTCTCCAGTTACTAAATTGTATCATCTCAGAAATAAGACAAGAGGTGAAGCCGGTGCGATAGTTAAACGCTACCCCCTATCCCATGAGAACTTCGAATTGGCTTGGAATGCTCTGCAAACTCGTTATGAGAATAAACGGGTTTTAGTTGACAACCAAATAAAAATTCTATTCGATATTCCTGCCGCAACAAAAGAAGACAGCGAATCCATAAGAAGGATTCAGTCTTCAGTAAATGATTCTCTGGCGACTCTCAAGACGCTTGGAATCAACGTAGAAAGTTGGGACCCTATTCTTGTTCGTTTAATTTCTACAAAATTGCCTGATTTCACTCTCTCACTCTGGGAACAATCTTTAACCTCTCCCCGTGACCTACCAAAATGGTCTCAAATGTCTCAGTTTTTGATAGATAGATATGAAACAGTAGAACGTCTCGCAAGTATTAGAACCTCAAAGGACGGTTTTAGTATTTCTAACATAACGCAACCTAATATCCAAACTTACGTGTCTCATGAAAATTTAAATTCAATTTGTAAGTTATGCAATGAGGATCATAATCTACGAACATGCGCCAAGTTCAGAACCTTCACGCCACAGCAAAGGGTAGATTATGTCTTTCGGAACAAAGTTTGCAATAACTGCTTGAGTTCCGCCCACCTCAAGGCTAACTGCAAAAGTAAGCGTACATGCATGCATTGCAAAAAGTCTCATCACACGTTGTTACATATGACGAAAAGATCATCAAATTCAACACAAAATACGGTAAATTCTGCGCAAGTTGATATTCAAAGCCGTAACAAAAATAATGCTCAAAATTCAGGCTCAAACTCTAATCAAACTCAGGTTGAACTACCAACAACCTCAAGCCAAATTCAAGCAAATTTCTCCACAAGCAACGAAAACATTTTGTTGCGCACTGCTTTAATGCAAATAGAACATAGAGGCGAATTTTTTACGATTAGAGCTTTGATAGACCCAGGCTCTCAAAGAACATTCCTTTCCGAGAGAGTTAGAAGTCGCCTTCAATTGCCCTACAAAAATTCTCATTTTGAAATTGTTGGAATCGGTGGTCAAAAGCAATCGGCAAGTAAAGAATGCGAGTTCGTCTTGTATGCTAAAAAGTATGACTTAAGAATCCCAATTAAGGCCATAGTATTGCCAAAAGTCACCAAAACTCTACCCGCCTGTACTTTTGAATTTATTCTGTCACCCGAACTTGAACAGCTAGATTTAGCAGACCCGACTTTCAACAAGTCATCTCAAATAGATCTCATTCTTGGAAATGACTACGAACACTTTCTCAATATAGAGGGCATTAAGAAAAACATTTGTGGCAAAACTTCTGCCTACAACACTATTTTTGGATGGGTTCTTAGTGGTCCTATGCAAACCCAATCAGTGCAGGCTTTCACCACCTCTGTTATCCATTCAGAATCTTCAGATCTTAGCAAACTCTTGCGAAGGTTTTGGGAACAGGAGGAAATACCAACAACTCGCGTAAGGTCAGCTGAAGATGATTGGTGTGAAACCCTTTATTCGCAGACAACAACTCGTCATGACAATGGGAGATATATTGTAAGATTACCATTCAAAAAAGAATATCCCGAAAACATTTTTCTTGGCCCATCACGTTTTGTCGCTCTTGCTCAATATTCTCGTATGGAGAAGAATTTGGAAAAAAACCCTGAACTCCAATCTCAATATAAAGCAGTCTTAAATGAATATCTAACTCTAGATCATATGGAGGAAACACCCTCAAACGAAATTGCTTTTCAAGGTAAATACGCATCGTTTTATCTTCCACATCACGCGGTACTTCGCCCAGAACATAAAAGTACAAAGTTAAGGGTCGTATTTAATGCATCTCGGAAAACTAAATCCCAGTTTTCCCTAAATGACGTGTTATACACTGGTCCCACTCTCCAGAATGACTTAATAACCGTAATTTTAAATTGGAGAAAATATAGATACGTATTCAGCGGTGACATACAAAAAATGTATCGTCAAATTCTAGTTCACCCTGAGGATAGACCGTACCAAAGAATTCTTTTCCAAAATGAGACTAATAACCCTATAAAAGATTACCAATTGAAAACCGTAACTTTCGGAGTGAATTGTGCACCGTTTCTTGCAATCCGCACTATATTAAAGCTTGCTGCTGACTCAGAATCTCAATATCCCAAAGCAGCGTTCATTTTACGGTCTGAAACCTACGTTGATGATATTCTCTCAGGAGGTGATACTATTGAAGAAGCGCTCGATGCACAACGACAGCTTATTTGTACCCTTAAATCTGCGGGCTTTCCTATTAAGAAATTTACGGCAAATAATCCCCAATTACTCGCTGAATTATCTGAGGACGATATTTATGATTTGGATATTTTACGCTTCTACGAAGCAAGCTCAACTAAAACACTGGGCATAAAGTGGAATGCACTCACTGATGCATTCACCTATAATTTCTCGCCAATAGAGCAGTCCAAAAAAGCCACAAAGCGCCAAATTCTATCTTCTGTAGCAAAATTATTTGATCCTGCAGGGTGGCTAGCTCCCATAGTCGTAAGAGCAAAAATACTGATGCAACAATTGTGGCTAGAAGGTCTAGATTGGGATGAAGACGTCTCATCGGAAGCACTTCAGAAATGGAACAATCTGGTTCAGGATTTATCCCAAATCGAAGCGATTTCTGTTCCACGTTGGCTTCAATATTCCGCACCTGACACAATACAAATTCATGGATTTTGCGATGCTTCAAAGTCAGCTTACTGTGCAACAGTATACGTTCGTTGCCAAACTATAGCCCATGATACCTTCTCAAACTTGTTAATGGCGAAATCTAAAGTTGCACCCATACAAACCGTTTGTCTCCCGCGTCTAGAACTCAACGGCGCTCTCTTATTAGCACATCTCGTTAATAACGTTAAAAAATCCCTCAATTTAAACATTAATGAAATATATTTATGGACTGACTCGTCTATTGTTTTAGGATGGTTGTCCAAAACTCCTTCCTCATGGGAAACATATGTGGCAAATAGAACTGCTCAGATTTATTCTCTAATTCCCGACGCAATCTGGCGACACATCCCAACGCATTGCAACCCAGCAGACCTCGGTACTCGTGGCTGTAAAACCCACGATTTAGTAAAAAATTCTCTATGGTGGAATGGGCCGCCTTGGCTAAATAAACCTGCGTCGGAATGGCCTGAAAGAAATCCTCTAAAAAACGTTAAAAAATCGATCGTTACTCAAACGTTGCACACAGAAGTGGAAGAAAAAGATATTCTCGATAGATTTTCATCATATAGCAGAGCTCTTCGAGTTATATGTTATATGTTCCGATTTTTTAATAAATCAATTCGGAGAGTAAGGCCTAATGCGGAAATATCAAGTTTAGAACACCTTACGCAAAAGGAAATGAAACTAGCAAAATCTCGACTCATATTAATATCTCAAAGAAAATACCTTTATGAAGAGTATGAATGCTTAAATAATTCTCGAAATATTCCTAAGAAAAGTTCGCTTAAGGCATTAAATCCATTTCTCGATTCAGATTCAATCATACGAGTGAATGGCCGACTATCACTGTCAAATCTTCCTTACAATGAGCGATATCCCATTATTTTACCTGGAAATTCAAGATTTTGCAAACTCTACTTAACACATTTACATCAAATTTTATCTCACGGAAGGTGCGCTCAAATGTGCCGTATGGCACAAACAGAATTTTTTATCACTAGACTTAAACCGCGAGTCAAAAGTATTATACGAAACTGCAAAACGTGTATTATTTATAAACACCAACCATGCTCACAAATAATGGCACCGCTTCCCCCTGAAAGATGCAATCTATCACTGCCGTTTCAGATCACTGGCATTGATTTCGCCGGTCCCTTCGACCTCAAAGTCTCACCTACGCGCAAATCTTCGTACACAAAAGCGTATGTCAGTGTTTTTGTCTGCTTTAGCACAAAGGCAATACACCTGGAGCTGTGTTCAGATTTGTCATCAGCGGCATTTCAAGCGGCGTTCGCACGCTTCATTGGGCGGCGGGGGCTCCCCCAGAGGGTAGAATCTGATAACGGAAGAAACTTTCTTGGTGCCAGTAGAACACTTGAATGCGAATTTGCTTCATTTTTAAAAATCTCTGCTAAAGATATATCTCAGAAATATATCACACATGGGTTTGAATGGAAATTTATTCCTCCACACGCTCCGCACATGGGCGGCTTATGGGAAGCTGCTGTAAAAAGCTTTAAATACCATTTTAAACGAATAGCAGGTGGCCAAAGATATACTTTTGAAGAGTTCTCAACTGTCCTTGCACGGATTGAAGGAGTACTTAACTCCCGGCCAATCTCGGCATTCTCAGAAGACCCGTCAGACCTAGCCGCACTGACTCCGGGTCATTTCTTAAGAGGAGCACCAATTATGGCCTTTCCTGAACAAACCATTACTGATATGTCCCTTTTGAATAGATGGGAAAGGTTAAAGGCAATCCATCATCAGTTCTCTATCAGATGGAAAGAGGATTATCTGAAAGCCCTGCACAGGCGCTATAAATGGCAAAATCCTACTCGGAACATCCAGATCGGAGATCTCGTTGTCGTTATCGATGATTTACAACCTCCCTATGAGTGGCGTTTAGGGAGAATTGATAAAACATACCCCGGTCCAGATAACAACATACGTACGGCTGACGTACGAATAGCATCTGGAGTCATAACACGCCCAATTGTCAAATTATGTTATCTGCCTTTTTTGAGTAGTTAGCGATCATTGTAATTTTCATTTGATATTTACTGAGGTTATCCGAATTTCGTTATATAACACTATTTACACATTTCACACTCAAACACATATAAACACCTCAACAAGCTCCTGTTTATCTTATTTATTCATTTGTATTACATTTTCTCTTTTTTTTTCTTTCACACAGACCTAACCGCAGACTCACAGAAACACGTAGCAGGCAAAGTCAAAGTCGCAGCGTCAAACAAAAACATGTGCCAAAGGCACAACAAACGCTTTATAAGTGCGGATTGTGCAAAAGGTTCCATGCCCTACGTTTTTGTCAAAGGTTCCTAAAGATGACAGCCGACGAGAGAAAAGAAGTTGTGGAGGAGCATCGATATTGTTCTAATTGTTTGGCAAGAAGCCATACCGTAGGATCGTGCTCTTCCTTTGATACCTGCAGGAAGTGCGATAAACTCCACCACACCCTGTTGCATCAACCTCAACGGAGCAAGAACGCACGAAAACTACAACTTAGTCAAAGGGCTACAACAAATCGAACAAAACAACAACCAATTGCAACAACACCAGATGCTAAGGTTCTAGCAGAGGCTATTCGGTCCCTGGCAAATGTGCTTTGTACGACAAATAAGATGCCGGGAGTTGCCTAAATTCTAGCCCGGGGCCATGTCCAATTTCATTTGGACACTAAAATTATCTTCATGTATAATTTTATATTAAATGCAACATTTTATTTAATACATGTATGTAGTTAACACATGAATATGTTATGTATGAAAAACAATCAAAAACAACACATCTCTATGTACTGAACTACAATTTTTAAAAACTACAAAACTTCGTGTTTAATGCAAAACCACGGTTTCTTTATTATAAGATGAACTTTATAACTTACTTGCCCTTTTACGTTCAACGTAGTAACATATTTCAATTTTCACTGGCTTGTATTTAACTTAAGGACATAAATTAAGCATTTATTGTGAACAAGTTATTAACTTACAATATTGTGAACTCCAAGTTACTAACTAACACTCGTTTTTCTTACAATAAAACTTTATTGATCGTTTCAAATCGAATGAATTTAAAAAACCATACGCTTTATCTTTATTAAGCCGAAGATTACAAGGGTAAGCATTAAATATGTACTTACCTCATCTCGAAAGGAAAGAAAATTCTAAATAATTAATAATTTTTCTTTCTTCCAAACCATCATCGAATAATTATAATTATTCCCGAGAGTAATTATAATTAATATCTCTAATAAAGATATTTCCAAATATCGCAAGGGAATTTTAAATAAAATCAATTTATTTCAGTCGTCTTATATAATTCGTTGAATTTAAAAATAAACTTAAAACACTCAGAATGCGTACATAAATTATTAATTAATTTTCGATCACAACAAATGACAAAAGTTCGCCACAAGACTTTGCGCATCTTTGGACTATATTTCTTCGTAAATTACGTTACTAATTTTTTTCTGTAAATTGCGGGGTAAGGTCAATGTAAATTTAAGGTGCCTTAAGAACCCGAAAAGTGAACAGATGAACTCAAGATTATTATTGGATCGCCTACTAATTTTCCCTTTTTATTTCTGGGAACATACAGATTTGTTGCAGTAATGCCTTCGAAACTATGATGCTTAAACCACTAAGGCTAATAATACGGCGGGTATAAATCTGCAGAAGTATTTTTTTGGCTACTGGACTTTTCGTTGGTTAAATCCGTAGGTTTAGAGGAAAACTTGAGCTTTTATAAATTGCCTTTTTTCTGATTATATTAGACACGCTTTTAGATATTAATTTAATGTCGCAATTTTCTTTTCGATAGGTTCCGTTGGTGACAAAATGATGTCGCTTGTGCTAGGAAGTGTTTGAGGGAAAAGCGAAGGGGTTTAAGAACTTATGGTGTCAGAAAATCAACCTGCGCTAACTTCTTTCGATTTTTGGTTGCTGTGAATCGTAAAGCATATATTAGATGACGCGGTTATCATCATGAACTGACGATATTTTACTAGCCGTGTTGGTAGTAAGGTAGTAAGTGGGTTGACCCTTTAGTAATCTAAGGGGCCCAATAAGTATTTGTAGGGCCGGAACCATTCTCTGGTATATTTGCTTGCTTAACCGGTTCCGATATGGCTAATATTAATGCGACGGATATCAAGAGCCTCTTAAAGTAAACTTTTTGGTTCTTATTATGACACTAATAGGAAAAATGCCCTTCTTATATGTGTCTATAAAAATAAAATAAAGAATTAAGTAAATATAAAATAATAGTCCCTGTAAAGGGGTTTCTTCATTTCGTAAAAAATTGTAAAATATTTTAATACAAAATATTTTATTTAAAGCAAATGTCAAACGAAAACATACGTTGTGTGTGTAAACAATTCACGTATGGGTTTCTTTTTTTAGATATTAGAAAAATATTTGATTTATAAATAAAAACTGTAATAGATTAGGTTATTTATGCATTGCGTGTCAAAATATAAAATCAAATTCACACCAAATACACAGCCACATATACACACGCATATATATTCTTCCACATTTAAACATCTAAGAGTGAGTGGAGTTTTTGTTAAAAGTGTAAATTAGTCTGGAGTTAAGGTTTTTTAATTTACGTGTTATATCCTTGAACGTTAAAAAAAGGTTAAAAAAGAAACACAACGAAAAAAAATTTTTTAAATATTTATTAAGTCACATCCATAACGTTTGTGTTTCTTTAAATAGTCTTTTTGTCTTTAGCAAAAAAGTTAAAACGATATAACTTTTTTTCATTGGCAACAAATATATTCATGTGTGTGTTACTGAGGTTCAAAAGTTTTTGTTTCACACGATTAATTTTTTCTAAAGTTATTAAGTGGTAAAAATCGCTTAAAAATGATTTTTTTAATAAAATTTTATGTTATTTTTAGTAACGTTAATTGACAGTTATGAATCATAAATGATTTTTAAGATTGATAAGAACTCTTATGGTAGTAATAAAAATGGAAATGAAAAGCTAGAGGACTTAAAGATAGTTTTGGTTTCAAAATCCATTTAACGAAGAACTCAATTTGTCTTGGTTTAAAAGAGGACAAAAACTAAGGAAGCAAGCAAAAATATTTTAAGAACTTAAACGAAAGCAATCACTGAAGTGGGATTCGAAAGCAATATTACAGTGTTAAGTATTGCTTTACTGTTGAAAGTCCCAAAGGATGCGAATGAGAAATGATATAGTCTTTACAGCCATTTTAAAACCTTGGATAATGTAACGAATGACCTCCCACCATAACCATCATCTTCTAGACTTCCCTCTTAATTTATTTAAGAGAGAAAACTTCATGAATTAATAAAGGAACTGATTTCTGTTAAGCAATGACAGTTTTTATAATATGAAAGATATCTCATTTCAATATTGATAGTTTCATGAAGTAACAATTCAGAAACCACATAAGTGGGACCACACCGGTGTCAAAACTGACAAAAATGTGGTCACACTACTGCCTAGGGCAAAATTCCCATAATTTACGTTGTGTAGCAAATTACTTAGCCCAGCATAATAAAATCAAAAACAACTTAAGCGTCTAAAAATGCAGCAAGTGCGAATATGTGACCTCTTTATACTCTAGTAAAATATTCAGAAAATACAAATTTCCTCCAAGCAGCTACAATAGCTACAGAACAATTATACCCCTCCTTTGAGATGGCCAACAAGTAGCTTATGCCGGTATTTAAAAATGAAAGCATATAAGGTACAAAGTAGATCTTTCGCCATGAAAAAAATATATAAATCGATAAACAATTTCACTATCACCATTGGCAACATTGTGCAGGAATTGCTAACAATAAGTCATGAGCTGCCTGAAACGCCAAAGACTTACATGAACAAAAAAAAAAAAAAATTAACACGAATACTTCTTTGCAAATCAACAAATCGACATAACGCTTATTGCTGGTACTAATTTGATACAAACAAGCTTATTTAAAATAAAATGATATGTTTTTTTGTATGATACGAAGAACCCTCCTATAGAGCTTTTAGAAGGATTTTTATAAAGATTTTGTCCAAGCTACGAACATCTGTCATTTAAAATATTGTCGAAACTAAACCTAACTTACAAAACGTCAATTGTTTTGTATTCGAAAAATTACAGTACTTCATAATTCTTCAGAAAAAATAGTGACCATGTATTCCATTTCAAAATGCTGCCGGCAGTAAAAAAGCAATCAGGGTATCAGTTTTAAAGTTGATGCTTTCCTTCGCAACTTTGCTCACGTACATGATTTAGATCCGATAACGCAACTGAACACAACCTTTGTATTGAAACGTTTCGGAAGTCAGTCTTAGTTATTCCTTTTCTTTCCCTTCACAGTTTTCAATATCTGAGAGAGAAAACTGCAACTTCTAAAAACCAATAGGAAGTTTGATCAGAATTATATTCACCAACTATCATGGAATAATAACTATAACGGAATTCATAAGTAAATATATCACATAAATTGGTTAATATAAAGAAAAATAATATGTACTAGCCCTCATTACTCGGAAAAATTACAGTTGAAATCAACAGAAGATGTAGATCTTTCTCTTTACTCTTAATAAAAGTTTCGAACTAAACGGCAAATAAGCACCCCAAAGCAGATCTAACATCAACAGGTATAAATATAAGTCAAACATCTCTAAGCTGGAAAGCAGTTAGTTAAATAGACCTCCTCAACTTTAAAGTAATCCAAAAGAGTAAATGAAGCAGATTAGTGAACTGCTTCTGTCTAAAACAGAGCTGTAAACGAATGATTCATTTTTGGCTTTTAACTCAGCGTAAATTAAAATGTTTGAATACACTCATGTGTTAAAAAAATGAATTGAATTAAAACTTGAATGCACTTACAACGATGTAGAAAAGTTAAAGGGTGTTACAAAATTAATGCGATTTTCACAATTATGGTGTTATAAAAAACAAAAACTTGAAATTTAACAGTGTATGTTACTACATCGGCTTTGATAAACGATGCAAAAGAGATAAGGAGTGTTACACAATTAACGTTATTTTGACGATTATGGTGTTATGTTCTTACCTGTACGAATAGATTCTTAAGATTTTCGCAGCGTCTCAATGTAACGTCTATAACAGTTGGTATGAGGAACAATATTCGCAGGAGTGATTCAAAAAGAATGATTCGGTTACAGCTCTGGTCTAGAAGAACAGTATCTCTTAAAAAATACATTTTTTTATTAATGCTATTTCAAGGCGCGAAATACTTTACTTTTTTAATATCAATAACATTTTTAATTTAACATTATTTATCTTATTTACCATTTACATCTTTCAATTTTACATAAATTTATTTTAGTTATTCTCTTATTTTTTCTTTCTATTTACACTCTTATGCCACTATTTAATAACAGAATAATTTAGTTTAACCAAGGCAAATAAACATGGAATTTAAGCCGGCAAAAATGCAGATAAAGCTCTAAACACATAGACGACAGCAGACTTCACAACTTTACGGCTTCAACTGCTGCCAACTTCAAATGCTGCTTTGAAGACAGCTTCATAATTATTTTGAAGACAGCAACAACATAATTATTGGTAGCAATTGATGTTAAGCGGCATTAATCAGATTGTTTTTTATATTTCAACAAAAACAAAACGGTTGAAGTTGTAGGAGTGAAAGTGAAATTAAAAATATAAACAAAAATTTATAAGAATTATAACAAAACAAACTTAGGTTAAAATAATTTATTTTCACTTTTTTGTTTACAATATTCTTAGTTGTGTGTATTTTGCACAAAATTTAAGCAACGGCACAAATTTTAAAAAGATATTTTAAAAATATAAATGACAAAAAAAATTAAAATTGATACGGAAAAATGAGTGTTCGTAAAATTGAAAAGTATTTAGATTACTATCATGGTAATGATTGACGATGTTCGTCATACTTATATCTGACAAAAAATTTTACGAAAATTAAAGCAGAATTTTCAATTTAAATAAAGAAATTAAATTAGTACATAAAAAATAAATTATAATCAAATTCTGAAAAAGTGAAATATTTTAAAATTATTAATGTTATGAATTAAAATGTGTGTAAAAACAAATTCTAATAATATGGTGATCTCTTTTTATGAAAGTTTAACACGTTTTATAGTTCACTTTTTTGTGTGTGCTTCTAGGTTTTCAAGAAGCAAATAATATGTTTGCAATAATTAAACTATGAACCAATCAAATCAGTGACAAAAAATCATTAAACCAAAATTTCTTGTGGGTGATAGCAAGTGAATTTAAAAATAAAAACTATTTTTTTATATTTATTTATAAAGCTAAAGGCGCGGTTTTATTAGTAAAATTTGACCAAAAAATTTAAAACGATTCTTACAAATGTTTATTAAATTTTTCCTACCAAATATCACTACAAACGACGATTTTAAATATAATATACGTGACATCTTGCCTCTTATTTAGTAGGATCTTACATTTCTTTAAGAGTATTTGAGTAGCATTAATTTATATTTTCCACAATTTAGTGGTTACGTCTTTTTGGTCAAATATTTGACAAATCTGGCCGAATCTTGAGTTTGATTTGAATATCTTAAATAAATAAAAATAAGCAACTAAGAAAAAATTCATGGTTAACTTAAGAATTTATTTTATTCAATTTAATTAATTTTTTGTTCATATTTCCGACTCTTCAGTAACGAAGTGAAAAAAAACATCTGTAGAATAATTCTAAACAATTTCTTAGTTGTAAAGTATCCTAATTTTTTTAATTCGATGCTCCATTTTACCGCATTTAGACCAATTTTTGGTTTTTCTATAATTCTAAATACTTAGATTTTGTATAAGCTTCAAGCATTTAATTTATTTATTAAATATTTTAGATTATATATAAATAGCTTTAGATATAAGAATTAAATTTTTTAGATAGAGTGTGACAATTATAATTAAGTTTTATTGAGGTTGATTTATTTTTTTTACTAAACAAATGAAGGACTTTTAGAATTTATATTTAACATAAATTCCGCTTAACATATTATTTCCTATTAATTTTTGGCAACATTTCATTACCAAAAATAAAAATGTTTTGCAATCATGGTGCACGAATAAATAGAGCAGTAGCAGCCCACAGGCTGCTTGTAGGTTATTTAATTGCTACTTTTTGTACTTTGTTTAAACGTGAAAAAATACAGTTACCAAAGGCGAAACATTATTTACTTAAACATACTGTTGATGTTATTTTATTGCATTAAAATTAAATAAAAGTGTTTTAATAAACCATTTATTGATGTGAAGAAAAATGTATGATTTAAAGAAATTGTATTCTTGGAAAAACCAACGGTTTGCAGAAAGCAGCAACGTAAAGATGTGTTGCAATTACAAAGAGAAGAACAAAAAAAATGTTTTTTGTATTTCTAGTCACAAATTAGTTATTTAAATGGAGAGCAACAGATGACGGGTGTAGCGATCTAAAATATGCTATATTACATTACTTAGAAAACGTCCACATAAATTTGTAAATAATATTGTTTCTTTATAAATATTTAAAAATTAAAATAAACGTGAAAATACAAATGGATCGAATTAATTGATTAACTTGCAGTAATATCAAAAATCAATTAATAGGTTTTCTAATACCAAATTGATGTAGAGCAGAGTCCAAAATGACAAATAAACAACTCGGGATCACCGCCAAATTATTTCATTATATGAAAGATATAAGATTCCGGCAAAAGAAAATAAATACACATTGTTTTTGTGAAGGGAATATAAGTTTCGAAACAGGTGAATATAGCACTCCAACTTGTTTGTATTGCTTGCAATTGCAATTTTATCTACATTACTTTCATTTTTAAAGTTAAGGGTCTATCAGTGTAAATTTTCAAGAATTAAGCCTTCAAGGGTTCGTGTATTATTTTATTACACAGAGAAAAGAGATTGGTTGTGACAACTGAATTTGTTGCCAATCGAATTTGGTCGGCTGTGAGAATTATTTAAAATTCGGTTGAAATGACTGAATGAATATAGTATTCGTAACTAATTAAAAAAATGATTCGAGAAAGAAGACAATGAATTGAAAATATTATTGTGAATTAAATAAAAAAACTTGATATCTTCATATAAAACTTTATTTAAAAAAAAATTTAACAGATAAAAATTTTATAAATTACATCTGAAGAGGACCTTAGCACTGCTTCTCCTTTTTTATTCCTGATTTCTTGCTATTTTCAAATTTCTTCTATTTTTCTTCTTTATGGAGGTACTATACGTTTGCCAATGTGATCTAAAAAAAAAAACGTTTTAAATTATTTTTTAAAATGCCTTTTTTACTCTTGTTTAACCTACCTTTCAACAAAATTGGTTAATTTTTTTCCACTTTCACAGTTCCTTGTGTGTTTCTTTTTAAAAAAATATCATTTTGTGTTTTTATTTTGTTTATTTATTTATTGTCAAAAAAGCTTTCGTTTTTAAAAGTAACATAATTGATTTTTGGTTCTTACAACCAACAGTTGAGCATTCGTATTAACATGCTGAATTAATTTTGTTGCATTTCCCAATTAACAGAAATAATTTTAGTAATGACACAAATCGGTTGAGCTTACTTTTTTAAAGGTTGTTGCGACCGACTATTAGTTAGTAATATAATTCTTTTGTTTTTAATATAGAAATTAGATCAAGATTATATATTATCACGAATAATAAGTAAATTATTATGTTGGTGATTAAATTTTAATAATTTCAAACGATTTTTTACAAATCTGTTTTCTGTGTGTATATATTTTTGAATGGGAGGAAAGAAGTTCATGTAAATGGCCATATACTTGCTTTTTTATTTTCTATTATACAGTTCTTTAACACTTCTTGAAATTAAAAATATTTTTCAAATTTGTCGATGCTATTAACAAATGTCGATATGTATACCTAAATGCGAGATCGCATGTCATTATAAACATCATAATGAGGCTCTTTCTTTATAAACACCGCCTTCAAGTGTTGGCTATGCTAAAGTAAAAGAAACATTATTATGGTAATATTTGTACTAAGAATTTTCCTGTTTATACATTTTACTATTTACGTACTTAAAAACATATTGTAGGTTGCAGGCTGTATCAAATGTAGTCAGGTTATCTGTGAACTCGTTATTGTAACTGCTTAAGATAATAAAAGTTTTTAGGGAAAAACAAACAAAACTTAAATTAAAATTAAATAGAAAGTTTAAATAAATAAACAGAAAGTTTTTGAAAAAAGATGGGCGTATTTTTTTAACTCAAATATCTTTACTTTCCTTCTACGACATTCAATAAATATATAAAAATAATATAATATTTACACAGAAAATAACCACAATATTTGTACAACTTCTTAATAAAATCCTGCCTATAACGCTGAAATAAGATTTTGATTATTTGTTTTATAAACCAGATAAATAAATATAAAACGAAACAGAAAGACAAATTTAGTAAGTTTTAATTTTAAAATAATAGACCTATCAATATTTTGTTAACTGTCCTGTTAGAAAATTTATGAGAATTTAGTTATTAATTTATTATAACTAAAAATTATGTCTGTTGCTTCAATTGTATTAAATGTATGTTTCTTTTACAATAAGCATCTGTTTTATTACATGAAATAAATATGTTTCAACACTTTTCGTAAATTTTAAACAATGAAATATTATTCTTCTATAATATATAAACGTATGAAAAACTTTTTCAACATACGAGTATGACCTAAATAAATAATTCATAAAAGCAATATTTTTTCTTTAAAATGGGGAAAAAAAGTTTATGCCACATTTGAAGTGGAAAAAGAAAAGAAAACGCAAGACAGCTTTGCAAAATTTGTGGTTCTGCTCATTCTGAAACTGGCATCGAGGGTAAGTAAGCAGAAAATGTCTCATGTAGCAATTAAATATTTTCACAGACTATCCACCAAGAAATGAGTAAGCGAAACTAATAGATAGGCCATTTTATATTTTTTTGCTTGTTTTTCTACTTTTTTGTTTAATCAAGCTCAAAATGCTGCTTGTAAAAGGTTTTGGTATTAAATCTGTGTTAAAGAATTTGAAAAATTTGCATTATTATTTTTTTAAAGTCACTGTTTACTACAGAAATTTTATGCATACAACAGCTCCCATCATATTTTAATTTGTTCACTGTTCAGAGAAAGTATTTGGCAAGTCATATAATCATATTATTTCCTTCGCAGTAATATATAACATGGCCAAAGTAATTCTACTATTAAATCGCATCATAAGAAATATGTTCCAAAGATGTCTTAATGGTAAAATGAAAAAAAAAAAAAAACAATAATAAATTGGAAACACGTCTATATAGGAAAAAAGGTTATGGAAAGAGGGATAAACGCAGTAGTCCTTTATTTAGACATTCGCACACTGATAAATTACAGAAAAGATATTCGTAGAACTATCTTACCACAAACGAGCTGTTCGCTTGAAAAAGGAATTCATTCTCTAACCATTGGTCACAAACTAGACATTTGACACCTAATAAAGAACGTAAACGCTGGGTCTTAAGAGCTTCATGATCTATCTTGTTCCTAAAATGGGAATTGCGTGGTTACATATAAACGTGAAATTTCCAAAAAATAAAATAATAATATACAAATATGATGGAAAATATTCCAAGGTCTATAACTTACTTTAAATGAGAAATTATTGCTTAGCAAACCCATTTGAAGAACAAAATTAAAATTTTAACTTTTAAAAGAAGTTCGGTTGAGATTGAATTGTTTTTCAATTTTCTCTCAAATATAAAAGATTTAACTAGCCAAATTTAACTTGCAATTAAAGCAATATCAAACTGCTTCTGTTTGAGTTAAATGCATTTACAAAAGTCTCACTTAAATCTCATTTTCGTATAGAGGTTAAACAAATATCTTTAGTGCACTATTGGTTACTTTTTTTTTTTGCTAATAATCTTTTACTTATGTTTTTTTAGCCTAAATCCTTAAAATTTGAATAAAAAATCTGTTTTCGTTGTTAATTTATGAACAAATTTGAAAGACATAAAACACTACCATACGAGTTGCTCGTTGATTGTTAACTTAAGATAAATTACCTAAAAGTAGATTGTTTTGAGTAGAAAAATTCTAATTAATTCCATTAATATCTGTTAGTCCTTGGTGTGTGCTTTATTTATGCGGTGACATTTTATTTGTTTTTTTTTACAATCCCTACTTAAGTTGTCCAAAGCGATATTGTTTACAATAAAATTTTGATGAAGAGGGAAATTTTCCGTTTGCTACTGTTTGTTGTGGTAATGACCCAAATACAAATGAGCCAAAAAATTTAATAAAATGACTAAGTTATAAAGTTGTAATAAGACGTTGAAGGTTTGTGTAAAAAATAAATAAGGAAATGACACAAACACAACAGAAAAATTATTGCGTGTATTATTTTAAGGTAGAAGAAAAGAAGCTGGTTTTGAAAAATAATAAGAAGTATGTGAGTGTAAATTTCTTTAAAATTTCAAACAACCAGGAACTTCTTTAAGGTTTAACAATTTTAAATTAATATTTACGTTTAATCAGCAAAGACTATTTATATTATCAACCTTCTAATAAAAAAATTTAATTTTAGAATAAGTGTCGTCGTCTTGGATAATAAAAATATTTTACTCTCATACAAAGAAAGAAAATTATTACAGCAAATTTAAAATCACCCAACAGTAAATAATAATAATAATAATAATAATAATAATAATAAAAATAATAATAATAATAATAATAATAATAATAATAATAATAATAATAATAATAATAATAATAATAATAATTTTAAGAATTATGTTAAGATTGAATACTTCCGATAACTTGAGTTTGGGAAAATTTTAAAAGGATTTTTAAACGTTGAATTAAGTAATTCGGCTGAGGCTTATTTTTGTTTTAAAAATTTTTTAAGAAGGAATAATAAAGTTTTGTTTAAAATAGCAATAGTTTGTTTACCACAACTATATATATTTTTAAGGAATTTATTTTATAATAAACTCCACGTAGGTAATTATTCTACAGCCAGTATTTATATGGAGAGAATATTAGATACTTTTATTACTATGACTCGATTTAACAAAAAGTACTACAAACTAAAGAGTCTTTCGTATTTAACGTGATAGTCTCACAAATATTGCTATTTTTTGAACTATGATAGTAATACAAATTAAGACTTTATATTAAAAGTTGACCCAATATTGACATGATTATCATTTATATAGTTTTATTTTTTTCATTCGTAGTAGGTAGACTTTAAAAATTCACACAAAGTTATTTGTCCGCTATAAAACTAAATTGCAAACAAAAAATTTAAAAATTTAGGGTTGTTTTCCAAAGATCTTGAATTTGACAAATATGGCCTACCTTATTAAACCATTACATGCAAAGGCTATAAATAAAGCGCTTACCAGTGGTAACGCGGTTTTCACTGTATTGATAAGAAGTATAAAAGATTGAAATTTAAAGGTGTTCCACTAGTAACGTCATTTTTACAATTACTTATTTAACTTTACCCAAAGTACAACATGGTGTGTAATTCAAACTCTTCTTGGCGGTTGTTTTTTATTTGTTTTTCATTATTTCCCCACAATTTTGTATAGCAGGGAAACATGGATAAAAAATATGAATACTCTTGACTGCTAGTCGGTGTAAATTATAAACTCTGCAAATAAAGAGATAACGAAGTAACCACTACAACGCTTTCTTTAATACGGAATCATTCAATTGTGTAAAAATTTATGTTTTAAGTATGTAAAAGCTGACATCTATGAGTGAGACAAAGTATATAGTGACGAAGTGGCCATTTAAGAAATTGGGTTTGCTAATAAATTTAAAAAATTTTACCTGTTTAATGATCAGAAAAATTAATCAATTTTTACTGCGGTTTCATAAGGGTTTCAAGCGATCCTAATATTAAAGTAAATAGCAATCTTTATTATAGTTACAACTCACCGGTCACGACCCAAATATATATCAAAATTGCATCTTAAACATGAGGAAATTTTTTCGTATTTATGGTAAGCAAAAATTCGAAGTGTTTTCTTGCTTTTCTTAAACCTTTTCTGTTTATAATTTATTATATTAAAGCAATCCGTAAATTAAAATTTTTCTCGTGAAGACATTTACATTTTCACAACTTATTTAAGTTTCTATTTTTAATTTATTACAATAGAAAAGGCTTCGTTCTCGAAGTGCAATTTTCTCAATTTCCAATTTTCTCAATTTTCTAACATAAAATAATGCACAAACTTTTTTGTTTCTTAAATATGATTTGTTATCTTATAATCAGATACTTACAAGATCCATTAAATATGCAAAAATAATATATAAAAATATTTTCTAAGAGCTTAAAAATAGGCAACAATTGTTTATATTATTTTTACGCCATCTGTTGCAAAGACAACTTAAATCTTGCTAATAAAAAAGCCTAATGATTGTTTTAAAAATATATTTCTTGCATATAATTTACATGCATTAATTAAGCCTGAAATATTGCAGGATTATTACTCAGTTTTCTTCGTAAATAAAATAATTTACAAACAAAAATTTGGTAGCAGTTAAGCGGAAATCTAAATTCATATTTAATTTTTTTATATTTGATGATGTTATTTTTTTTAATTTGCTTTAGCTATTTATCTTGCCTCATATTGTATTTTATGCATGAAAATGAATTTTAATATACAAGTTCAAGCATCCAAGTGTACCGATGTGTAAGACTGAACTTCCAAAGTCCTTTTCTAATCTCGCAAATAACTTTTAAGACAGAAATCCCCCAATTTTACATAGACATAAATGTTAAAAAGGAAAAAATTAATCGAAAATTTCGAAAAAAAAATTAATTTTTTCCATATAGGCATATTTTCAAGCTTTAAAATACTAAATAAAGTGGTAAAACAGTAACGCCCTTTAGCAAAAAATTATTTCAAGAGTGTTATGGCAAATTTGTTTATGTATTACCTTCGCTAACTCATTTTTTTGGTAAGTAGCTATTCGGCACTAAGATGCATTAGAAATGTTCTCCAAGAAATCTCTTCAATATTCCTTGTTTTAATGATCAAAGGTAGTTGCAGCTTTACAACGATAAATAGCTTTCAACCATCAAAAAGTACTAAAAGCAGTTTTTCATTATTAGATTCCGCTTCTTCCAATATATTAAGGGGTTTCCAATATGAGGTAGAAGGTTATTTAAGCTTTAGGTTGCCAAAAAAGTTCCTCACTTCGCTAGTATTTATATTATGCTTCTAAATGGAGTTTTTGGGCTCTTAGTATCTACTTTTTCCTGCGTTTTTTAGAAAACGTCCACCAACATTTGTAAATAAATATTATTTTTTATTTAATATTAATTTACTCTAATTGTGCTTGATTCCTTCAAATATAAATATTTCATGATATTCTCATGAAATATTTATTATTATGTATTACTGTGGGGAAAGCATATCCATATGGTCATTTCGCTACTGCTCATATAGCTCATCAGTGGATTTTACCCAAATTTTGTAAAGAAAACCTCAAAGTCTTATACCAAAAGCTAAATTAATTAAATGAGTACTCCATTGAATCAATAAGGCAAAAAGGCAACAAATAACTCAAAAATTTTATTACAAAAAACACAGTAACCATTGAGTAACTATTTCTATTTTTTCTTTCATTTTTCTACATAAGGGTTGCCATCGGAAACCATTCATATGTATTTGAAAGATTTAATGAAAAAATAAAAATACAAATTGTAAACAATTTTTATAAATACGAAACGTGCACATACAAATACTTAACAAGAAAATTTAATATTGATTCAATGGAGTTCTCATTTAATTAATTTGACTTTTGGTATAAGACTTTGAGTTTTTTTTTACAAAATTTGGATAAAATCCACTGATGAGCTATATGAGCAGTAGCGAAATGGCCATATGGATATGCTTTCCCCACAGTAATACATAATAATAAATATTTCATGAGAATATCATGAAATATTTAGATTTAAAGGAATCAAGCACAATTAAGGTAAATTAATATAATAAAGATTCCAAATAATAAATTTTCTTATTATTTTTTAATTATACAACATAAAACTTATAATAAAAATGAAATTTAGCCGAATAAATTAATATGTATGTAGTTGCTGTAAAACTTTTTATTGAAAAATTATTTTCAGTTATAAAAAAATATTAAATCTTCTTTCGTAAAAATGTTTATAAGTTTAGTAATCAAAAGAGAACTTTCGTCAAAATCACATCGTGAACAGGAGAGTTAAATTTCGAAATAAAATATTTTCGTAATAAAAATAATAGCAAAGCAATATAAAGCGGTATTTAATTTTTAATTTAGTTTTGTTTAAGTAATATCCTAGTTAAAATATTTCTTAACTTACTATTATAATATGTTACTATCAATTTACATTTTTACTATAAGGCCTCAATAGTAAATTGTCCTAATTGCTGTCGTTCATTCCTATCTTAGTGAGAATTGCCTTTGTTCTCACATCACAGCAATAATAAAGTGTATTTGATTATAACACTAAAAATATTAAATAGAAATAAAAAACCACTATCATTTCTGCTATGCTTTTTTAATTCTTATTTCAATATAATTTATTCAAGTAACATTAAGTTGACTTTCAATAAATTTAACACATAAATCATGAAAAAGTGTAACAACAAGCGGCGTATTTTATCAAAAAATAATATTTATACAAAAAAAAAAAAAAAAAAAAAAAAGGAAACAATATAAAGACAATAGCTTGGTAAAAAAATGTGTAGTCCGTAAAAGTTTACGAAAATAAAAAAACAAATCCTTTAAAAAACTAAACTAAAGCCTTGATTCAATTAAATATTCATTTTAATTTTCTGAAAGTGTTCAAATTCATAAAATTGTAATAAAAATGTGAATAAAACGCCCCAGATAAATTATGTCCGTGTTTTTATGTGGAACAAAATATTTTTTGTTTTTTAATAAAAATCAATTAAACAGAACTGCTGTTGTGCGTGTTTTTCTATCTTATATCTATTGATAATGTTTAATTTTATTCTTTTATATTATGAAAATATTTTGTTAAATAGCAGCTATCAAATTAATTAATTACAGAAATTTATTTGCTTTGTAGTTGGTTTTTTTTTATAGTGAAAATAATAATAGATGTTAAGCGCTATTATAATTTAAAAAAATATAGGGAATTAAAAAGATTTACCATCTTAATAAGTTTACAAATTCAGTGATGTGTTTCATTAGTAATTGTACGAATGGGTTTGCACTAAAACAAAAAAATTTTAAAAGAAAAAGGAAGTTATTATAAAACTAACAAAATTTCTGGTTAAATACTCGTAACTTCTAGTGATATTTTATAAAAAAAAATTGTTTGCGGACAAGTTTTACTTCTTTTCTATTGAAAAGTTTTTTTTCGTATTTATTCTTTGTTCACAACCAAAACAAAAAAAAAAAAAAGAGGAAATAAATATAAGCGAGACATGTGTTAACCATAAAATGTTTTGTATACCCCTCGCACACTCTACCAAGTTACGGTGTTACAAAAAAAAAATATGTATATAAGAAAATCCAAAAAAAAAAAGCGACACTTAAGATTTGATGCCAAAAGCTTTTTAACGAAGTTTCATTTCAACGAAAAACAAAAAAAAAAACGAAATCGTTTTTTAACAAAACCTTTTTTTAACTTAAGATGCCTTTCATCACTTGTAAGAGAACATTGAAATAGAACAAGACAATTTCTTTCAAATCCAGTTGTGTGACTTTACAACAACTTAGAAAAATGAAAAAATAACACCAAACGTTTAATAAAAATGCAAAAGTATTAAATCAACCGAAATGCAGTTGCTAATTTTAACGTCCTCATCAATTTGCATATATTTTAAGTTTATTTTTTAGCAGGGATCAAACTATTTTTCATAAAAATTGTATACATTTTGAAATAAAAAAATCAAGAACAAGTAAAAATTTTCTGTAAATGTATTTTTAGAATAAAAGGCAAAAATTTGATTTAGTTTTTTATATTTGTCTTTTTAAAACACTTTTTCAAATGTTTTTCTAGTTTGCTTTCAAGCGTCGCAGGTTTTTTTTTTAACCAAAACCTTTAATAATAAATGCTGTAATGAAAGTTTTTTAAACAAATAAAAGATTTTAAAACCGACAAACATTCATTATATTACATCAAATTTGTGTAATAGCGGACTTAGCAAGTGGCAGACCAGAACAATCGAAAGCCGGAAATGATTAAAAATTAAAGGGGGTCCACAACGGATTATTCGATCTACTTCGGTATCCCCCTACATATGTAATAATTAAATTAACGGTGAGATCTTCAATGGCATAAACATTCTTCCTTTTGCCTCGGAATAGTTAATGCAAGGCATGTGTTACACGTTACAGAATAATAATCCCTTATATGACTTGCGAAAAACATGAAAGCCTACTTTTTATGAATGCTGGTTATTAGTAGCCTAAGTTTATACCTCAGTCCACGAGATTTCCCAGAAGATACGGCATAGTATGCTTCGCTTTGTCGCCGTTATGATACTCTTTGTTAAGTTCTACTGTGTTTCAATTATTAGTTACTCACTTGTTAACTTCTTGAAAGACATTGTTGTTCACGCTAAGCAGTTAATAGTATTTTTTTAGCGTAGAAGAACCTTTTGGTCACTCCTTTGATTAATACTGTTAAATGGGTTTATGCTAGTATTTTTTTAGTTTCCCTCCACCCAATTATTTTGATCAGCATCTTTAACAGAATGATACACTCAGAAAACCAGTAGAAAATATTAAAATTTAAATCATTTTTAAAAACAAAAATTATTTAAAATTGCCATGACCAATATTTCGAATTATAAATATAAACTCCTATAATTTTCTTTAAAGCATGAGCTTTTGTATGAGTATATGTTAATACGAATCCCCACTATGATTCCCTTATGAGCCTTGCTCCTCCCTAATAGTAAGTTGTACAACAATGAGAAGAAATGGTGTTTATTCCCACGAAATGTCCAAGATTCCTTAAGTATTCTTTTATTATTTCGTTCGTTCTAGAGAAAAAGCAGCAAAAATTTTTTTATACCTTCTAGTGATATTTTAACCCAAAAAATATTTGGCGTAAAATTGTTCTTCTTTTCTATTGATTAGTTGTTTTTTATCAAAGAAGTCAAGAAAACTTAAAATTGTTAGCTGCTTCTAAAACCAGTAGTTTTTCCATTTTCACAATAAAAAGAATCTGTAAAGGAAGGAGGATATATAAGCGAGGTATGTGTTAACCATAAGATGTTTTATATATTTTTCGCACTCTTTACCAAGTTACGGTGTTACATGAAAAATCCATTGCATTTTTATTAAAACTGTGTGAAAAGTGAAATATTTATAGGACAAAATAAAAAAAAAAAAAAAACGAAGAAAAAAGAAACTGTTTTTTTATTAACCCAACCTTTCTATAAACTTAAAATTCTTTTGGCACTTGTGAAAGAACTTAAAATTGACGCAAGAGAATTTCTTCCAAATCTATTCGTGTGACTTCAAAACAACTTAGAGAAATTTAATTTTAAGCCATTTTAATTCTGGTGAAAAATACAATAAGTAAAAAAAAAACAATAACGCCAAACATTTAATAAAAATGCAAAAGTATTAAGCTAACCGAAACGATTTGCACATTTTCCATTTTTTTTTAGCAGGGACCCAACCATTTTTTAAACAAAGAAAAAATATGTATAAAAATATTTAAGTAAAAATCAAGAAAATTAAATAGTTTTGGTAAATATATATTTAGGATAAAAGGAAAAAATATGATTTAATTTTTTTATTTATGCTTTAAAGGCACTTTCTTAAATGTATCTTTGGTTTGCTCCCACTGAAACCTTTAAACTTTTTTTTTAAATTCTTGCAAAAATCATACAAACAAACATACATTTAATTAGATTACCTTTTGGTACACCCTTCAATATTCAATCATCGATTTTGTACTTGTTGTTGTAGTGGACATATCATAACAGGTTCTTTAAACTTATGTCTACAATTTTCAAAATTATGACCATAAACATCGAAACAACTATTTATTGGGGCACCCCTTATTTTTTATTTTTAAAAATTCATAGTTATTAATTTTTTTCCAATTTCAAGCGTTTGTTTGTAACTTTTAAAAAGATAGACCCATATAGGTCCATTTATATCACATATTGGGCCACCCTTTAATTTTAATATTACAGATATTTAGGAGCTGATAATGTTCACAACGGCTAGCCCAGAAATTTTAGACATAGCTGATGGCGGACTCATTTATCAGTCATATATTGATACTTTCTGTGGTATTTTCTTACCGTTATTTTAGCTTGTTTTATGTTTTAGATAGTTAAGTTATTTTTCTTAGTTCTTGTTTTCAATTCCAAAATTAATAGCAAAACAAAGGTGTGCTCATTTTCTCACTACGCTAGTAGGTACCAATTCCGTCAAGTCACTATCAAATCGTTCCGAGCTTGCTATTGGCCCTCCGAGTACTTTGACTCCCTCGATCTTTAAAATTTTTTTTTGGAAAAATATCTGTTTCGTGTGAAATCATCTCACTTTAAAAGTTTAGGATCTCCATTAACGATGGGCAAAGATAAACTCTTTAAAAAATTGAAGAAAAATTATATTACTGTTTAATTTTTATAAACATACATTAGGTCTGTTCGGTAATTAAAAATTGTTACTAATTGTTTCTAATTATTGCTACAACGCGTTCACGTACTCGAAAAACTTTTAAGAAGAAAGTAGAAGAAGAGGATAAAAATATGAGATATATAAGATAAGTTGTAACTTTTGGCTAGTTAAATTTTAGTTTACAAGAACTAGGGCCAGTTTTTGACTTCGTATTTAAATTTCATTTATCTTTAAGTTTAATTTAAATACAAAATTCAGTTTTTCAGTACACACTTAAATGCTCATATAAAGTCCATTTAAATAATACACTTTTACCATATGGTTATGGCATTTTTTTTCTTGTTGCTGCTTAAAACAAAAGAGATGTTAACAAGCATTTTATCTATTGATGGAAGAAAACTTTATGTTGTGCACACATTTGTTAATTTAAATAGTTTCTGGTTGTTTAAGAAATAAGCAAATAAATAAAATAAGTGTCGCAGATAATTTTTAAAAATATATTTTAAGTATTTTTAACAAAATTTACATTTTATTATGCTTTTTAGCAGCTGTTTTTCATAAATTATTTTGATATTTAGTAATGCTCTCATATTTTTATTATAGTTAAATAAGAATGATCATAGATGACTTAAAAACTGGAACTGTATTTAAATACAACTTAAATTGAAATGCTAATTACAAAATGCTGTTTTCTACGCTTGTTTAAATATGTCTTATAAAAGAAATTTTTGTAATATTGATGAAAATGCAAGTATTTGGGAACCAAAAAATCATAAAAACAAGTAAAAAACAAATAATGTGGTGACAGAGAATTAAAAACTTAGAAGAAAAAAATTAAGCACCGCATATAATTTTACATAAAAATTTCATTGTCTCTGAATGGGTTAAGCATTTTAAAATTTTTTTAGTTTATTCTGAAAGATCTCTTCAAAAGCTTTTGCGCAATCATACTTTTCTATAAAAAGTTCAGAGGCCCATAACTCGAAAATATGGGCGAGCGAAAATTTTTCACTAGATGTTTTTTTCTTTTTTTTAAATTCTCTATCGAACCTTAGATTTGTTTTTTAATTGCAGTTCCTGCTTAAAATGATATGGAAAAACTAAAGGCAGGCGTGGTGTTGTGTCCGCAGTCTCGAAGGACACAGTCCGATCTTGTTGAGTTTGCGAAACTATGGCTGATCGATTGGCGTATTTAAATTTTCTATAGCTCATCTGTTGCCTTTGTAAAGGTAATTTTAACAGTAACAAGGACGGACAGCCGGACATCGCTCATGGGGTCGGAAATGGATATTGTGAAAATTACAAACGAAAAGACAAACCTAGATATAACCTTTTTTCACTTCTAGTGATGAAGGTATAATAAAGAACAGTCAATCTTTAGATCGGAGAAATAAAAATTGCAATAAAATGTCTATTTATTAGTATTTTCTTCTCTAATTTGTCACCGTAGATAAATCGTACAAAAGCGTTGCTATAGACGTGTTTTTATAATAAGAATTTTGGGCATAAAGTCAACAGTTAGGCTTTTCGCTAAACTACTGATAGTTTATTTTTCAATGCATGATGGCTGCTATTTATTAAAAAAAAATTTCTTTGTACAGGGCTTATGTTAGAACGAGGTTCATTTATTTTTGAAGATAATAAAAAGCGACAGATTTTATCTTCCTATGCATACAAAATTTTGCGTTGAGTATTTTTGAATTTCAATCGATATGAAGTTCAGTAATTTATTCCAGGTTTGTTAAGGGTATCTGCCAAATATTAGGTAAGAATCAGCTGGTAATTACTCTTTTTCGGGGAATAAATACCATCTATACCTGGAAACAATGCCCTCGTAAGCTAGGAAAAGATAAAATATACTTTTATAAAAGAAATAGCTTGATTTTATATCAGGGTAAATAATATGAATTCTCGCTATTTTTTTGCGAAAATAGAAATCTACAGCTTTTATTTTTTTACCTTCTCCTTCTACTGGCTGTTGATTTTTACACCCTTCACACAGTCAGAAAAGAGGTATAACTAAGTTTTACATTTCATTTTTAAGTTCTGCAGTATTCAGAACATAAACTCTAGGTCCGTATATATAGCGAAGTTGATTTAGCGATATCCGTCCGTGCTTGAGCTAGAGAAAATTGAAATGAGGTAAACGGGCCATATCCTTAAAGGTAGCTGGCCAAACTCTACGCCTGCCTCTAATTTTTACATATCATTTAAAATAAATTTAGTTTAGCGAAGTAACTTCAACACAAAAAAAAAATAAATATTGGAGGTAATAGAGAATTAAAAAATAAGGCGTTCACATATATTTCCCGAGTTATGGGCCTCTTAACTTTTCATAGAAAGTACAAATGTGAGATAACAATATGGGGATCATTTTAAAGCTTTTGAAGAAATCTTTCAGGAAATACAATAATTTTGTAACCCATGAAATGCCGATGACATTTTTATGTAAAATTATATGTAGCACTTAACTTTTTTTATTTTTTAATTTTCTGTCACTCTATTATTTTATTTTTTATTGTTTTGGATTACTAACACACTAAACTAGATTTAAATACAAGGTGAAGGGTATATGAGATTCGGTATAGCCGTATATAGCATTCTTACTTGTTTTCATTATGACTTTTTTTATTTTCTTTATGACCTTTTACAATACATAAATGACATAAAAGTTGAATACTGTTTAAAATCGGTTCAATAATCATAAGTTATAAAACACTGTTCTTTTCTTTTCTTTTCTTTTCTTTTCTTTTCTGTTCTATTTATTTATTATTTTTTTGGTGCAGACAAAAAAAAATGGAAATAATTTCAAAACGAAAATTATAATAAGTCGTAATGGCTTTAATTATTTTAGGACTTAAGTTTACATTCACTAATGGAAAACAACTTAAGCGGCTACATAAAGATTAAGGGCATTTTCAACATTTTAAAACATTATGTCATTGGACATCAGGAACATCACTAAAATGATGCGATTGCTGGTGACAATAATGAGTTAAATAATAACATTAACAAAATTCAAATGGCGTTTTATTTTTATTAAGACATTAAAGACCCGACTAGTGGTGTGTGCTTATGAGTTGTTGGCCTTGACAGTGAAAATGTAATCATAATTTATTTTGATGATTATTTTTTTATTCTCTATAAATGTTATATAAAAGAAAACTGTGTCGATATAAAAAATATCCACTTCTCATAAAATCTTTTTGTTTTTTTTCCTTTTATTTTGTTACTTCTAAAAAATAAGAAAAGACATCTGTTTACATGATGTGTTGTAAAAAATGAAGAGTAATTTTTTTGCTACAATTGTTAGCCTGAAGATATCAATAACGGCTTTTACACACTTTTCTCAACAATTTAGGAAACACAATATTTTTAATTTTGTAGATTTTTTTATTATAGAAAAAAAAAATGATTTTCAAAGCGAATTGATCTATGATTTGGGAGCATTAAAGTCAAAAAAATCATTTGTCTGATTTTTTTTAATTGCAATTTTTTAAAGATTTTTTAATCTCGTAAATAGATTAAATTCCCCTAAGTTACTGAAAACAAATATTCAAACATACACGTGCGGTAAAGCCAACATAAATGAAGTAATTTAAACAATATAAACAAATTGTCCAGTCAGTAGGTTTTTGACGTTTTTAATTACAGTTATTTATTAAAATGTGAACGATTCTTGAGCTTTTATTTGACAGAGGAAAGCAAATGCTAGGAAGTTCTTTTTTCTTGGTTTTTTCATTCGTAACTTTAAGGAAAAAAAAACCTAAGCAAATACTTAAAAATTTAATCGGCTTATAATGGGGTAAGTATTAAAAAAATAAGTATGTTCTGAAAGATCTCTTTAAAATCTAAGTTCGTTGTTCCGTTTATAATTTCTACAATATCCATTTCTGACTATATAAACAATATATATATTTTAAGTCCTCATAGATAGTGAAGTCGATTAAGCCTTGTCCGTCTGTTCGTCCGTGTTAATATTGAAATCAACTTTGTCAAGGCACTAGATCAGCTAAAGAAAATTTTAATACGCTAATCGATCAGACATAGCTATGAAAGATTTGCTATTAAAAATTAGCAAGATCGGCCCATATCCTTCCAGAAAACGGGCAAAACACCACGCCTGCTTCTAGTTTTTCCATATCGTTTTGAACAATAAAGTAACTTTAATACAGAAATATATATAGAGATATATAGATTCAAGAAAAAAACATCAAGTGAAAAGATAAAAAGTACAATTGTGCACCATATGTTTTAACACTTGACGTCTATCATGATGATGGCTATCATTTAAAAGCTTTTAAGGAGATCTTTCAGAAAATAATAAAATTTTGTAAAACTTATTAACCTATTAAGAGCCAAAAAAAATTTTTTTTTGTAAAATTATGTTTAGCACTTAATTGTTTTTTCTTATTTTTTAATTCTCTGTCAACCCAATATTTGTTGGTGAAGGGAATATAAGATTCGGCATTTTTACTTGTTATATGTCAACTTATGTATTATATAAATTTAACAAAGTCCCGTTGCAATGTTTTAAACAAAAAGTATAAAAACAATCTGTTAAATTAAAATTTACGAAATGCTTTTATTTCAAAAACAAAATATTATTTGCAATATTAGCTGCAATTAAAAGTTAAAAACCATTATTTTAATTTAACTTTATATTAAACTAACGTAAATATGTTTATCCTTTGCTCAGCTTAATAAAATTATAATTGTGAAAAAACCAATAACATTAAACAAGAAAGATAAGTAAAATACCCGATGTGAATATAATTGGATTAAAGTATTAAACTGCAGAATATTTGTAAAATTTTATATTGATAAATAAAACTATAAGCAACAGCACAATTTCATCTACACACAAATAACAAATCAATGTGTAAAGGACATTTCTTGATAAAGAAGGTAGAATTCACACGAATTTCGGTGTAAAAACTGTGTTAAACAATAACATCATGTGCACTATTTTTTGCTGCTGCTGCTGCTCTTAAATTGAGTTCTGCAGTTTGTGGAATTAAACACACATCAGATTGTGTGGAAATTTACAAATTACAAAGTAAAATAAAGTACGAAATAAACACATTATGGATTATGGAAAAAATAAAATGTGGTTGAGCACAACAAACCTGAAAACGTGAGTTGAATTTGCAAATTGTGAATTAAAGGTACAATTTGCTTAAACTGGCAGAAATTTTTTTTAAAGTAATTTTATAAATTAAAACGAATATAAATTGCAGCTAAAAACTAAAAAATTTTATTTCAATGAATTGCAAACATAAATGTTGAAAAACATTAATGTACTTCATCATGTTGTTGAGAGAATATTTATACACAGTACGTGATGCTAAGCAACATATAAATATGTATACGACATTATTTCTAGTTGCAACTTGCATGGTATATTTATATAACTTCATTCTAACTGATTAGTACCGTTAAAAATCCAAATAAAAAAATAAAATGGAAGAAGATTTAATCCGGAATCATGGTCGTTTGCAGTAAAATGTATGCGGCAACAATTTTTATCTGTATTTATTTCATACGTAAAGCCCGGTACTCTGTTCGAATTTGTGAAAATTGTTGAACACCATTGATTATTTCATGTGGAAAATTTGGCATTTAAAATGTGGTGTCTCGTCTACAACAAAACCTATCTCAGTTAAAAATTTAATAAAGAATTGCTTAAAATTTTGCAACAAGATATAGAATGTCTAATAAATTGCTAAACGCACTAACGGTTCTAAAATCATACCTTTAAAAAAACTAAATAATAAAAAAAATTTTCAGCATTTTAAATCTTTGTTATCTCTTGTTATGTATGTCGCCTGGATTGTTTTAAAGTTTAATAAACAGTTTTAATAAATTTATAAATTTTTGAATATTATTTTATTAAATAAACTTGTTTTCTGCAAGAATTGCTTTTTTCATGGGAACATTGGGAAATCCCGGAAATGCAATAATTTTTTCCCGTTTTCGGGGAAATGAAAAATTCCGATAAATCCTAAACCCTAGCGATGACAGATTGACTTATATTTGTACATTTCCGAAAACAAACACATAAAATTAAACTTACCTCGAAAATACCTTTGACTTGAACTTTGGTGGAAAGTTTAATTAACTTGAAACAGTCAAGATTGAGTTATATCTGAAAAGATGGCTTATCTAACAATTTGATTATAATTAAATTTTTAATATTCTGTGTATCACACAGACGCCTTAGCCAACCCAATTAACGGCGCCAAAAAAAAAAAAAAAAACTATTAATGTGTAGCAGCAGTTTCACTACTTTGTCCGCGTGTTATTTATAATTTTCTTAAAATTCAAATTTAGAAAAATGTGGTTTTAGATATATTTAATATAGAGATCTGTAAATAGTTTTAAAAATTTTCAATCTATATAAATAAAATGTTTTGACAACTGTATAAGTACCATTAAACCGATAAAATTGGGTGACTTCACATTTGTAGCTCTATTTTCTCTACGAAATAAATTATTTTCACACATCAAAAAGAATTCTATATTTTAACCAAGGTTCTTATGGATCTCCACATAAAATTTTGTTCAAGTCCATTTAGCAGTTCTCAAGTAATGCAAACACAGACCGACAGAAAAAGTTTCAAAAATTGGTGTTTTGTTTTTCATTTCGATTACTTACTACACCAATTCCAATATTTTCAAAAAAATTTTCATGTGCAGAAATGACCTCATTACTGTTTTATTATTTGTATGGACTCTTAAGGCTTCGAGATTCAAACTTTGGATTTTATGTATCCCATATAAGAACTTTAATCGACGATGCGGTAACGGTATCACTTAATTATTACTTTTTGCTCTAGAGTACTCTGAAAAAAATTTGAGTTTTGCGAGCGAACAACTTGCTATTTTCTCGTCTAAGGCTTTAACAAGATTAACCCTGGTGATCTTTTGTTTATAAAAAAGGCAGCTTACCCAATTTAGCCTCCGATATATGACTTTCTATTTTAAAGGTTGCAGTGATATAAAAGTTTACAAATCCGTGTTTATTAGACAGAAACTGTAATCAACTCAGCTGTAGCAGAGGCTCTGTTAATATAACCACGAAACTTTAAGCAACTTAGTCAGCATTAGTAATCTTCTACTCTAAAAGTTACGACAAAATTCACTCTTTAACTTCTATTTACAAAAGAATTGTGAATTCTTCAATTCCTGCTTTAGAGCTTCGACGAGACTATAATTCTTATAATCTTTTAGGGGATTCGAACTCAAGGTTTTACCAACGCAGCCCCTATGACTACACACTTGTAACGCCAACTGTTTCAGCTTTTGCTTCTTAGAACGAACATGGAGTTTATATTTTATTTATAACAGATATTTTTAGGACATTAAATATCATTTTCGTAACAGCACGTCTTTAACTTAAATAACACATGGACATAATGCAGGCAGACCATCAATACAATATTTTGATGTTTTTGAGTGAAGTGAATACCCGTTGATGTTTAAGTTTTTTTGGCGTTATTTTCTGTTTGCCAGCAGGAGCATTTGGTTCATTTCGACTTATTTCGAATATTATAAGTGGTATTTAATGACGAACATAATGACGAACAAGAACGTTTTTGAAAAGATGGGAGTTCAGGTGACAAATATGTTTTGTTCAAAGTTATTGGCTAATGGAGACGCCATATAAATTTTTTTATTTTTTTAGATATTAAATTTAACTAAAAATTGTTTATGTGTAAATAACAGTTTTTTTCGTATATTCAAACTGCGGAAATTTCCTATTAGTTTTATGTTGATAATGTACTATAGGCTAAACGAGAACTATTGTTTTGTTATAATTGCAGTATATTTTTTTGTAACATATGACATGGATAGATGATTTAAAAGTTTTTTGACAGGAAAATCAAAACAAAAGTAAAAAATATATAGCTGTCTTCATTTTGTCATCCTCTATTAGAAATATGAATATTTTAAAATATAGTTTCCTTTCTGTTTTATCCTGTTCTATTAAAGAAGAGAGAATACAAAAAAATTCACTGCAGTAAAAATTAATTTAAACCAAAAGCCAAATACTATTGAAAAATAGAAATACGCAACAATCACTTATGCTTGACGCAACCAATAAAGTCGTGGAGTAAATTTTTCATACGCAAAAAAGCAATAGAAGCTTTATAAAAACGCAAGGATATGAATATAAAATAGAAATGGAATAGATGTTGTTCAAATTTGTGTTATTTATATCAATATTTGAACTCACATGATAAAATTATTTTTATTTTTGTGACAGCAACAGTCTTGCTAGAGTAATAGTTAAACGCTTTTACAAAGTCACCATTTGATGGTGAAAGTTTGGTTGTATCCAGGAGTAGATTTAATATTTTTGTTAATTGAACGAGAAAAGTTTCTAGATAACCTTAACATCGATTAAATATTCCATTTTTGAAGTTTTGCTATCTGCTTTAAATTCATACTGATTAAAAAAAATATTCCCTAAGAGTGTGGAATATGATGAAGTAAGAACTAAGTACATATAAGTTTAATTTGGTATTACTTTGATCATCTCGTATTCTATAAATTTTATTTTTCTGTAGGTTAAGCACTATAACTTTAAATAAAGATTTTTTCCCTTAACAAATGTTCTTTCGAGGTTGTTAACAAAAAATCATTTGCCAAAGTTTTTCTTTTGACATTAAAACTGTTCTGTCAGTATTTCTTTGCATCGCTTCTTCCGTATTTTTCTATTTGGTTTGCAAACCCACTTGTCTAGTTATTGGTTTGTACGAGAAATTTAATTTATATATATTTTCCTTTATATCAGGCACATTGGGTTAAATACTAATTGTATTAAAACAACTTGAAATGGTCGTTAAGGTATTATTTAAATTACCTCTACCTTAAGCCTTTTTTATAAGAGATTAGAAAAAAGCTTCAACCTTAAACGAACAAACATTATTTTCTTTAAACTCTAGTTAGTTTTATTTAAATGATTTTCTGCCATTAATTTTGAAAATACTCCTTTTTCTAATAGGCTACTATTGAAGTATTGAAAAAAAATGTATATCTTTCTTTAAAATTAAAAAAAAAAAATTGTGTTCTTGAATAACATTTCTAGAAAATATTTTTTTAGTTTTTCCATTGTGTATTTCTCTTTGGTTTTGTATTTTTTTCTACTTTTTTGTTAGTATCTTCAATATGAAATCAATTTTTATGTTGTCAGAAGTGAACCACAAAATTGACTTTTTGTGGAATTAATTTTTAAGCATTTTTCCTGTTATCTTTTTTTTCGAAGTTAGGAATTTTTCTTTGATTTGAAACATTTATTTGTTCAGTCATTTAATATTGCATCGTGCCATTACCAATGCTATATTGAATACTAAGTTTTACTTTAACAAATGCTGGTTTCCAATTGAAATGTATAAAAGTCTGTTTAAGAATGCATGTGTATGTAAATAAAGGGTGTTTCTTATAGACATATAAAACTTTAAGTTGGCAAAACCTTTTTAAGTGGCTGAATAATGCTTCCAAATTATGCAAACTTATTTTGAAAATCATGACTGTCCGAAATACGTATTAATCACTTCGTTTATTTAACGGTTAACGTAATCGTCCATCAAAGCAATGAATTCTGTTAACTATTTAACGTTTTTGCACAACGTTTACTTCAAATGATAATACGCTTTCATAAGAGCGTCGTACAGTGCATATGGAAGAGGTCATTGCTGCTGTAGAGCGTAGCGTAGAAGAATACTAGTCAAATCAATGGTAACTGCTAAATTACTAAATCTTTCGTTTATCATTTGGACAACCATGATGTGCAGCAGCTGCAGTTTTATCAAGACGCCGCATTATGAAAAACAGCTCATGCCACAATGGATTTACTGAATGTAATATTTGGAAAGCATACAGTTACACGTTACGGGTTTGTGAATAAGCCTGTCAGATCGTACTATTATACGCCCCTTGACTATTTTTGTGCAGATTGACCATTTGAGACATAACATACGCCATGTGCTTACTGATATATGACCACAAATATTTGAAAGAGTCATCAAAAATCGAACCTCCAGATTACATTACGTTCGACCCATCGTGGCGATCATATGCTAGAAGTCATATTTAAATTAAAATGCCAAAAGATAAATTTTCGATTAAAGTAAATTTCATGTCAATTAAAAAAAATCATCTATGTTTTATTTAAATTTGATGCTCTATACGTCTATAAAAAACATCCTTTATATATTTACATTTATTTATATTTATTTAGACGATAACAAACGGAAACAGAGATTCTTAAGGTACGGTCAAATTAGTCAAATATTTGACCAAAAAGCGTGACCACTATTTTTTCCAAATGTTTAGTAAATCTTTCCTTACACGTGTCTTACGTATGACGATTAATAATATAACAAATGTGATATCTTACCTTTTGCATTGAAAAGCATCTTCTATTTCTTAATAAGTGTCTACGAGAGACAAAAACTGTTTTCCTTAATTTAGTGGTTATGTCTTTTTGGTCAAATATTTGACTAATCTGACCGTAAGTTTAGGATTTGTGTTACTTTTGAAATTTCGCTGCTGCAATGAGTTCGTAAATATTTTAAAGTTTTTGTGATAGTGACTGAAAATCGTGATACCATCTTCATGATATCAATCTCCAATTACCAAAGTATTGATTTGAAAAAAAATTCTGATGACGAATCTCGTTCATACTTTAATGATTGCTGCAACGCGATCATTTATTTACGTATAAATATAATTTAGTTTAGTACTGCCAATATTATTCACTATCGACTGCAGTGGTTTGAATTTGTCGACTGATACCGCTCTACCTTTTTTCTCACACAATCTCTTTTAATTGCTAAAAGAAAAAAGTCTTGCAAGGTATATATGCCTGCCGTTTGTCTTATGTCCAATACTAACCAGTGCTGGATATTCAAATACAAGGTACGCTACTGCCTCAGCCTCTTCCTGCCTCAGTCTCTACTATCATCTACTTCGAGTTTTATTTTAGAGTTTCGCGACCTGTCATTATATCAAAGCCACTTTCTACACTTTCTTTCAAAGGGAAACTGCTTTAGGTGTGTTTTAAGGGATTAACCCGCCTACACTCTGCAAGATATTATTGTTCATAATTTTCGACTTTCTTTAATGGCTTTAAGAGATTAGAATCTTAAGACGCTTACTTTATCATCCCCAGAAAGCTCCGCATAAGTCAATACTAGAGTAAAAATCGCTAGAAATTTTCATAAAAAATCTTGATTTATAGAAAAAAAGTCTTATTTTAGAAAAAACAAAAAAAAAAAAAATCTTCAAAAATTTTTATTCTTTTTACTTAAAAAAAATCTGTTCAACATTTGCTGATCAACAAGAGAGACATATCAAGTTTATTGCAAACTTCGACATAATTGGAAACATTAGCTCACTATCCGCTATAGAAATATTTGACTTTGTATGCCAAAATTATTCTACTTTAACATTTTCTAAATTTTGAAAATATTTATTTAGTTCACGTGGCGGAGTCGCCTAAATTCGTCATCGATCATTTTTTTATCTCACTGTCTTCAACTAAATTTCGAACAAGTTTAATTAGACTTACTAGTAAAGAAACTTTTTTATTAATAACGTTTTGAGGGTCAATATAAGAAAGCTTTTTCAAGGTTGCGTCGTTAAAGTCAGATCGTTTTGTTATTTGCTTAGAGACCTCACTCAATTTAGTATCATTAAACTTTATATCGGAAATAGGTATTAGGTTTTACAAATATATTTACCTAGTAAACATCACCATTACTTACATATTTATCCATCAGCGGCAGTGAGAAAGATCTCCAAATATTATTTTGAATTAAAAATCTTAAAATCTTTAAAATTAAGGTAAAATCTTTATTCGGGCATCGCTAAGTCTAGGTATCTTAATATAGCCAGTCTTAAATAATAGATTAGATAAGCCTGCTTGTTTGTCATTCTCCCGCAAAGGGGTATAGAAAAAATGATGGCTGCCAGTCAATAGACAAAGTTTATTCTTATAATGGCGTTTAATATTCCATGTGTTACTTGTTTCTAAGGTGCCCAGGTTTATCCTATTGCATTTTACAATGCTGCGTACATGCAGCTTATGGATATTTTTAACCGGTTTGAGAGTTCTTTACCCAAAACCAGAGTATTCGGAATGATGTATATATATATAGAGGTCATTAAAGTTTGATATTATTTAACCTTTTCACAAACTGCTTAATAAGTTCTCATTTCAAATGAATCGTTCTTTACTCAACTTCTAATTCAGTTGTAATTTAGCTTGGCCTGTTTTTGTTAACCAATATAATTCCTTTCCTTTGGGATTTAGGTTGTAAAAGTATTTTTTATTCTTGTCTTTTTATTGTGCTGCGGTTTCAACAAGTACATTTTTCGTTTGTAGCTGAAATGCATTTTAACAATATTTTCTTAATACCTTATCAAGAGAATATATTGTTATTTTTGTCTGCCAGAACATGTAGCAATTTAAAATTACTTTTTTACTAGTTTTCTTTTTGTTTTCTTTAATATGCCTTCTTTCCTGCCTACATATGTTTTTGGCCTGGTTAAGATGATTTCCTTTGGAAATATTTTTTTATGTTCGAAAATATCTTAAGCCTTACAATTTTTTTCCAACAACAAATGATTGGTTTGTATCAGATTATTGTATGTTGTGCTATTTTTATATTTTTTTTTTGCTCAAATATGCATTTTCATCCGGAAAATCATTTGCATTTTTTATTCATTCATTGCCTACATACGAGTGTAATTTACACAATGGGGAAATGTTAAATATTTTTATTTTCTGGAGAGAAGAACAAAATAAGTTATTTCACTTTAACGATTTTAATAGAAAATGTAATTTTTTTATTACAACAAATTTAAAGTTCTGAATATTTTTTACAATATACTTTATTTGTTCTTTTCAAACTAAATAATTTAATAACTGCTTAAATTCAAATCTTTTTTTGGTTTTGTTGCAAATTAAGTTCAAACAATGATAAATAAATTTTTAAATGGTTGCTGTACTTTGAAGCATCTGCTAAAGTTGAAACGATACATACGAGGCATAAGAATGGCTCAAGTATCATTTAGATGCATAAACGGACAGAAAGAACTAGTCTGAACCGGATTCGAAAAATAAAAATGACACAACAGTGGCCGTTATTGTAACCAATAGCATATTTAAATGTTCAAATGATACGCACAAGATATTTAATATACATATCTTCTAGATGCATAAGCAAATAGTGATATCCGGTGTAAAGGACCAATATATATGATACATTAATTGCAGTTGTTGTTACGTGTACCATTTTTAAATATTCAAATGATACATACGAGAAATTAGGATGGCTTATATATCTTCTAGATGCATAAGCAGACAGTGAGATTAAGTCTGAACTAGGCTCGAAGGACCAATAAATGTCATATTCCGCAATTTATCAAATATAAAAAAATTAGAATTTTTTACTTTCGCTCTTTAATTAAACACAACTTATTCTCTTATTCTTAAACACAACTTTGAAAACTTAGAGCAGCTTATTATCGTAAAAAAGGTCAACTTCGAGTACAAATTTTATAAATTGGTTTTCTTTTTTATGTAGAAATGCGCTCAACAAAAATGTCTTTAGAAAAGAGAAATTATGGAATTATTAGGAAATTTAGTTTTTAAATGCAAAATATGTAGAAAGGCGGAATTTAAAGATTTTCTTTCTAAAAATTGCAAATTGCATATATTCTTGTCAATTTGAATAACTGTTTTTAATTCTTTTAATTTTATAAACGAATGACAATGTTCTTTTGCTCGGAGAAGGTGAATTTTTGTTTAAATTGCAAAGACATTTCGAGAAAATGTTGATTTCTTCCAAAATGTTTTTTGTTTGGCCCACTGTGTAGCATGTAATAAGAAACACCTCTGAATTATATGGTTTATTTTAAAGACAGGATCTTTATAATATTCGTTTAAAAAATGAACGTGTTTGCGTAAGAAAATTTCTGATAAGTAGAAGAATACTGCTTCAGCTGCTTGTCAACTTAAATTGCTTTCTTATCCGGCATATAATTATCTCCTCTCCTCTGCAAGAACTTGAATAGCAACAATCCTGTTTCATAATCGTTGATCTTCAGAGTAGTGTTCAAAAGATTTCTCTGTTGTAACATTTATTTTTGGTTTCGGCCGCATTAAAGGGCAGTTATGAACTATATACTTCTTCCCCTTCCTTAGTTTAAATGTCTTTCAACTACCACGGCTAGTTTCTATGACCTTCTTTACCGATTTGAACATCACATCAAAAGTTTTCTGCTCCCACTGTACTTTTTTTTTTTATTACGCTTACGTACACACTGGTACGATCTTGAGTTTATGCCGTGTACACTAATGTAAGTTCGTGATGTTGGAATAGACTTTTATAACCTCAACAAGACAGGTCTTTTTATTTCTATGAAATCTTTCTTGGGCGATTCGATTTCAGAGTTTGACTACACCTTCTTTCTTTACTTTTTTCTAATCTCCGAATTGAAATTTGTTCGTGATTTCGACAGTACTTTATATCTACATCACAGAATTTTGGACAAATATATTATATTGGTAAGTTTATAATTTAAATGGATGTAAGCACGTTTTTCGAATCTTCATACTAAATACTAAGATCTATCCATATCATGTCTGCCTGGTGTACGCAGTTCATCTTCTCTTCGGCCAACTTATTTAGCCACCAGAGGAAGGAGATATAAATTGGGCTGCGGATAAATACCAGGAGGCAGTCTAGTATTTGAAATAAATGTGGAAGCTTTTAAAAAGTATGCAAATTAGAAAAAAGACAAATAGAAAAAATTTAAGGCTACAGTGGTATTTTAAGTTTATTTCCTACAAGGTTTAAATAACTCTTCATCCGAATGTGGAGCATAGCAACATGATTTAAATTTATATTTTGTATGAAGTCTGGTTCTTTTGTGGTGTACACTATAATACGTGTCTTCGATTTTGTGATACATATAATGAAAAATATTGTCATTTGGGACCTTATTCTCTTGACTCTTATTATAAAAAGAAAGAAATATTTACTGAAGACATATTTTCGTCTTGCTCGACAAGTTAGAATGTCAGCTGCTTATATGATGTCATTGGTCCTTTAAGAATTAATAAAAAAAAATATTTATTGTTCGTCAAGCACAAACATAAAAATTGTACTCCGTTACTAAAATTGCATGTGATAAATTAAAAAAAAAACTATAACATGGTTGCCATAACAATATATTTTTGTTCAAAAGCATAATATGGTTGCTGTGACCATACCATGTATAAACATATATAAACATATTCTTATTTGACTATATTTTTGTTTAAAAAATTTTTTTTTATAATATATAAAAGTATAAATTAAGATAATAACTGCCATTATGTTTATAACCTTTTAAAACCAAGAACTATACATAATGTTACATTATTGGATTTTAATGTATTGTAATAACCTTTTTCATTATATTTTTATGGGTTTTTTCTGCTGTACGTGCACGTATAGTTTTTAAAAAATTTAATTAAAACGACATAAAACAAAAGCATTTTGCAAAATGTTTAAAACAATACAAATTGTAGGTCAGCAGTTGAACAAATTTATTTTCTTAAATATCAATAAATTCAATAAAATGTTAAAAACCAATGGTCCATAAAACAATGAAATGGTTTTAAAAATACGGAATATTGTTAAAGAGGATATTGAATATAAATAATACAAATTTTGTAAATCCAAATAAATTAGGAAATTAAGGTTGTTCAAAAAATTTACAGTACAATAAACTTGTGAGCTCATTGCAACTCTTTTCTAATGTTTGATCATATTATAAAATTTATAAAAGACTTCAAGAAAAATCCTTCTTAGTGCAGAAGCATGTTTTATTTTTTAAATAAATAGGATATTTCTTAACGGTTCAATCGATTGAAGCAAATTATCATATACTGATAGCAGAGAATATTCCCGAGTATTTTCAAAGATTGTAATATAACACATTACTAAAAAAGTTAACCTTTGTGACATTTGGAATTTTTTGTCTTTTATTAGATAAGTTTTTTTACTGTGTAAAAATGCTTGAAAAAGCTTTCAAAACAAAGTATAAACTGTAAGGTCGTCCTCTTGAATAATTATATGCACAATTAGACTCGTGTTCAAGTTACTTTGTAATTCATTAAAAGAGAACATATATTTTATAAAATGTTTGCTTTATATATTCGTTCCTTCTTTCTGTGAACCGTCGGTTTAGCACAGAATGCAATTTAATTTTTTTTCATCCTTTTTTCTCATATCACTAGATGCTTTTACAGTATTATACTGATTTATGTGAAGGAGTCATGCCTATAGGTAACGAGTTATTTGCATTTAAATACTGAAATTTCTGATTTTTTATTTTTGGACCAAAAAAAAAAGAAAGGAATTTCAAAATTTCGTGTAGTATTTTCCTAGCCAAATTGTCGAAGCCCTTAACATATTTCCGCTCAATATCTTTCATGCAAATTAATAGAAGTTATTAGACTTTCAACTTAACATTTTTAAAAAAGCCACAATTTACATATTTTTTGTTAAGAAAGCATCATCAATCTTTCGCTTCATAAAAAGAAAATATCCGGAAAAATTTATAATTTTTTTCTTAAAGATTCCTTAAATCGATAATTTTTTAAATAAAATTTCTATTTATGCCTCTTAAATTATGTACCTGAGTGCCCATTAAACACCTTCATGCCTGCATGAGACATTTCATAGATGAAAGCTCGTCGATTTTGTTGGCGAGTATTTGTAATGAGTGATGAAATACCATAAAGATGTCTACAGTCAAATGCTTATGCCAAAAAGCACTTAGCCACCTGTGCCCCGTTTCTGTATTATAAGTGAGGATTTTGTTACGTAAATATATTTCATTCATCTTAATTTATTTAAGAAACATTACTAACCCCACCGCACTCTGTGTAAAACAATATGACTACAACACTTTCATGTAAAAAAATTCTCATTTTAGTTAAAAAAATCGTCAAAATCTATTCCATTTCGAGCTTTATATAATTTAAATAAAAAATATTGCATGAATTCTGAAAAACTCTAAGCGTCCAAATTATACTTTTTTAAATCTTAATAAACAAGAAAGAAACTTAATTTTTTTTCTTGTTATGAAATCTTACATAAATTTCTTAATTACTTTTCTAAAGTGTAAAAATAGCTGAATTTGTTAGGAAATTTCCCATGAATTTTAATTACACATAAAACATTTGTATCCTGAACCTTATTCTCATTTTTCTCATTTTTAAAATCTTGGCGGAGAAAAAATTTTATTTGAGTAAGTAAGTATTAAATTAACACTTTTTTTGTGTTATACATTCTGCTTTTGTCTACAAAACACTTTTTCTTTTTCTATTTTGCTACTCATTAACATAGTTTTTGGCATGAGGAATAATGCACCTGCGGCATACTACATTAAGTTTTAAGGAACAAAGCAGTTGGCAGTTCTTAAAGAAAAGAATTTATATTATTTTTCAATTTTTTCCCTGCAAGGGGTTGTACAGATGATTTTCATAAATCAATTAAATCTTACTTTTTCGGTTTTGGTTCATTTTTTAATTTAACCTTTATAAAGAAAAATAATTTTTCAAATTTTTCTTGTTTTCTTTGGAAAACGTCCGCATACATTTAAAAAATAATTTTTCTTTATAAAAGTTAAATGAAAAAATGAACCAAAGCCAAAAATGTAAATTTTAAATTGATTTATGAAAAGAATTTATTGCATTTCAGTGTAAAATTCGAAATAAAAGTAAAATTCTTAGTCGCCTTAAAGAAACGTGTGTTTTTAATAAGAATTTAAAAATAAAGAGTGATTTGCTTATTATCAGAAATAAATAGGTATTGAAAATCTTAAACATTTCTGATGAGCTGAATTTTTTATTTCAGTATAATTTTACGCTTTGGAAAGCTTCAAGAGGAGATTTATCTGTGCCTTTCGAAAAACAGCCTGTATCAAAATCTTTAAATTTGCTTATCAATATTTTCTGGCGCTTACTCAACAATCCATAGAAATTTGTTGGCTGAGTTAAAAAAAAATTTATTTAGAAGGTTACATTACAGCTTAAAAAACTATTTTTTATTTATTTTAAGCTTTTTCTGGGAAAAAAGTTAAAATTACCTTTAAAAAGTGTATTGCCTACTTTTCTCCTGTTTGAAATTCGTATTTTAAATTTTTCACTTTAAAAGAGCTGTTGTCACGTTAGTTTACGGACAAATAATAAAACTACGGTTTATCAAAATTTAATTAATTTATTTTGTTCAATAATGGCTGCCTGCTACTACATCTGCTGTTACAAGACGACTGAACACACGAAAAACCTTCGTTTTTAATGTACGAAATGCTTGCAGATCTTCTAGTAGTCAGGGTTCACATCAACATTTTTAAATAAAAATTGTTACCAAAAAAACACAACACTGTAAAAGTATTTTATTCTAAACATATCGCCGCCCTTGATGGATCCGCGCATACATCAACCTTCATACGGAATACGAGCTAACTTATGTATTGCTCGCCGAACTTCTCCATTTTTCGTTTTCACATCGGCAACACGAACTAACCCTTTAGCATCTCTTGTTACCTTTAAAACTCTCCCAATAAGCCACTGTCGCGAAGGTCAATTATCATCCGCAACTAACACCAGATCACCTTCATTGAGGTTGCACTGCCTCTTGGTCCATTTTGCTTTTTGTTGAAGTTCATTTAGATACTCCGTCGACCATCGTCTCCAAAAGTGTTGTTGTATGGCAGAAACACGTAGCCATCTATCTAAATGCGACCATGCCTTACTTTTAAATGTAGGTTCTTCAATGCCAATTAATGGGCCGCCAGTCAAAAAATGGGCTGGTGTTAAAAAGTTTTCATCATTTGGGTCGCTGGACATGGCTGTTAAAGGCCTTGAGTTTAACACAGCTTCAACTTCAGCAACCACTGTCGCTAGCTCTTCAAACGTAAGATACGATTCACCCAATATTCTTACTAGATGGTACTTTGCGCGCTTTACAGCCGCTTCCCACAATCCACCGAAATGGGGAGACCTGGGTGGTATATGGTGGAATTCGATATTATTTGTTGCACAGTAACTTGATATTTTGCCTTGCACTTGCTGGTCGAAAAACTTATTTTTCATCTCCTCTAGCTCCCTACGAGCACCCACAAAGTTTGTGGCGTTATCGCAATACAATTTTGAGCAGAGCCCACGTCTAGCTACAAATCTTTTGAGTGCAGCCAAAAAAGCTTTAGCCGTTAAATCCGAAACAACCTCCATGTGCACAGCCTTTGTGCTAAAACATATAAAAACAGCAATGTAGCTTTTTGTCGTACGGCAACCGCGAAGTTTATATGTTGTTGCTATAGGGCCACAGAAGTCCACACCAGTCACCGTGAATGGTTTCGTTACCACAACTCTTGAAGAGGGCAAGTCGCCCATTATCTGAGTACTCAACTTAGGACGACATCTGAAACACTGCAGGCAACTACCAGTTACCTTACGTATTAGCCCTCTAGCGTTGACTATCCAGAACCGCTGTCTAATGATAGCCAGTAACGTCTGAAGACCTGCATGTAAATATTTCCGGTGTAAGAATCGCACGAAATTACCAGCAATTTCTGACTTATTTGGCAAAAGAATTTGATGTTTAGCATCATAGGGCAATTTTGATTTAGACAATCTTCCACCAACACGTAGCAGCGGAATTCCATGGCTGTTCTCAATAAAGACACTTAGGCTTTTGTATTTATTGTTGGCTGGTAATTCACGTTTCTTTAAAAGAACAACAATTTCCTCGCGAAAATAATATTGCTGCACACAGTAGAATATTCGAATCATTGCTTCATCAAATTTTTCAGTTGAAGATTTATTATCTCTTCGAAACCCAAGTAGGTTCACAAAGACTCTTTGTAGCTTCTCAAAATCGCTAAAAGTTTCAATCCAATGCAAAATATATGGCCTTCGATCTACTTCGTAAACAGTATTCTTCGCTGCAGAAGGATTTAAAACCAGGATAGTATTACTGCGACTTCTTTCTTGGTCGGCTTTGCCCTTCCTTCTGTTATTGTTTGGGGGCCACTCATCACAAGATTTTTTTAAAAACTCAGGGCCTGCAAACCAACAAGAATTAGTTAATTCGTCAATATACGCACCTCTTGATATTATATCAGCTGGATTAGACTTGGAAGGGACGTGGCGCCAAATTGCCAATTTTGATTCCTCTTGAATCTGCGATACCCTGTTAGCAACAAATGTGTTCCAATTTGATGGATGCTCACTTAACCAGTCTAGCACTATTTCCGAGTCCGTCCACAAATAAGTTGCATCAATTGGCATAGAAAAATTTATTTTGGTCTTCGCTACGAGCTTGGACAGCAATAGCGCCGCTAAGAGCTCAAGCCTCGGTAATGATTGAGTTTTCAGTGGTGAAACTCTTGACTTGGCACTCCATAAATTAATCGTTATATCTTTATCAGTGCTTATTGTACGAATGTAAATACAACAACCGTAGGCTCTTTTTGATGCATCAGCAAATCCGTGCATTTCCACCCTTATGATCGTTTTAGTGGTTAACACGATCCTAGGTATACAAACTGTCTTTACATCCTGTAGTTTGAAGCGAAATTTCGTCCACTGACTATGAAGATCCATTGGTAGTGATTCATCCCAATTAACTTTTAAGATCCATAAGTCTTGCATAAAAATTTTGGCTTTAACGATTAAGGGGTTAATAAGACCCAGGGGGTCAAAGAGCTTGGATAGCTCTGCGAGAACTATTCTTTTTGTTACTGCTTTGGAATCATCGAAGTCTGGCCAAACGTAACAAAACGTGTCTCCTACTGGTGCCCATACAATTCCAAGAGTTTTGATTATTTCTTCTTCATTTAAACGCAGAGTTTTCTCTTTATCAGCCTCGGGTACAGTTTTAAGAAATCTTTTACTGTTTGAGTACCACTTCCTCAAACTGAACTTAGCAGTATTCAATATTTTTGAAACCTGGTTATAAATTTCAAAAATTTCATTTTCATTATTTGATCCACTGATCAAATCATCCATATAAAAATCGGATAATATCTTTTTTGAGCCAATCGCATAATCATTAGCAGAATCTTCGCCTAACTTTTTTAAGCACCTAGTTGCTAAATAAGGGGCAGATGTCGTACCATATGTGATTGTTCGCAAACGATAGGCCTTCAATTTTTCTTCTGGAGAAGAACTCCATTAAATCGCTTGATAATTTGCATCGCCCTCAGTAACCCATGCTTGGCGATACATCTTTGTAACGTCTGCTGTGATTGCATATTTGTAACATCTGAATCTCAGAATTATGGATAGCAAATCATCTTGCACTACTGGACCTTTCATCATGACCTCATTTAAGGAAAGACCACTATCGGTCTTACAGCTACAGTCAAATACCACCCGAAGCTTTGAACTCGTAGACTCAGGTCGTAGCACATGCTGATGGGGCGCAAAGTATTTTATTTTGTTCATATCAGCTTTTTGAACCACCGCCATATGACCTAAAGATAGGTATTCTTCCATAAATGCGTTATAAGAGTTTCTAGTAGAGGGATCTCTATTTAGCCTACGCTCAAGTAACAACAACCGTCTTTCAGCAGCTTTGGAGGAACCACCCAGCTCTTTTACAGAAGATTTAAATGGGATTTTCACAATGAATCGGCCAGAAGTGTCTGTACTAATCGACTCAATAAATATTCGTTCGCACTCTTCCTCTTTTTCCGTCATAAATTTTGTTTTAGGAGAAACCGTTTCCATTTCCCAAAATTTTTCAACCAAGTTGCTTAAGTCTTTATCCTCATGGTTGTTATAGCTAAACAATAAGCTATCTATTTTACCCATCGGTGCAGAACCTTCCTTAGCTTTTCCTGCAACTATCCATCCAAATATGGATTTTTGTAATATGGGTAAATTTTCATCAAGCAATATTCGTCCGACCGACATTAGTTCGAAAAATATTTCTGCTCCAATTAAAATATCTACCCGTGATGGTTTATTAAACATTGGATCAGCCAACTTAATATTTTTTGGGAAATTCCAGCTTGATACATCAAAATATCGATCCGGCTTAGAGCTTGTAATTTTCGGTAAAACATAAAACTCAAGGCTAAATTGAAATTCATTTAATCTTGATTTAATTGTAGCTATAGTATGTTTTCGAAAGACCGTTGTAATGCTTCCAACGGAACTAGCAACTAGTTTACAAGACGTCCTTTTTAATAGTAGCTTCTGTGCAAGAGTCTCACTCATCAAGTTCACCTTGGAACCAGAGTCTAATATGGCTCGAGCACTATGATATTTTCCACAATTGTCCTTTATCAGCACCATAGCCGTCGCTAGGATAACTTCAGGTTCAGCCGTTACATTCATCACTGATGACCGGGCTACAGCCTGTGTAGAAGTTGAGGGCAAATTGCTTGAAGTATCGAAAGTTGCTTCCGAAGCATAATCTTTATGTAAAAGTTGATGGTGGGGTAAATTACACCTAGGGCACTTTGCCGCAGTACAATCTTTTTGATAATGCCCTCTTTTTAGACATCTAAAACATACACTTAATTTGCGTGCGGCGCTGTAGCGTTCTTTTAAAGAAAATCTTTTAAACATATAACAATCTGGTAGATCGTGGATACTGTTATTGCAGATTTTACACGAAGATTTTACAACCGCAAGTGATGTTTGATTGGGGCGTTTATTTTTAAAGTCTCTTTGGAAGCTTGCAAATTTTGAGCACACTGGACCTAGTTTTGATTCTCGTGCCTCAAGATTCTCGTATCGCCTCGTTAAAACTGTTGAGCATTCCTCCCAAGTTGACAGCTTATTGTAATCGACTGACTCCTCCCATTTAACTTGTGAATCTTCGTCCACTTTTTCCATTACCATATGGATTAGCATGGCATTAGTCACATCTTTATAATCGCCTAGTGACAACATTGCACTTAAATGGGCATTTACAGCATTTACCACATTTCTTAAATGAGCAGAAGATGCGTTTGTAGCTTTTGGAATAGACAAAAGGGCTCTAATATGTTCCTCGAACATCAAAGCCTTTTTATCAAAACATTCGTTCAATCTGTCAAGCGCCTTAGGATAGTTGTCATCGGTCACGTCAAAGTCTTCAATAGCTGCCAAAGGGTCACAACTTAATTGCTCCTTGAGAATTAAAAATCGTTCACAATCTTCAAAGGATTCATCCTGGTGAATTAATTTTTTAAAAAGCGTAATAAACTTCGGATATTCAGAATACTTCCCTGAAAATGTCGGCAATTTTATCTCCCGACGCGCTCTAGGAGCTACTGCACTCGTGCCGGTTGTACTTAGATGGCTTACGTCCACCACTGATGATTTGCGCTTAGACAGTATTGTCATTATTTTTGATTTTGTTGCTACAAATGTGTCTTCGATTTCAGTAGTAATATCAGCTGAAACACTTTCAGCAGCTGGATTTAATTTATCCAAATTTGCTTGTACACTTAGAAACTGCTTGAAATAAGACTCCAATATACCCATCCGACAGTTGAGTTCTTCTGTCGATAAATTAGCACCTTTTTTTGCAATCATAGTTTTTATTCTTGTTATGTTGCCTTTAGTGCTGGATCTTAAAGACTTTAGCTCATTAATCTTGCATTGAACACTTGCTTCCTGCTCAATCTCATTAACTTCATTCCCTTCTGAAGATGCCATCAGTATTCGTTTCTCTTATTGGTATTTATTTAAACTTTAAAGTATTTTAATCAAATTTCCGAAATTTGCAATTTACTTAAATATGCCTGTTTACTTTTGTGATTCGTTTCTCGTGCAAATGTCAGTTGTTTTTTTTAGGCTGAAAGCCACTGCTCGATCGCTGCAGTTTGATAAGCACTAACGAATGTTAAAGCTTTCTTATATCAATTAAAGCTTTCTGTTATTTTATTTATTTTTTCTTTTTAACTTGAGCTTCTACTCTGTTAACAAGCAAATGTTCTTAGGATTCTTTCAAACAGTGATGTTATTAACAGCGATGATATAACTTAATTAACAGTCATGAACATATTAATACTATACATTCAATGCAATCACCCCATTACATAGAAAACAACTTTTTATTTGTATTTTTTTTTGGACACTGTCCCGGGTTTCGGCACCAAAATGTTGTCACGTTAGTTTACGGACAAATAATAAAACTACGGTTTATCAAAATTTAATTAATTTATTTTGTTCAATAATGGCTGCCTGCTACTACATCTGCTGTTACAAGACGACTGAACACACGAAAAACCTTCGTTTTTAATGTACAAAATGCTTGCAGATCTTCTAGTAGTCAGGGTTCACATCAACATTTTTAAATAAAAATTGTTACCAAAAAAACACAACACTGTAAAAGTATTTTATTCTAAACAAGAGCTTTTAAGTTTCCAAAAAAAAAACTTAAAAAAAAATATTTTTATTAACATTTTGTGTTTATAAAAAGAGCAACTGATTGCTGTTTGAAGATAAATGTCTATTTTTTCGTAAAGTATATTTCTTATGTTATTACATAAAGAAGAACTTAAAACGCCACATTTATTTAGGATGAATGCCTATTAATGCTTTAAAGTTTCTAAGAAATTTACTTAACTGCTCTAAGAAAAAGCTTAAGATTATCTATAAAAAATTTCGGTCGCTTTTGAAGAAAAAGTTACACGCTATCTTGAAAAATTTAGAAACAGCCTTATAAACTGAAGCTTTAAACTTGAAAAGGCAGAATAGTCAAAAATGTTGCTAGAAATTATTAAAAAAAAATATTTTTTTATACTTTTCTGCGTTTAGAAAAGAAATAAAAATTTTTGTTTTTCTAGAAAAGCTCTCAAACTCATGTTTTTTTCTAATCAGCCAGGTTTAAAATTTTAACCTTAAAAGGAAACTTATATTTTTATATTTAAATTTAAAGCTCTGTGTAATAAGCAAAAAATTTTATTTTAAAGCTGCAATTTTTTGGGGATATAGCTTTTGAAATAAGTTCAAATTAGTCAAGGAATAAGTATATCGTTTTTAACAAGAAAAATGCTTCTATGCTTAAAAAATTTTTATTTATCTAATTTTCTTTTATCTAATACTTAAAGAAAATATTGTGGAATTATAAAAAAAAATTAATAATCTTCTATAGAAAACTCTAATGAGAAAAGATTGAAGTTTCTAAAAAATATAAATTTCCCTAAAGTAGTTTTATTATTAGTTTAGAAAAATTAAAAATTTTTTTATTCAGTAAATTGAAGTATGGAAAATTATTGCTTATGAGGAGCTTTTAGCAAATTTAACTATAGCTCTATTTTCTATTAAAAATCATCTATCGGCCATATCCGAAGGTTCAACTTCGTTCGGAAGCCCAACCTACTCTGTAGTTTTTAACTTCAGAAAACGCAGACAAAGGGATGACACGGCTATAAAGCTTATTATTATAACACAGCTCCTCCATATAGGTTTTGCAAAAAAAAGCTTAACAATTTTTTTAAATTCGCCTATCTCTATAACTAAATTGTTTTAAATTTATTTAAAAAAATCAACATTAAAAGATTTTTCGTGAGGAAATAAGGCTTTTGAGAAAAAGCTTAATATTTTTTCAGTGCGAAAAGTTTAACACGTTTCAAATAGAGCTTTAGTCATATCTCTTTATTATTATGTACTAAAATTTTTTGTTTTAGAGACAACTTAAATATCATTTGTTAAAAAAAATCATTAAAAAATTTAAACAAAACCTACAAAATTATTAAACATTTGGAAAGAAAAAGCTCTTGGATAAAATTTAAGAGTTTTTCGTACTAATAGCTTGCTTCTTGAAAAGCTCAATTTATCACTTAAATCTATAGCTATTTAATAACAGTTAAAAATATCAGCTTTTGGAAATAGCTCACATTCATTATTGGAACTAATCTAATCTATTCTAATCCAATCTAATCTAATTTTATTTTAATTTGCAGGAAAAAAAGTTGACTGTTTTTACACAAAGTTATAAATATAACATTGAAATAAAAATATTAATATAAAGATATATAAAGATATACTTTTATCTTATTTCTCTGAAAACGTTGAATTATAGTTTTTAAAACACGTCATAAAATCCAAGTAAATTATAATAAAACCCATTGAGGAAAAAAAATGCCGTAAAAATATTTTTTGCTAGAAAGCTTATAGTGACTGCCACATACACCAGTACATATTGAATCAGTAATAAAATTTTGGTATTTCTTTTTTTATGGTTTGAATTTTAAGGACGAAATTACAAAGATTGAAGTCAGAAAGAAATATAAGCGATGAACAGAAATGTATTCTACGACACATAATGTCTTTGTTTCAATTTATTTTTTATAGTAATGAAAATTCAAAGCTGATTGGGGATTTAATGAAAACAGGATACTTATGCGGCAGGATAAAATATGTTTTAATTTATTGCAGGACCAACAAAATTGTGAAACATTTTTTTAAAACTATAAAAATTACAGTTTTTACAATTTGAATATTTAATGTGATTTATGTTGTTTATTGTGATTACGAAGTAAATGTTTTGTATAGAAAGTAATTGATCTTGGTTAATACAATTCTAAAACAATACCAAGGAATTGGTTTAGATAAGCTCATTAAATGATATAATAAAACTTTTTTCCGAAAAGAACAGCAATAATCTTAAATTTATTTGAAAATTTAGGTTGATTTTGTAAATATTAAAAAAAAATATCAAAAGGAGACTTTTGAAAATATCACTATAAGTAACTTTTTAACCATACCATCAGGAAAAATCTATTAAAGCACATTTTTTAGAACTTTACAAAAATTTTTTTTCTTTTAGAAAAAAAAATTTAACCTTCCAAAAAATTCACATACTTTTTATTTCTCATTTTTCATAAAACAATATTTGAAATGGAATAATATTATAGACATATTTTTTAAGCTTTAAGGCTCAAAAATGTTAACCTTACTTAAAAGGCACAAAGTTAATTATTCTAAAACTTTTATAAGTGAGCTAAGAACTATGTTAAGCTTCAAAATTCCTGAAAGAGTTGATACTTTTAACAATTTTCTTTTAATATCGAGATTTTTTATCGATAAATTTTCCTATTAGAAAACAAATGTTTTTGAACCAAATTTATATTTTGCTTTTGCTAAAGTAGTAAAACTATAAGAACATAAGAATAATTTTTTACTTCAAACATTTTAAAATGTCTTTAAAGCTTAAAATAAAAACAATGTGTCAGTATCACATTCAAAATGACGAGGAGGTTTGTTAGAAAGTTCATAATCATTTTCGAAACCGTAATTTGCGTTGCCCTACTACTTTTTTTATATCTACAAAGCTATGAACAAATACACAATTAACATACTGTGTTTATTTAAGGTTATACAAATGCTCGGCTTTTAAATATCACATAACTTAACCAAACTCACGGTTACTTCTTATTGAAACTGAGAACGACTCTAACCCTCAAATGTTCATGTCAATTAAGTTTTACTGTGCGGGCAGAGGCGCACAGTACTTACAACTTTAAACAAATTAAGTGTGTTTTAACAAGAGTTTTTTTAACAAGAGTTTGTGAGTCTCTTTTTTTATGTCTATTGAAAAGAAATTAAATTCAGTGTTTTTTTGAAATTTGTTTAACATGATTTTGTTTTAGCTTAAATAATAAAAAATGCCAATGAACTTTTATTAAGTTTGACTAGCGAAAACAGTGTAAATTTTGACACTGGCCTTGTTAATATTTGATTAGAAATTTATTGTTTTTATCTATAACGTTCATTGAACTTTTTAAGTCAATTTTAACGAAAGTGATCGCAAAAGTATTTAATCAGTCAGAAAAAAATTCATCACAGATCTTTTACAATCGAATTTATAACGTTGTGTTTTGTTGCTGCTCATATTACTTTTCATAACTTTAAAATGGGGAAGTTGCATTTGATATTTTTCTGTTTAAAAAAAGAGTTTTAAATTTATTTGAAATAAAATTTTCTTCGGGGTCTAGAATGTTGTCCTTCCAAGATTTTCTTAAGCAGATGTTAAATGGCATTCGCACATACGCTCCTATTATTTCCTATTGCATCTTAAGTCTATAAAATCTTTTCCACAGTGCTTCAAGGGTAAAACATCATCTTTTACCAAGTGGTAAGGGGAGCTTCAGATTGAAGCTAAAAGGCTAGATATTGATGCTAAATCTGCAGTACAGTTAGTATCGGAGAATTACTTCGGTTATATAACGCGTAGAATTAAGCTGAGATAAATAGATAAATACTTCAACTCGTGATTCATAGATAATGTAATTTGGTGAGATAACTGCTTTGGTTCCTGTCGATTTACAATTGTTTTGTTGCTGGTAAAAAAAAAAATTAAAAGAGGCGGTTCCTTTGATGATCTACAAATACTTTTATGACTCATCATGTAAACAAAGTTAGTTTTCTTAGATTTTCCTAATTCTTATTTTCACAGCTAATTGTGTTTTAATGATTTTGCCGTTCTATAATAAATAGAATCGAGTAATTTTCAAAGTGTTAAAACTGGCAGCTCTCTCTCTCTCTCTTTTTCGCGTTAGGAGTAACGATAATCCATAAGCAGCTTCTATTATATCATGAGGAACGTTCGCTTTACTTCGTGGGTGCTCCCTATTTTTATTTTTGTCTCAAAAAAAAAAAAAAAAAAAAAAAAAATTGAGCATATGCTTAAACATATGAATTCTACAGATAATTATGTCTTTTTCAAGATTTAAAACTTTAAAGGAATTTATGTGAGTTCAAGTTTTTCTTTGAGATATTCCTCTCTTGAAGCAGAGGCTTGCATTTCGTGCCCTATAAAATATTAAAATTTTTAAGGCTAATAAATATCGCTAAGAAGAATATTTAAAGCTTAAAGAAGAATCAATAAAATTTTGTTTTTCCCTTGCTTTGTCGAATAATTGTAGAATCACTCTCGTGTATATTTTCTATTTAAAAATGTTTTTGATAAGTGGCTTACATTTTTCTTTTTTCAATATGATTTGTAATTGACAAAGAAAATGACGTTAATCCAATTACTTTTTTGTGGTTTATGGACAAAGAAATTGAAATGGATAAATTTCTAATTTTACTTAAAGAGATTAAATAAAAGGTTTTGAACAATGGCTTCTTAAATTTTTTAAATAAAATTTGGACAAATTTACTCAGGCAACTAAATTTCAATAATCTTAAAAATAATTGAGAATTTTTCTGTACATTCATATAAATTTAAAAAGTAGGTAGCGTAAATCTATGAGTACTAGACAAAAAAAAAAAGAGAAAAAAGTACTGTAAAGTTAGAAATCTTGTGGCCTTCTTAAAGAAAAATTTTTTTCAAAGTTGACCAGAAGGAAAAAATTGTATGTAAATTAATGGCTAGACTTCGTTCTGAAATATTGTAAGCTTGTTGTATAAAATTCAATTCAAAGTTGGTGACCCGTTGGATTTGGCTTGGTATATATATATATATACTTTTTTTCTTTGGAAAATTACCTCGTACAAAAAGTTACCGTGGCTGTCTGTTTTTGATGAAACACTTAATGTCCATTTTTAGGCCAATTTTATGTGCACAAACCACCGACTTCGCGTGGCAATACGAAAACTTATCGAAAGGGGAAAAAATGAACAAAAACAACAAAATTTGATTTTCATGGATTTTGGTTTTTAAGTCCAAACATAATTAGTCTGCAAGGTCGGTCATGGTTCAGTTTATTGGTATCATGTTTTGAAAATATAATTAGTTAATTGTCACCATGTTCCATATTCATTGATTTTATATTATTAGTTTCTTCAATGCTTATGAGCTTTTTTTTTTGGGAGCTTGCAGGAGGAGATGCTTGTGTAGCTGTAATTGTACTCATATTGCATTATGACTATTTAATATTGTTACCGTGTGATTGCTCTTCCGCCCTTCCATGTCAGTATTTTGTGACTGGACATAAGCAAAAAGGCGAAAAAAAATTTCAAAGTGGATTTTCCGGAGAGGTGTGGCGAGAGAGGGAAATAAGACAAAGATATTTATACATAATCAAAGACGCTAGAGCTACAATAAAAAAGGCTGTCCAATTTTATGCAGACTACTCTGAGGATAAAGTTTGATTTCATGCAAAAGTCTTAAGGTTTAAGCGGAACAGACAGTACCCCGTAAAAAGTAACTATTATTTTATATCTAGTGAGACTCTTTTGATGCCGTGTAGCTTACTCTAGGAAAAAATAGATTTTAAAAGCAATAATCTGAATAATAAAACGAGGAGACCGTCACCCTCATGAATTCTAATTTTTAAGTTAAGTTAATTTTATTTAGACTTGAAAATTAAGGTTTCAAACTGGTCTTATAAAATTTCATAGGTTAGAATTAAAAACTTAGAACTATGTGTATGATTCTAATCATGTAAAAAGGAACCCGCGACGTGCTATAAGAAAAAAATTGGATATTCAAAGCTGACAAAATAAAGATGAAAAATGTGCTTGCTCCCGGCACTACATTAACAGGAAAGTTAAAAAACAAACAAAAAATAATAACTATAATAACAACATTAATTTAACAGAAAGAATAATAGGGAAAACAAAAAAAAAATGCTAAAGATATGAGATTGAAAGAGTCAACAATTATGCATGGTCAGGTTCACAGGCATAACTAAAACTCTTTCAACAACTTATCACGTAATCTTAAATTACTTATTACTAAAAAAAAAAAAAAAATAATATTAACAAGGAGTGAATTTAAAATTCACAAGATAATTAAATTTTAAATGTCGCTTCTTTAAAATACAGTAATACAATCGAACTATATTTATTAAAAAGATTAAAAGCTAATCACAAGCGTAGTCGACTGTAAGATATACAACACAATTTTAAACCAAATTCACAACTAGCCACGTTGGTAAATGTGGTTGCTATGTCTATAAAATTCAGGTAAGAGTAGAAGATTCGACATATTAATATCCTCATTAAGAACACCAATTGGCGATAAATATAAACAGCTTAAACAAATTTCCCAATCGAAAATATCAGAAACTAGAGAATTATAAAGATGTTGAAGTTTTTAAGAAAATTTTTGCAACAGATTCAGGGCATAAAAACATAAGGGAATTTATTGGAAAATCTTTTATTAAATAACTGATAATTAAGATTAATACATAATCTAAGAACACCACGTTCAACAATCTCAAGTTCCTTAGCTACCGTAGGAGAAATGGTAGACCACACCGAGAATCCATATAATAGTATAGGCCTTTTGCTTACCTTGTATATCAAAAGCTTTGACTCCCGACTTAGGTGATTGTTAGTCAACAGTTTCGTGAACATATTTTTAATTTTGTGTGCCTTTGTTTTTGCCATTTGCGCATGTTTATTAAATTTTAAGAGCTTACTTAAAGTAACACCTAGATACTTAATTTCGTCTCTAAAGGGAATATCAATGCCATCTAAAGTCAATTTTAACAATTTACTTAGCGGAACAATATAATACGGAAACTTTTCTGATGGATTCCTCAAACATATAGCCTCAGATTTACTACGGTTAATTTTTATACCCCAACCTTTATATAATTCATTAATAATCCCAAGGTGTTCCGAAACTCGTTCCAGAGCAGAATTTGGAGAACTGTCATGAACATATATCAGAGAGTCATCATCATAAAGAATGCTTTTAGAGTCAGCTAAATAATGAGGAAAATCATAAACTAAAATACTGTAAAGCAGATGGCCAAAATAGAGCCTTGGGGCATCCCACTAAATACTGGTTTATGCTGTAAAATTACTTGATTAATTTTCACAAAAAAAAACCTGTCTTGAAAAAAACTCCTAAACAATCTAACTATGAAGGGGTCAAACCGAATTCGAATAAGTTTAAGTAAAATTCCATATTGGTGTGCGTAATCAAAACCCTTCTCTATGTCCAATGAAACTGCCACAGTACAACGTTGCGACCTTAAGTTCTGAATTACATCATCATGAAATTTAAGTAAGGCATGCAAAGAAGAGTGACCTCTTTTAAATCCAAATTGATTTCGGGGAATGTAATCAAAGCCTACATCCATATCCATCTTACAGCTCAATACCCTTTCGAATAACTTTCCTAAATTCGATAACATAGATTTGGGCCTCGAATTGTTCACCTCAAAGATGTGCGGCTTTTTCTGAAGTGGATATGTCTTCGCAACCTTCCAGCAGTTCGGGAAATAACCATTATTTATACAGTTATTGAATATTATAGTCAAATAATCTAGCGCAGCCACAGAAAGCTTTTTGAAATGAAAATTAGATATGTTGTCTACAACCGCGGATTTCTTTGCATTCAAAGATTTAATTAACGAGTTTAATTCCGAAAGGTTAGTAAAATGTGTAACGTCAGGATTATTCAGAGATCTAAAATTTTCGCTAAAACTATACATACTCGCCGGTATACGCGCAAGGTAAGAGTCTACCTGACGACTTTAACCTAAATCGTAAACCCTTTAAATATAACTGTGAATATAATGTGCACAAAGAGGTAGAAATTTGCTAAATACGAGTAGGTAAAAGATTAATTTCTTACAGAATAATTGTTTATTATCTTACAACTGGAAAACTGCAATAGTATGAACCTTTAAAGTCGGTGTTGACTGTTTACTTCACTAAGCAAAAAAATTACTCACAACCGTTTATATGAACACCATGAAATAAAAAGTATTTCACTTATAAATAAGTTTTTAATTTTTCAATGACAAAGGGGTCAAGGTGCATTGAAGGTTTATCAAAATAGTATTGAGGCAAACCGACTTTGAATTTTGGTAAAAGTTATACCATTTTAAAGATATTAATTTGTACGTGCGTACAACCCAATTTTTTTTATCAATTAAGAGTAGTATTTTTGGAGTTATTAATATATGGAAAAACATAAATAAATATTACAAGTGTATATTCAAAAATAATTCTGGCAAAATAAAAACTGACTTTAAAATAGCAGTGATTTTATTTAAAATTTAATTTTCTATCTACAATGGCTCAGAACATAAACTCACATGTAACATGTTCAATCCTTCTTGCAAACACACTTTAATTTTTTATTTGATACTTGTTTTAATTTTTAATAGCAAACATGGAAGTACATATTCGATGTAATTTTCAAATGTTCTATTAAAACGGCTTAAAGGTAGGGCCACAAAATTCAAAATACGTTATCTATAGGCACATCCTTTTTCCTCTAAATACACTTTTCTATCACTTTCTCCTTTTGTGAACTTTATTCATATCAGCTGTGTTAAAATTTTCTATGGATGTCTGTTTATATTTAATTAAAGACAAGTAGATATTATAAAGACATTCTTTAGATTTAAATTTTTTTTTTTTAAAGAGAAGTAGCACTTCGGGCAATAATGCCTATTTAGTTATTTTCGTAACCGTGCTTCATTCTTTAGGAAAGGGATAGATGAGAGATAAGACAGGTGGTGAAAAGAGAAAGATGATAGATATAGCCATTTTATTAGTTATTTTACTTCGCCGGCGAATATGCTATCAAGAAGTACCGAGGAAGGAGGCTGCATGTTTAATGTTAATTCTGAATATTTATTTATACCATTAAACAGAAAAAACATTTTTTTTATTTTTGGTTCCCGCAGGGGTTGAACCCTGGTCAACCAGATTTGTAGCCAACGTGTTTACCACTTCGACTACAGCAGAGATTAAAAGATTAAAAGTTTGAAAACAAGTAATTTATATTTGATATTTGTTGACCATACGTTTTCGTTCCAGCGTCTAACCATCTTCAATGATATTTTTTACCTTTGAGTACCTTTGACTAACTGGAGGTAAATTTTTTTAGAATTTAATTTTTTTTCTCTGAAATTATTTTTTACATTTAAGTACAGAGAATAAGAAACTGTTAAAAATTTCTCCTTTCATCAGTGCCTAGAAAGGCCAATAAAAAAGGTATAATCTAAAATATGTTTTTTTTTTTTTGATTTCTGCGGCTTCAATCACGACAAAAAGGCTGATCCGATTTTTCTGAAATTTTACATGTAGATCCTTTTGTAGAGACTGAAAAGGCTGTTTTTTTTATTAAAATATCAGGATGGGGAGTATTTAAAAGAAGGAAAAAAATAAATACATCTTTATCTAGAGGGTCCAAGAGGCTTTATTTTTTCCCCTAACAAGGATCAAAAGGGGCAATTTTAAATGAACTATAAATTCAGACAAAACCTAGCTTGAGTGTGTAAGAAGCTTTGTCTCAGTTTTCAAGCGTAGGTCTAATGGATAAAAATTTCTTATCCTTAGGTCAGATGTCAGGTATAACAACGTTATCAGTTATAATTATTTTCTAGTTAATTTTTTCTTAAAATTTTCATAACATAAAACAGACTTTTGAAAATATTTGTTCGCTAATGAATGTACTGCTTCTTGACCTCAAAAACTGTACCAAACTTTTTTATAGGTTACGTTACTTTAATGGTTTTGTTTATGTAAATATTATTTATCTTTCACTAACTACTGTTTTTATGACTAAAAAAAGACTAATCGAATTTCATATCAAATACATTAAAAATTGGATATTATAGAAAATCAAATTGAATTTTTGAAATGAGTCGATTTTCATAATATGGGTATGTTTCTTTTTATTTTATTTTTTATTTATTTAATACATTCTTAACATCAACAGAGTTTGTTGTCTGCTTTTTAAACTTCTGTTACAAGTGAGATTGTGACAAACATCAACATGTCGTTTGTTTACTTTCGCTCATAAATGTATAATTTTTTACAAGTTAATATAAATTACATTTATTTACACATTTTTAACAATGTATTTTTACTTATTTATTAACATAAACGTTTAAATATCATACGCAAACTTTTCGTAAGTAAAAAACTAAACCATCAAGCACTGTACATATGTGGCGTATGAGTGATTTGTAACAATGTTTATTAAATAATAATCATACGTCGCCAACAAATCTGAAATTTTAGTAGCGGACTATGAATTAGTATACTTGCATACATGTATGTATGTGCTTACGTATGTATATATGTGTGCTTATATTTTGTTTTGTTTTGCTTTCGTTTATCGGGTTAAATTGTTGACAATAAAAAAGTAACAAAACATTTTTAGAAATGTAAATAAAAGTTTATTATTTACCATTTATATTGCGGTTATTTGTGTAAAGATATCGGAGTTAGTAAACGTTTAAACGAGAATATTTAAATATGCGGCAAAAAAATTATTTTATTTGTTGGAACATACAGTGAACAGCAAAGTCATCATAGAACGAAGAAATATATGTATAGAAAAATCGGGAAAAAGCACATGTAATCTACTACGACCTTGCTTGTTTTAAATTAGTATTATGCTAAAAAAATGTCCTCTGACCACGAAACTGCATTCGCTACTCAAAGGATCTAGGTATTTTACTGGCGGATGGCGGTGCTATTGAAGCTTTCATAATTAAATTGCTAGAATAGCAATATATAATTTTGATGGCTCGGGCTACATCAAAAATATTGAGAAGTGCGGAGCAAAAAAATCGAAAAAAGTGACAGAAAAAATTGGTACTCTAAGGCAACACTGTTCAAAATGATTTGTGTGTTGAATTCTTAAAATACTTGTTCTTTCTATGTACCCTCTACTTCAGAAAACTTTGAGTATTCGTTGGGCAAGAACTGTTATTAAAAATTAATTTTTTAACTAAATATTAGCAGCATTTTTTACCACAAATATACCAACCTAATTAATTCTTTGTATTACCATCTACTTTTAGGTCTAATGATCTAAATATTCAAAAGACAAATGATAATTTAAACTACACGAAAATCCTTTATATTAACAACCAATAATCAAATATTGGTTCAACAGTTTTCATCTCTACCCTTATCCTTATCTTAGTTTTTATACCTGTTACGGCTGTAACAGTTGTCCGAATAAGGAGGTTTGCGTTAAAACATTTATATTATTTTTTGACTTGCAAATAAATACAAAGTCGTTTATTTCTATAAAATGAAACTAGGATGTATTACAAAAAGGGAGAATATAAAGAAACAAATTTTAAAACATACCGCAGTTTTTGCACCTCCTTGCTTAACGTTTGATGGACATATAAAAAGTAAAACGGCGCTTAAAATTCAACTACGCGAGTTATAAATGAAAAATAGTCAAATAATAGATAATGGAACAAAGGAAAGTGCAATAACGCGGTTTACAAAACAAAATGTCAAATAGCATGTTATTCACAATAATTAAACAGCTGAAGTACGGTTTAACCCTTGAAGCGTTCTGTTACACCCCCACCCCCGTGGAGCGATTAGCTTCACAATCATCTAAATCCAAAACAGCTAATTTTGAAACAGCACGTTGCAGCACACCACTTGAAGTTTTGACATCCGCTTTACGAACGACTCCATCCGACCCAGTATACAAACGAGTGACCAAACCTCGCCGCCATTGATTTCTTGAAATATTAGGATCACACACAAAAACAACATCCCCTTCTTTCACGGGCTTCGTTGGTTCGCACCACTTAACTCTTCGTGTTAGGGTTGGCAGATACTCTAAAACCCACCGCTTCCAAAATCTGTCTCTTAGGGCCTGCACAACACGCCATTGTTTCTTTAAGGAGAAAATTTTCTTATCAGGAGCAGACACTTCAGGGGTTTGTGTAATATTAGGCGTACCCAGTAGGAAATGATTCGGAGTCAAAGGCTCCTCTTCATGAGGAGATATAGGCAAATGCGTCAACGGCCTGGAATTTACTATATTTTCGGCTTCGATAAGGAGCGACTGGAGTACATGTTCTTTCGGAGATTCATTTTTCATAGTTTGGCGTAGGACTCGCTTGACGCACTGCACCATTCTTTCCCATACTCCACCCTCAGAAGGGTTTGCTGGACAATTAAATACCCATTCCACTCCCTTTGTGGACAATAATTGCTGAATTCGTTTTGCCTCAAAAACTTCCTCAAACCTTTTTGCCTCTTCATTGGCGCCAACAAAATTTTTTCCATTGTCGGACCTGATTCTAACTGGCACTCCTCTGCGGTTCATAAAATTTTTTAAGGCGATGATGCAAGAATCCGTTGACAAATCATAAGACAATTCAAGATGAATAGCGCGTATAGTTAAGCATGTGAACAACGCAACCCATCTTTTTTCAGTTCTACGTCCAACACTGACCGTCAAAGGGCCAAAATAATCAGGTCCAGTGTATTTAAATGGAGTAATATGAGGTTCAAGTCGATCAAGTGGCAGCGGACCCATAACCGGAGGAACGGGAGCGGCATTATTTTTCCTACAATTAAAACATTTGCTTACAACACATCTCAACAGGCGCCTTAGCTGTGGAATCCAAAACCTCTTGCGAATTTCGCAAATTGTGGCTTCATGGTTCTGGTGTTTCATTTCACAGTGATAATGCATTACAAGAAGTCTTGTCATGTAATGATCTTTGGGCAAAATGATTGGGCGGCGGGTGCTATAAGGTAGACTGCTAGCTGCGTCAATCCTTCCAAAAACCTTGAGTAGACCATCCTCATCTATATACGGCATCAAACTATTTAAATTACTGGCTTTTGTTACTGGCTGTCCCTTTCCAATGCATTTCAAATCTTCGGCAAATGATTCCCTTTGTACTTGCAGGCATATTATTTTCTCGGCGTTTTCTAAATATTTAGATGTTATACCATGGCGGTCTAATTCACCACATCGTTTACGGCACAGGTTAACAAAACGAAGAACTTGAGCAATGGTTCTTTTCAAGCGATTGTAAGACGAAAAACGTTCAATATTTATGAATTCATTTTTGACAACTAAAAGTGAAACTTTTAGGCGAATTTCCTCCTCATTTAGATCTTCAGGACCAAGAGCAACGCCGTCGTAATCTGGCCAGTCTTCTTCTTTTCGTTTCAGAAACGCAGGCCCATTCAGCCATCGACACGATGTAGAAAAATCAATATTTGCATAACATCTTGTTGCATCATCGGCTACATTGTCTTTACTAGACACCCATTTCCAATTTTCCATATTAGTTGATGCGAGTATTTCTCCTATTCTATGCGCAACGTATGGTTTGTAATTTCTATGGCTGCTTGAAATCCATCTTAGGACTGTTTTTGAGTCGCTCCATATAATTGTCGAGTCTGGAACTATTTTGTGTTCACTCAGCACGTTTTGTTTAATTCTTGTTCCTAGGACGGCTGCCTGCAATTCTAAGCGAGGAATTGAGATTTTGTTTAAAGGGGCACATTTTGTCTTCGAACATATAAAGCTAACGGCAATACTGTCATCTGATAAAACCAATCTCCAGTAGGCGACTGCTGCAAAATCTTCTTCACTGGCGTCTACGAAAATGTGTAATTGGATTTGATTGATTTTTCCTGGAGGGAAATAAGATCTTGGTAAACGAAATTTTGAAACATTTTTAAGTTGTTTACGCCACTGCTCCCACGATACGTTTATGTCATCTGGTATTGGCTCATTCCACCGGATCGTTCGTTTCCAAATCTTACGAAGTATTAATTTACCACCAACAACATAATGGCTCAAAAATCCTAAAGGATCAAAGGTTGACATGATGATACTGAGTATTTGTCGTTTTGTGGGTTTTTTATCACCAGATATTACATCTTGCTCCACTTTTCTAAATTTTAAACTAAACATGAAGTTGTCCGATGCCGAATCCCAAAAAAGACCAAGAACTTTTTCAATACTGTCTTTACCTGAAATCGATTTTGATGAAGGTGTACCATCAAGAGCAAGGATGACATCATTTGAGTTTGAGGTAAAGCCTCTTAAATTGAATCCGCCATTTTTGTGGATTTCTTTCACTTGCTTTGAGATTTCAATGGCTTCCTCTATAGTATCAAAGCTATCTATAAAATCGTCCATATAATGATGATCACAGATCGCTTCCAATGCCTTGGGATGGTAACCTGTATGCTCCTCAGCATTCCTCTTCATAACATAGAGAGCAGAGCATGGCGAGCAGGTAGCCCCAAATATCATGACTATCATTTCATATTCATCAGGCGCTAAATTTTGGTCACAATTCCTCCAAAGAAAACGTTGCGATATTCTATCGCTTGGATGTATTAATATTTGGTGGAACATTTCACAAATATCTGCGGTGACGGCAATTTTTCCTCTTCGGAAACTGTAGAGCATGGTTGGCAACGATGAAATGGACAGGGGGCCTTTTAATAAGTTATCGTTCAAAGAGATTCCATTTACTTTTGCGGCCGCATCAAAAACCAATCTAATTTTCTTATTCTCTTTGTTAGGGTTTATGACACCAAAATGAGGTAAATACCATTTCTTTGGCGATATTATGTGGACATCTTCTGGTGATACTTTACGAACATACCCTTTTTTAATGTAACCATTGATAACTTCCTTATAGGCGGCAGAAAAATTATCATCACGTCGCATTTTTCTTTCTATTCCCTCAAGACGGTTTAAGGCCATTTGGTAGCTATCTGGCAACTCTATTGCATCACTTTTCCACAATAAACCTGTTTGGAAACGTTTTTCAACGCGCTTTGTTGACTCTTTTAAAATCCTTTTCGCTCTTATGTCATTATCACTTTCAACAAGAGGAGCAGACCTTACGCCCATATTTTCAATATTGAAATAATTTTCGACCATCTTGAAAATCTCTTCTTCTTCCTTCACATGGGCAAAGAGGCATGAGTATGGTGAGGGCGACAGTGATGTACATGGGCCGAAAACTACCCAACCTAACTCCGTATTGCAAGCGAATGGTCCATTTAAATTGTTTGTATTAATGTTAGATGGCAACCCTAGACTAACATGGTCGAGGCCAATTAATAATTTCGGTACTATGTTTGTATATGGCTTAATTAAATCTTGACACGAATTTTTGAATATTTGTTTTATATCATACTCACTTAGGCTTTGCATTGGCAAGTTTAGATTAGATACGGCATAAACATTTCTTAACAGATGACTCTTTTTCTTGCCAACACCACTAACTCTTAAGTTGAAAGTCATTGACGGTTCCTTTGCAGACTGGCCACCAAACCACTGTATATTCAAATTATTACATTTTCCACGCACCCCAACATAGTCAGCAATTTCTTTGTCCAGCATAGTTATAGAAGAGCCATCATCAAGTAAAGCGTAAATGTCCACACAGCGTTTTTCTCCATATAACGTAACTGGTAATACACGAAACAGCAACCTTTTAGCGTCATCGGAGCAGCTAAGAACATTGTGGCTAGTTTCTGGCACATCACTTGTGCTCGGCTTTGGTGGTACAACAGATGGCTTTGGAATGTCTTCATGTAGTAATTTATTGTGTTTACGTTGGCACCCTTTTACTGGACAAATTTTCTTTTTACGGCACTCTCGAGTTGAATGACCAACGTTGAGACATGAAAAACACGCATGAATCTTTTTCACCATATCCCAACGTTCTTCTACCTTAAGGTTTAAAAATTTGGAGCAATCATATATTCTATGGTTACCTTTACAAACAGAACATTGCTGAACTCTCTCAGCTGCGTGTAGTACTCTGCGTTTAGATTCATTATTAGAATCTTGTACTATGCAGATTAAATTAGCCACTTCACTCAACCATGAGCTGAAATGTTCGATTGTAGGATAAGGATGAATGTTAATTGCGATTCTGGCCCACTCCAACCTCTTGCTCATAGGGAGTTTTAAAATGAGTTCCTCTAAGAGCGTAGGGTTAGCAATGTGTTGTTCGCCATTCACAGATTTAAGAAACACTGACAAATTATTTACGGTTGTTGAAAACGAGACCAATTTTACTAAATTGTTTTCAGTAATATACGGCAGATCCCTTACTTTCTTCAGCTGGCTATGGATTAACTGCTCTGCCCTTCCAAAACGAAACTTTAATTGGTCTATGACAGCACCGACGTTATCAGGATGGATCAGTAAAGACTTTACCATTTCCTTAGCATACCCTCTTAAGCATTTTTGCAACCTTTGATTATTTTCAAAGTTGGTGTATCCATATATTGCTGTCGATTGGGTATAAGCAGTATAGAACAATGGCCAGTCCTCTGGATCACCAGTAAACTCCGGCAGGTCTTGTATTTTTCTTGGGATTATATAATCGTTTGGTATATTAAGTATTCCATTTGCATTCAAACTGTTAATTATTGGCTGTTGTTGTTGGTGCTGTTGTCGACTGGCTGCAGAAGATGGTGACATATAATTATTAGCTAAAGGGGTTATGTGTGTATTAAACGACGTTAACGCATGTTGCGTTGACGCCAACGCGGCAGCGCTAGAAGTTGACAGAGGCTGTTGATTATGCATGTGTGCAGTCGTATATGTTGATGTATTCGTGAGTTGCGAATTGCGGGATTCCATTGTTGTTGTATTTGTTAAATCAATGGCGGAACTATTTGGCACATTTAAAAAAGTTTGGTTATGGTCACTTACCGTTTGTGATGGCTGTAAAGCAGATTCCAGTTGTTGGCACTTACTTCTACTTTCTATGAGTTGCGATTGGGTATCTGAAAGCTGGCGTTTCAAATACTGCAACTGCTTTTGCATGTCTGCTAGGAGGACGCTTTCTCTTGATGGCTGCATACTCATTGGGCTTGACTTACTTGTCGTCTCGGCATTTCTTCCCTTTGGCGCTTCTGTGCTGGCGGCATTAGCACAAGAACTAGGATTTGATTCTGGCTGCATTTTTTGTTGTTGTGAAGAAGTTGGATTAGTTACAACAGTATCCGCGCTGGCTGTACTCCTCAAAAACGGTGGACTGCGAACTACTGGTGGAGGCATTTATTCCAACTTGTGTAGCTATTCTATTTGACGACAAAAAAACACAAGTACACGACACGTTGAGACACGCAAATTTCCATAAAAAATGCGAAATAAAAATGTTACGGCTGTAACAGTTGTCCGAATAAGGAGGTTTGCGTTAAAACATTTATATTATTTTTTGACTTGCAAATAAATACAAAGTCGTTTATTTCTATAAAATGAAACTAGGATGTATTACAAAAAGGGAGAATATAAAGAAACAAATTTTAAAACATACCGAGGTTTTTGCACCTCCTTGCTTAACGTTTGATGGACATATAAAAAGTAAAACGGCGCTTATAATTCAACTACGCGAGTTATAAATGAAAAATAGTCAAATAATAGATAATGGAACAAAGGAAAGTGCAATAACGCGGTTTACAAAACAAAATGTCAAATAGCATGTTATTCACAATAATTAAACAGCTGAAGTACGGTTTAACCCTTGAAGCGTTCTGTTACAATACCCTTTGTTTGTTATTCTGTTTTTAATTTTTACAATATTCATTCCTACCTCATAAAGTATATGAATTCTAAGTTCTTATATAGCGAAGTCGATTGAGCGATTTCCATCTGTCTGCCCTTTTTGTGCTAAAATCAACACTAGATGAGCCAGAGAAAATTAAAATACGCCAGTTGATTAGACGTAGTTTTGAAAGTTTTGTCATTAAAAGTCAGCAAGATTGCTCCATATCCTTCGAGCTAGCAGCCACAAGTAACTCTAATAAAAAAATGTATGGGGCGATAGAGAAAATCATCAATTGAAATAATTTGTGTTCGCATATATTTCCGAATTATGGGCCTCTGTGCTTTTCATAGAAAAATGCGATTGTGCGTCATATTTTTTAAATATCAATATAGCTGTCACTTAAAAGCTTTTGAAGAGATCTCTTAAAAAATGCTAATTTTTAAAAAAATGCTTAACCCATTAGAAGCCAGTGACATTTTTATGTAAAATTTTATATAGTACTTAATTTTTTTATTCTTTAATTCTCTGTCACCGCATTATATACATACGTGTTGAATGATAAATGATATTCGCCATAGCCGCATATAGCACTTATACTTGTTATATTTGATTTTATCCTTATCTCCGTCTCTATCTCTTTCCTTACCTATATTTTTATCATTATCATTGTCTTTCTTAATCTTGATCTTCATCTTTATTTCTTTATTTTGTTCTTATCTCCGTCTTTTTATTTATAATTATTAATTATAATTATAATTATTAATTATTATTATTAATTTTTCTCCTCATTTTTATCTATATCTTTATTCATGTTTTTATTTTTATTTTTATCTATATCTTTGTCATTATCTTTATTTTCATCTTTGTTTCTTTTTATATTTATCTTTATTTTAATTTTTATCTTAAATGTTATTCTTGTCTTTGACAATCTTCATTCTTATCTTAATCTTTATATTTTTAACCCTGATCTTGTCTTAACCTTTATCTTTATTTTTATGTTCGTCTTTATCTTCTACCTCATATTTATTCATTCACCCTTACTTAATCAGTATCTTTATATTTTATTTACCTTTATTTTCGTTATTATCTTTACCCTTATCTTTTCGCCTTGCTTCGTTTTCCGTTTCCTACAATTTGTCTTTATTATAATGCGGTTATTATAAGGACCGAAATAATTTTTGTTAACGTAACTTAAGTATTTTTTTTTTCAACCATTTCTTAAACCTCCTTCTGTAATGTACACTTATCCGAATGACTGCATAGCAATGTGCCATCTTTCGTTCCCCTTAACTTTAGCCATTCTTTAAACCCACAGCATGCAAAAGAACCCAACCGCGTATAAAAACTTTACTTTAATTTGTTCAATCGTGCCCTAAATTTTCTAAATAAAATTCATCCAATGTTGTTTTTAAATGTTTAACAACCTGTTGACCATACAAATTGCTTGCAGCGGTAAATATAAAATCCACTTAGTTTGTTTAAAACAAATAATATAAAAAATTATTACGTAACTAAGATTAGACAAAGAGATTTAAGCACACACTAACACCAGCATCTCAGCATACTTGTCATAAAGAAATTAAAACAAACATTATACCATATTGACAATAAATGTTGAAAAGTTTTGAACCAAAGACGAGAGATTTAAGCGCATTTGTATTAGTAATATTATATTTTTCTGTGCAATAAACCTATCAGCAGTCATATATTCTGGTTTTGTACACAAATTTAAGCTTCTTACTTGCATAACGAATTAAATTTAGTGTTATCTTTCCTTAAAAAAGTTAAGAAATTGTAAAAAATTGAAAACAAAAATTAAACTAAAGCGGAAGAACTTTCATTTTATTTATAAAATTTATAATTTTCGAATCTTAAACTTTATCTTAGTATTTCTTTTCACGTCTTACGCTACTAGCACCTATAGTATTGTGCTGACCTTTTTGAACCTTAAACTTTAATTTAATTTTTATTTAAAATATTAGTTAAACTGTTATGATCTTATAACAAATGAATTAAATTAATTTTGGCTTATTTTCAGTTGCACTTAACTTTCTAAAAAATTTTTAAGAAGAAAAATTTAATTACAAATCTATGCGAAATTTTTCTAAAAGAAGCAGGAAAATTAGATACCAGCAGAAATATAAAAAAATGAAGTTCTCGATAGACAGTATTTTGAGCTCCATTTTCTTGAAATAAACAATAGTTTTTCATAAATAAACATACTGTGGTCATTGTTAAAAAACAATGTTTTTTTAGGAGTCGGAATTTCACCATAATTTTAAAGATTCTATTTTAGTTTGCAAATTTACTCCAGCTTAGATTATCCCAGATTCTGTACCAACCTTCGATATCGCCACGAAATGCTATTCTTATTTTAAATTATTCTTATTTGTTTGGTTGGTACAAAAGCAAAAACAAACCTGCAAGTCGAGTTACAAACAGGAAAGCAAAGAAATACTTTGGGTTCTGTCTAGCCAAATTAATATAAATTAATTATTAATACTTCTCGTGTTCTTATTTCCAAAGTATGTTAGTTAAACAGAGAATGTTTACACTGCACAGAACTTAAGGTGTAGAGATGCGATTAATACTGCTGATACAGAAAATGCGCTATTTTCTTTGTTTACGAAGAGCTAAAAAAATTAATTTAACAAATGAAACAAGAAAATGAAACTTCAATATAAGGTTTTTGTTGGATTATTTTTCAAAACCATCCACGTTAATTAATTCTACAAGAATAAGTCGACGAAAGCAGTGCTTTGTATGGTGATTAAGGATCATAAAAAACCACAGTATATTGCTGATATAGTGAATTCAATTGCGGTCGAAGTTTTGTCGCCGACGATTTCTGTAAATAACGTTTAAAATTAGTTATTGTGACTTGCACCTTAGTTCCAATTTAATTTATTAGACTTTGTATGAGCACTTGTTTGTTAAAGAAAATTATTCTCATTGGTTACCCCTTAAATAAGTAATCGCTCAAGAAAGGCCTGCTTCAAATGATGCAAGGAAATAATAAAGAACCTTATTCGTGGTGCTTTAAAACACGTGTATAAAATCGCAATAGGTGACAAACCGTGGATATGTGCTTATGAGCCGGATATTCCAAGACAATCTAATTCTAATAAAAGCTGATTATGGAAAAGGCATAGCGAAGCAAATGGTTGCCTGTTTCTTCGAATAGCTCATGCGTCCACTGTTTGAATTGATCAACGTAGAACTGTAAATTAGTTTTACACGACCATCAGTTTGCCAGAAGTCTTCAGAGAAATTTTATAGAATTAACCCCGAAGAGGAATCCTTCTTCAGCATGACTACCTGAGCTCTCACACATCTGGTCAAAGAAGTGATTTTTTGAGCAGTCAGGATATCCAATTGATAATTCATCCATCATACTGACCTGACTTGGCACTTAATGACTTCTTATTTCGGAATATTAATGATAAGCTGCGTGTTCAAGGATATACGAGTGCAGAAGAAGCAGTTGAAACGTTTTAAAACATTGTTTTAGACGTGTCTCAAGAGGAATAAAAAACTGCTATGACAAATAGTTTAACGAATGCTAAAGTGTATTATAACACGAAAAACAATAAAGTGGTTTTTATTTCAAAATGCTAGTAATTATTTGCTACTAAAAAATTTTAGTTCTCGTATTTCATAATGACGATGTTTGAAAACGTTTAGACTTTGATAAAACTGCTGGATAAATAACTCGACTGAAAGAAAATGTTCCGTAACCCATATTCGAATAACATGCGCTAAGGAAGCATGGCACAGAATTGAATTTACTTTCTATACTAAAATTTTATGAATTAGTTTTGAAACGTAGGATATAAGATTTATTGATCTACAAAATACTACTTTTGTGTATTTTTTTTTATTTTAACAAAGAAAATCTTTTATGCCGGACGAACGTATTTCCGGGATGCCAGTAAAAGAAAATTTATAACTACTTAGGAAAGCTCTGAGAACTCTTATTTATAACATATTCTTATTGCTAACAATAGCTTAAAAAATATATATCAAATATATAAGCAAGATCATAAATAATTTTTTATTTTTAACTCTTTTCTTCGTAAATTTATTTCAAGTTTAAAAGAAAAAAATATAAATTTCTGTTTTTTAAATTCCAATAATCTTAAGAGGAAAGTTATATTTTTATTTTGTTTTACCTTTGAAGCTTTTTTGTTGTTGTTATTTGAAATAAAATCATTTCAATAGAAAAGTGTCTTATATTTTGCAGGTTAATTTTTTAGTTTCATTTTTTAACTTGAGATGTTTATCTGGAGTAAAATTATTCCTTTTTATATCTAGTTTTTTGCTTGTGTTAAAATAAGATGTTTTCACTTAAAAGAACTTAAATTTATTCAGACAACATCCTTTGCTATTTCTTTTCAAAAGAAGCTTCGTTGATTTTTCAATATCCAGTAAATAGAAAGTACTTGAAAAAGGACTTTATATTACAAAGACTACTATTATATATATATATATATTAAGGTTAAAAATAGTTAAATCAAGTTAATTTTTATTCAAATTTATAAAAAATTTATTAAAATCAATAAATTTTTTTGAAATTAATCTAAATTTTTGTTTGTAAAAAATATCGCTTAATAAAATCTTTCAATTTGAGTAGATTTTTTTTAATAAACAAAATAAAAGTTTTGTAAGGCAAACTTTATATATTTTAGAAAAAATAGCACATGATATTAGTTAAATTGCTTCCTAAGAAGATATTGACTTTACTAACTTATCCTGTAGTTGACTAAAAGTTTTTACATAACTGAAACAGATGGAAATTTTAAAGAATTTTATTTAAATTTTTTTGCAGTAAAATTGAATAAAATTGAATAAACAAGTATCACTAGGAATTTCGATTTAAAATATTATAAATATGATTATTTATCTTTTATATAAAGTATGATCTGATATTTATATTTCAGAAGGTCAAAAATTAGTTCCTACTAATTTCACCATATCTTAAGTTCTTATCACAGTTAAAGTCCATTCAGTAACGAAAACAATATAGTCGTGCTAAGAATTTTCTTAAATACTTTTTTGCTGGCCAAATTACAATAATATTTTTTCGCGAAAATGTTTACGTATGTTCTTTTACAAAAAATTTTTACATGGGGCAAAAATACCACAAATAAAGTGAAATAAGAATAAGAAAAACTTGAACTAAATTAGATTCAATTAAATAAAGAAGGTAATAGTTTTGAAAAACAAGAAGGAAAAGCATGTGGCTGACAAAAAAAATCATTTGCTCAATATTTTTATTCGTTAACAGAAAAACAGCCATGAACGTGGTAAGTAAAAAATATGATTAACATGGCTTTAAAGTTAGCTAAATTTCTATTAAGTTTGATTGAAAATAAAATCTCGTTAAATTAACAATAAATTTATCTAACGATGCTCTATGCATTAAGCCATGTTGGGATGTTCTTCTTCTTTGCTAAATCATTTTGTTAAATTTGAAAATAGAAAATTATTGCTGTGTCAAATCTGTAGCTTTATTTTAAAACTTACATTGTATATATGTACGTGTCACATTAGCCTTAAACCTAATCGATCATTTTCGTCAAGACCACATAAAACAACAATAAACCAATCCTGGAATATTATTCTCGACGTACTGCCAAAAATCCAAATCCCTTTTAAGTAAGCTTAACCGTAGTTAGGGCATATGCTAAAAGTGTAATTTATACCCTCACGTGAAGAAGTTCTGGAACGGATGGTTGGAATAAATCGACCTTGCTGGGTTGTTAATTAAGTAGTTCGGCCAATGAATAGTAAACCTTTTAAAAGGACGGCTTTGACGAAGCACTGCGGACAAAAGATCGTGTGATTTTCACGTAATATACAAAAATAAATAAAATAGAATACAAAAAAAAAAGGATTATGAGGAACTAGTGCTTGTAAACTTGAAGACATTCAAAACACCAAATGATATCCCTAGCTATATACTTAAGGTGAAAGTTTAGTGCAGAAGAGCCTGTAGCGCAGAGATGAAAGTGAAAATGACGGAGTTGCTACTATAGAGAAGATGTTTAGCCGATTTAACATATTTTTGGCCAACTGATGACTTTGGATCATAAATTCTCATTTTTGAGTCCTTGACTACAGCAGCCTCAATATATTTATGACCAACTGATGTTAATGGCTTGGAACACAAGGTCTCTTTTTTGATTCGTTTGGCTTCGGTAGACAGTATCTGCCAGTTAGCCAGTTTGCTACTTTAGTACTTTTGTTTCCTGATGTTTTGATCGTCTGCCAGACTGTATGTTTGTTATAATACTATAATTTCTCTTTAGTGAGTGTACCAGGTTCGAACTCCTAGGGCCTCTAGATGTGATCTTATTAATCAGCAGCGTCTATTAAATTCATTTGCCGTTATATGCGCTCGGGTAGAGTCACTATCAGTTTTCCTTCCTTAGCCTAACAAAGTAGGCTAGGAGCGTCGTATCTTTGCTCTTCTTCACTTTACAACTCAATTCAAAATAGTGTCGTTAGGAGCAAAGCAAAAGCACAATTTAAGCAATTAAAACCCACTTTTGGTAAAATAGCTTTTAAGAATAGGAAAAGCTTCAAGTTTTAAATAAAAACTGTCATGTTTGTTTGAAAATATATTATAAAAAAAAACATTTATGTTTTATATACCGACTGTAGTTAAATTTCTTTTATGTGTTTTTCTTCTTTAAATTTCAAATGTTTAGTAAACGTGTGAAAATTTATTGCAAGCACATGTTTATCAATTTGTTTTTCCTACTTCAGGTAGCAAACAACATTTTACCTTTTACTTTTCTCATTCGAATTTTTTTTTTTATTGAATTTATTTCATGCTTTAAGACCTTTAATTCTTCACAAAGGTTTCTTTTGCAGGTGAAGTATGAACTGTTTGGTTTTTGTTGACATTAAAGAAAAATTAAAAGAGAAGAAAAGTTTAAAAAGAAAGTTATAAGGAAAAAGGAAGGAAAGTTTTAAATGTTTGGGTCATTTGATTTAAACAAAAAAATTTTAACGGCAATATTGATATATAGTCAATATTACTTTTCATAATATTGCAAATACGCAACAGATAAAAATAATATTATTAATGAAAAAATTAAATTTAGTAGAATCTAAAATTCCAAAATTTAAACAAAACGCTTAAAGGTCGCGATAACCAACAAAAATGTTTCATGTCTTAATAACCCATGAAGAACAGTGAAAGGACAAAACTGCCGACTAGAATTGTTTAGAAGCATTTTAGAGAAACTGAAAGCTCTTTTTGGTTTTCACAGCACCGACATCCTGATTTTCATGCATTTCTCCTTATATGGCTTCGATTGCCAGAAAGCAGAATTTATCTTGATTGCCAGCAGTAATTGTCAATAGTAGGAATACCTACTAAGTCTTTGAAAAGAATGCTAGCTAATTAAGTTAACTAAGTATGAAGGCTCGGGACACCTTTTGACCTAATGAGACATATATACAAAGAAACTATAAATCTTTTAAAAAGAGGTTGATGCAAAAATAATGAAATGGGTAGAAATGCTTTAACGTTAACGAAACCTATTACGTGTGTATTTAAAATACCTTAGAAGTGAACGAAACAACAAAGAATTAAGTGAATAAAAACTCAAGGAATTTTGAAGGTTACTGGAAAATTAGTTTAACCAGAAAGCTTAAGTTCTTACTGTTGAAATAGAAACTCACTCTTCTCAAACGAACACAATTAACGATTGATGACACTTTTACGGAATAGAGAAATAGAGCAACGGAGTTTAAAAGTACTTATCCACTGCTTTCAAGGCTGGCTCAGTTACCAAATAGAAATTCGTAAGACTGTTTCTGTCAAACAATCAGAATATGAAAACTGTCCGGTAGTTATTGTTATTGCTGTGCAATTTGAAATTGGAACTGGTGCAATATCCTGAGCTTCAAAGTAGTTTAACTTTATAAAATCAAGCGGATAATGAGATATAATTCCAGTCATTTTTTAATTGGTTTATCGAAAATAAAGCAGTCAACATATTTACGGATAGCATTAAATTTTTAATAATCTTATGAAGAGCCGATATCAAAAAAAATGTCGTTATACTCGTTAAATAATTGAGGGTGCCTGTGATAGTCTAAATCACATAGAAATAGAGGAACGAGAAGTTAGGCTTACGTTTAATATGTATCACAACATGTTTCCCCATTCTTTGAGGCAGTAAAAAAATTGAAAATTTAGCTTTTTCTCATTTTATTACTTGCAGCTATTAATTTTGTTGATTCATTGATTTAATAATCACCAGCGGTGCTTATTTGAATTTTTGTAATGTGGTTTTAAATATTTATTGTTTTGTAAACTGTGTTAAAAAAACTTTTTTAGTACCATCCTACCGGTAAATTTCTGAGCTTTTACATTTGTATCCCTATTTTCCCAATGAAATGACATATGAAATGAAACATTTTTACGAAGAGAAAGGTATTTTATATTTGAACTAAGGTTCTAAAGAACCTCCTGCAGTTTTTATACGTTGCGAACATAGATAGACACACAAAAATCCTAATATAGGTGTTCTTGCATTCAATATCGATTTCTATCTACACTAAAAATTAAAAAAAAAAAAATAGTTGATGCACAGAAATGATCCTGTTATAGTTTTAATATATGCATTGATTAATCGATTAATACTTTTTGGTCATCACTAGCTTTTATATACATAACTAAATGCACATATACATAACGACGCACTAATATTCGCTTCTATTTTTCATTGTTTTTATGCCCTTCACCACAAAAAGTGGAAGAAGGGTATATTTTAGTTTATCATTAGTTTAGTTTTAAAGAAAATTTAAATACGCTAATCGACCAGATATAGTGTCGAAAGAAGTGCTATTGAAAATCAGCAAAATCGGTCCATGTTCTTCGTGGAAGTGGGCTCAAAAATATGAAAAAATAACATCAAGTGACAAAATTGGCGCTCGCCCATATTTACTGAGTTATAGGCTTCTGAAATGTTCATAAAAAAGTTCGATTGTCAATGTGGTCATTTAAAAGCTTTTGAAGAGATCTTAATACTAAAATTTAAGGAAATTATTAACATTTTTTTCTTATTTTTTAATTTTCTGTCCCGCATCATTTATTTTTTGATAGGAGCTACTTACTAAACTAGATTTAATTTATTTAGCATTTACCAAGCATTTTCAATTAAGAAGTTGTTGAATTATTTATGGCAGATTTTTACATTTATAGATTTGTTTTTACCAATCGTCACTCTAAGTTGGGCATAAACTTTTTTGATATGTATAAATTGCATAATTTGCTTATATTATTTAATAAAATAAATAATTGTAAAGTAGTTAAATTATAAACCTTGTTGGAAACTATACTTACTAATGTTTAGTACTTATCGTTGTTTATGCTTACTAATACTTTGATACTTAACCTTATAATACTTATTAATTTTGATATTTACCCTAATTATACTTGCCGATAACTTTATTATTTAATTTATACTTACCTTTTGAATACTTACCTGAATTTACCTATTGTTAATAATAAGAAAAAAACCCTGTAAGATTGCCCCACTGCTTTATTATAAAATCTTAAAATTTTTCAATTACATCTTCGTGTTACAACCGCCGAAGCCTTTCGCGCTTTAAGATAGCTAATATTTTCTTTTTAATAATTTGATTTATTATCAATTGAGCAGTGCGAGCAACCAGTAAGTGAACCTAAAATTAATTTATAAATTATTATTACACAAGGTAATTATTGTAAATAAACATAAATTACTGAAAAAAAAATAATTCTTTTCTAATTCTTTTCACTCTGCCTTATAATTTGCTTCACTCAAACAAACAATACGTTTCAAAAAACATTCATCTTTAAAAAGGTAATATTCATTTTTTCACTGAATGCGTTTTCAACTCTTTTTATTAAAGACGGTTTTTTGCATTCTACTCATACACTTATTTTCTTTTAAAGAAGAAAGAAGAGCTAACGAAATAAAACATTTACTTTGATTTCTCTTTATCATTGTAATGTAAATAACATTCAAAAATTTAATTTTTTAACTCTTTAAAAAATATACAGTCCTCTTGAAAAGAGAAAATTAAAAACAGCAATTGTTTCAGTTGATTTATCGTGTTTAAATAAAAATTTCTCGCATCTTAATATAGAATTTATAACCAATTAAATAAAAATAAAAAATAGGGCAGCTCTGTATTTAATATGCCTCTTATTATGCTCCACTAAATGTGATTAAATTCTTCAAACAGTAATAATAATTTGAACGATTTCCTTTAGGCAGAAAAAGAAAATTAAAATTTTCGTTGAGAATAATTTTTCGAAACACATGAACTAAAAGATTTGAAGGTGTACAATAAGACTCACAGAAATCTGATGCTGTCTTTGCTTGTGTTCAAGTCGGAAGATAAAAATCCATACTTAAATATACTTACATGAAAATCTTACAAACGGGAATTATAAAATACTTAAGGAAGCTGTTGCCCTAAAGAGATAAAGACTGCTGCAATCCGCGTATACATATCGGGGACTTATCTATGTGGAACGTTTAAGAACTGACAATCCTTCTTGCATTGTAAATCTAAGTAAGGACCGCTGCATTATTAACAACAGCAGCAATAGTAACAATGATGCAATTTTTAGTAATGGTACTCATTATTTAAATTTATCGTTATTTAATATGTTTTAATAATTTTGTTTATCACTATAATACTTTTAATTTCTTATTTTTGTTATATCTAATTATTTTCTTTGTATTGCGCTCACTTGCTAACAGCTTAAAATGTTTTAAAAATCTTTGCGTGAGACTTATTGCTGGATATTTTTTTTTAATTTTTTCAATAACGTAGTATACCATTTAAATGAATAGCAGATCACGTTATGAAGGGGATTCCAACGACGTAACAAATAGCATAGTTAAAATTCTTGCGAGACAAAAAAACAGACTTCGAGTGTGCCACCTAATTGCTCAAAACCTAAAACCAAAAATTGATAAACGTTTCGGAGACCTGAGTAGATGAGACCATTACAGATGGACTTTTATCTTTATCAGGATATGAAATATTTAGATGTAATAGGTTATTTGGTTGTGTTGCCATATATGTTAAAAATAATCTAATATGTACGTTTTGCATAAAGACCGACAAAAATAACAGAATTGAACACATTTGAATTATCGTCTTTCAGAAGAAATATGTTGATTGGTTGCGTATATAGACCGAACAATTTAATAGATTGCACCAACCTTGTAGTTAAAACTGTTCTTTTATAATGTGATTTTAGTTCAAACCTTCTTTGTAGCTCTACTCTAAAGAATGAAATGGAATCAATTGGAATTTTACTAATGAATACAATTTTTCCTACGCATTTTACAGCAACAAATAGTACTCTTCTTGATCTTGCTTTTGTTTGTGAAATCTCAAAAGTGTAACTGTATGATCAAGTTTTTGCTTCTTGTTTCTTCAAGCATGACGTACTTTTTATAACGTATAATTTTAAACTTGAGGAGAAAAATAAATCCTTTTTGTGATTTTGATAATGTCATCTACAATGTTCTGAATCGCAACCTTTCCCAAACAAACTGGAATTGTATATACAGTATGACTTCTGTCGGTGATCAGCTTTCATTTCTTGAAACCATATTTTAATTCTTTATGATAGTGCAGTGCCCATAAAAAAAAATAATTATTACTTGCAAAACACTGGTTTAATGGTATTACACGATGTCGAAATTGATCATACTCACGATGGAAACGGTTTAAAACAATGGAGCTCTGTATGAGTTTCGTTCTGCCAAAAAGTACACAAATACGCTCATAAAAAAGGCTAAAGCGGAGAACCAGTAGAGTTATTGGGATTGGTAGATCTGACTTCAACCCAGACTGTGACATAGATGCTAGTGAATTCAATTACATACTTGCAAATACTTCATTGGCAAGCAGCTATGTTGTGTGTGAGCAGAATCTTTTTGGTTTTTGGTGAGTAAGTCAACTTGAGGTTTTATCAAGTTTTTAATCGATTAGGTCGAATGAAACTGGAATTGACGGCCTTCATTCGAAATTTGTTACAATCACATTACCATTTCTATTGCCTTATATTACACATGTATTTAACACCATTTAAAAGTAATTCCTGTCCCTAAATCGAGTGGAGAAATAAACAGAAACAATAATAATCATGTACAAGTTTACGAAAAATTTAACACATTCTTTGAAAGAAAAAACGTTTTTGACAATAACCAAACAACTATAACACATTTTAGTACGGAAAAAATGTCAAACAACTTAAGTAAGTTTCAAGCTGAAAACTATTTTATAACAAAAGACAAATTAGCTTATATCTTGTCTAAATTGAGAGGCAGGTTATCTAAAGTTATCAAATAAAGTGTTAAAAAACATTCCTAATATATTGGTTTCTGAATATTGTTGTCTTTTCAATAATATGCTTAATAATGCATATTTTCCGGACGAATGGAAAAATGCAAAAGTTGTGCTTTTACCAAAAAAAGATAAAGACGTGAGTGATCCAAGAAATCTACGTGCTATAAGCTTATTACCTAATATCAGTAAAATATTTGAAATTTGTATTAACAATAACATAATCAAGTTTTGTAACGAGAAAGGACACATTAATGAAAAACAATTTGGGTTTAAATATAAACACTCGACAATTAACGCAATACATTATCTTACTTCTAATATTAATTGGAATTGGAACAAAAAACTAGGGACAGGAGCATGTTTAATAGACATGGAAAAAGCCTTTGATAGCATATGGATCCCGGGATTAATATATAAATTAATAGACCTTGAGTTTCCTCCTAGCTTGTTAGTTCTTATATATAATATGATAAGTAATAAATCCTTTAAAATATTTTACCAAAATTACAAAAGCAGTAAAACGTTCAAAATTAATAACGGCTTGCAACAAGGCACTGTTAACTCCCCAACTTTATTTAACATATTTATTTTGGATTTGCTGAGCAAAATAGAAAATATAATTGCATTTGCAGACGATATCATCATATATCATGCAGACAATACAATTGAAAAAATAAACTGTAAGCTACAGGAATCTTTTAATATTGTAGAACAATATGCTTTAGATTGGTTTATGAAGTTAAATATACAAAAATGTGAAACAATTTTATTTAGACCCCCTGTCGATAAATGCAATAATAATATAAAAAAAAACTGTAAATCTTTTGGAATTAGATCAAATTTACACAATGTCTGTATATCCAACAAACAACTAGTCAGATATTTAGGAGTTTATCTAGATAAATTCTTATACTATAATAACCATGTTAATGAGATAATCAAAAAAGCACAGAAAGAATTTTTTGCATATAAATCATTATTTTACTCAAAATACGTAAAGACTAGAGTAAAAGTAATTATGTACCAAGCTCTTATTAGACCAATCCTCACATATGGAAGCCCGATTTGGTTTAATATCGCACCATCTTACATGGAAAAAATTAGGGTATTTGAAAGAAAATGCTTGAGGTCTTGTACATCGTTATTTAGATCATCACACAGCAACTATTTAAAATATGTATCAAATAAAAAATTATACAATACATCAAAATTATAAGAATAGACAGTTTTATTATTAGTCTGATAAGAAATTATATATTGAGATGTACATCCTGCAAAGAAAACAATTTAATAATGGCACCGTATTATACGAATCTAAGTTATATGGCAAATGCTCTACAAAATGGCTTTGGACCTCCTGAGTCATTTTTATATTTAGATAAATTGTATCTTATTCAAGATGAAAATGGTTTACCAGTATTTTATCATAGTTATAGACGGGCTAATGTTAAAGCAGTTAACTGCAATATATCATATATGTTAAGTAGATATGACAAAAGCATGTCAGATAAAGAACTTCGTAGAATGCGAAACAAAAATACGAAAAAATTTTGGTGGTTACAAGAATAGGCAACTATGAAATTCTTCCTTTTGTTTTACTTTTAGACTTATAATTTTTATCCTTGCTTCATACAAGTAATGTTTTTGTTAAATTTTCATTACATTTAATATATATTATTTTCTTATTTACTAGTAATAAATATATGATTTACAATTAAAAATGTGTTATACTATATTAAATGTACTCGAAAGCTCGTTTCTGGGACTTTGTATATACATGTATATATTATTAAATACTAGTGTTTATTATAGTAGAAGTAGTTTAAAAGATGTAAATTAATAAACAAAACAAAAAAAAAAAAAAAAAAAATATCGTCCAACTGCTATTTTAAGTTTTATTTCTAAGGCGTTTAAAAAAATTTTGCACCATCAGATTAGTAAATTTGTACGGAGGAATCAGTTCTTGTCTGAAAAGTAGTGGGACTTTCGAACTAATTAAAGCTGTGTAAATGCTCTTGTAGATGTATCGGAGGATAGTAGGTGTAGCTTAGATAGTGGTAAGGTTAGTTTTCTTGTGCTACTCGATCATTCTAAGGTGTTTAATTTCGTAAATCATGATATATTATGTACTTAACTTAGATCTTTCTTATATTTTTCACCAACAGCTATTAAGCTTCTATTCTTGTATCTTGCCAATCGCTTACAATCGGTTTATGCCAACAAGATTTTGTCGAATCCGTTAAAACTAAAAAGACGCGTGCCACAAGGATCAAACTTAGGACCAGTTTTTTTAATGTACGTGAATAAATAACATTAATTGCAAAGATATACCTTAAGTTAAGAACATTATGGTCTGTGCAGTATCACACTCCGTTGATGGTTAGAGTATTATTAGCATAATTTTATCTGATTCCAAGTCTTATATATGGCTATGAGTTGTTTTTAAATTGTGATTACTTGTCTAAAAAGAAATTTGAACTTTATATAACAATATTATAAGATACGGTTAAGCTTCGTGATCATGATTTACTCGCTCAAAAACTTGTATGGAGTGCATTTTGAAAAATTTTGAAAATAAGAACACTAATGTTTTTGTAAAAAATTATTTACCTTAAAGACCCAAATTATCTATTTTAAAAGGTTCGTTTTGCTAGATCAACGCGAGAAAAAGGAATCATAGTCCAAAAATTCAGATGTCTTGTTTCAGAGTGGCAATTTTTTATAATGCTATTCGTTTTTTGAATGCTCTTCCACATATCCAGCAAGTAAATAGCAACGCATTGAGCTTTAAAAAATGTTTGTTTAATTACATTGTTTAAATAACTTTAACTTCTTAATAAGCTTGTAGAAATTCTGTTAGTAAATGAAAGTAAGTCTATTATTACAAATATTTTATGTTTTTTTATACATACATATATAGAATGATTTTAAAACAATTAGTTTTCTTATACAATCTATATCCCTGTACTAGAGTTATAAGTTTTAGTCTTGTTGTACAAGGAAATAAATAAATAAATGAATAATAAAATGAATCAAAGTTTCTCTCAACCTAACAATAAAGTTGATTCTAGAAGCTAAAATCATAAAATTTAATGCTCAATATTGAATCCTCAGTATTAGAAAACACATGAAAAATTGTATTTTTAACGCTCTTGCTCTAAAGAACCTTTCTACTGATTATAAATAAACATTAAAAAATTTCGTGTTCTTCTTCTTCGGCATTTGTAACAGAAATGTTTTCTGTAGTACTACTACTCTATAGCCCCTACCTACGGAATAAAAACAAACTTTTTAGTGTTTTTTGCAAAAAATTTTTTTATTCATAATTTAGTTAGAGATTTAAAGTGCTATAACTCTATAGCCCCTATCCAACGAATATACACAAATTGTAAAAAATATCTTACCTTCTTATTTTTAATATTCACATATTAAGTAGAAATTTCTAGCTACTTTTACTCAAATATAGTAAAGGTAGTCCATTTAATTAATTTCATACACATATCTCTTGAAAGTCTGTGCAAGCTCTAAAATTTTCGAAACTAAAACAAAAAATTCCAAATTTGATCTTTAACAACCACGAATATTTTTATAATTATATATATTCTCTTTTTTTTAAGGATAGGATAATGCGAGGACTTGCAAGTTCTTGTAATAATTATTTATGTATACACCTAATGCTAAATTTATTTTAAAAGACAAGTTTTACCAATTTCTTTAACTCTTTAAAATTGCTCATTATGCCTTCCGTTTCCCGCGATGACCGTAATCCCACACCCAAAGATCATTTTCATTTTGAATGTGAATACTTATTGAAATTTTGGAAAAAATTTAACAGAACCCCAATGAAAGAACAAAGTGAGGCCATCTCGAGGTCAAAATAAGGGATGTGGACGCAAGATGGATTAGGGAAGATGCTTCCTAGGAATGTGTTGTTGGTCGCAGATGTGTCTGAAGAATGTACAGAAGCATACTAAAACTGCACCTCCTCAGACTTAATGAAAATTTTCAACTAAGATAGCTTAAATAACCCGAAACTCCAATCGACTACCAGATATTTACGCTCCCTATTACTTCTGGTAAAACTTTCGTAAAGGAAAGTGTGGTAAATTGCATTAAACACCCCTCCCCCCTCCTGCAATACAGGCATCAAATTTTATTACCTTCAAAATAAGATGAAAGATGAGGCAGGCGCCATAGTAAAGTGATATCTCTTGTCGCATAATAATTTTGAACTCGCTTGGAATGCGCTCAAAACTCGTTATAAAAACAAACGTGTACTAGTCAACAATCAGATAAAGATTCTTTCTAGCGACTAAAAATAAGAATAGTGAATCTTTAGACAATTACAATCGTCTGTTAATGATTCCTTAGGATCCAATAAGCAACCAAAAGTTCGGATATATGTAAATTGTTTTTGACCGAGTATAAAATAATTCATGAGAACTTTTAATTACGATTTAAAGAGTAAACGGAGTTAAATAAATATTTTGACTGTAAGAAGTTTTTGAACACATGGCCATAAAGTGTAAGCTGCATTTAAGCTTTTTTAAGATTTTCAGCGTTTTGTCGAAAAAAAATTTATATATTTTGGACACATTTTAGAATACCCTGCCTGTATGTTATTAACGCTCCATATTTGTTTTTGTATATTTAAAAAATATAAATTCAAAACTTTGTGGAGCCCAGTTGACGTGATATCTAATATCTTCTTGACAATTTTTATTGCAGTTTGTAGGCAAATACATGTCATCTTAAATAAGAGTAACTAAAGCACACACTCATGAGTTTAAACAAACAAACAAACAAACAAACAAACAAACAAACACAAAAAAAAACCCAAAATGTAATTTTACATTGAGTTAATTTTGTATTTCTTTTTTAATGCAAAAAAATGATAAGCGATACCACCCAATATTTCGTGCTTGTGTTTTATAATTTCTTTTCTTGTGATGCTTTCGAAAATTTTGTCAAAGCATATAAAAAAATATTGTGTCATTAGTTGACTATAATGTTTGCTTGGCATTTGATGCAAAATGTTTAAAAATTTTTATTCTAGAGTAGTCGTGATAACGCTACTTCAAACCTCGAAGGCGAATATTTTTTTTTTAAAGAGAAGTAGCGCTTCAGGCATTAACACCTGTTAAGTTATGTTGGTAACCGTGCTACAATCTTTAGGAAAGGGATAGAAAAGAGGTCAATATGCTATGAAGAAGTACCGACGAAGGAGGCTGCACGTTTTCATGTTAATTCTGAATATGTATATATACCATTAAACAGAAAAAAACATTTTTATTTTTTTATTGCCACAGGGGTCGAACTCTGGACAACCAAGTTTGTAGTCAACGTGTTACCACTTCGACTAGAGGAACCTCGAATAAAAATTTTTTATTTGGATGAAAACTAAATTTTTTCTAATTTGTTTACACTTACAGAGACGGAAAGGCTAAACATAAGTTAATATATGTTTCATTAAAATTTCACCAAGACATTTATTTTTGCGAAAATTTTACCAATGTTGTTGCTTAAAAATTTATTTATTCAATATGAAATTGGTTGAAAATTTAGCAAAAAAAAATATTACATAAGAAAAAAATTGGAATTTCGCTAAATGATTTAAGTTTCATAAAAAGTTGTATTTTCAATAAGAAATGTTATTTTTCATTCGAAACCGATAATGCAAAAATTAAACTAAAAAATATCAACAATTTAAAAGTTTCTAAAAACCCCAATTTTCATTCTTTTGTTTAGGATTTATAAGCTTTGTTATAACTTTGTTCTAATTTAAATTTAGTCAAACATTTTGCACGTTACTTTCGATTAATTAATACTAAAAGGAATTTAAAAGCTGAGGTCTATTTTATTATACCAAAGTCCTACTTTCATTAAATATAGGCTTTGGTTTTATAATACATTTTAATATGCATTTTCTTTTTTAATTTTTTACTATTGTTTTGAATAGTATAACTGAATTAAATTATCTTTTCTGCTGTATTTTGCTTAAATTTCAGAAATAGAGTTAAACACAGACAGCTACAATAAAGAGAGGTTGAGCGGCTTTTTAATTAAATTTTATGTTGATTAAGTGTTTTAATAATAAATACAAAATACAAAGAACTTATTGATTAAAATAATCAGTTGTAATTTTCGTGCTAAAAATCAAAAGAGGGAATGAGAAAAAATAATTGCGAAAATTAATGAAGTGTTTCTATAAATTTGATGCGCGTATTAAAAACATTAAATTAGATTTACTTGGCAAAAATTTAAATAAGAGTTTCTAAAAGTTTGTTTTTTGTGTTGTAAGTTATTTCTTTTAAAAGTGCAAAGAGTTTTAACACAGAGATTGTCGCATTAAAAAGATGTTAAGAATGTTGAGTCAGGTATCTGCTGCTCGTCACGCATTTTTTATAATAATCAATGTCAATATCAATATCAGCGGAAGGATAAGTTTTTTTGCGTGGCTTAGACTTTACTGCTTCAGATTTTCCTGCACAATGTCAAAGACAGCGGCATAGTGTTCAACAAGGCTGCTTTTGTCTTGACGGCTTATAAAGCCCTGGATAATTGGACAATGAAATAGTGAAATTTTTAATGATGACTTTGGCTATAAACTGTGTAAAAAACAGGTGAAATAAAAGGATGGATGGGAAGGCCATTAAAAATGCTCTAATTTTAATATGTTGCTCAATAGTGTAGCATGCAGAAATGAGTAAAAAATAGAAAGAACTAGTCGCTTTAGAGAATCTTCTGCATAACGGCTTCAAAAATTAAACTATTATGAATTTATAGTCAAGAACCACACCATCCGTTACTCATGAATTTTTGCTAATCGAGGCAACTTAGGACAGGAGATAGTTCTTCTCGAATAGTCATGCTACTATTGGAGCAATTCGCTTAGGTCCAGGTGAACTTCTTTATTTATTTATTAAACTTTTTTATCGAATACTTTGGATTGGAAGACAAGGAGAAGGCAAAGAGACTGTCTACAATGGCAAAATTTCATTCTATAGCTTATTATTGACCACCAGTATGCCTTAGCCATATTCACTACTGCCTCAATTTTAAGTTGAGACGAAATTCTTGCAGAGTCTTTTTCTTAATACCGGTGCAAATAATGATTTAGAAAACTGACATAAAACAAAAATTAAATTTTAATCCAAAAAAAAAAAGATAAGGTCTGGACGTACAATTGCTGATCACCATCTCGAGAATTGTTGGCCGCATGACAGGAATAATGCGAACAGTTTTGGCCTCCGCTGCATCAATTGTTGATGGTTTTTCGCTAAAAGCATAAATTTAATCGCATGAGTTTAAAGGCAAATTGACAGGTCCATTTCCCGAAATAAACTTTTTCCCAAATTATCATTTTAATAAATCAATGGATGGAAGCCATCACTTGAATTAATGTGACACACAAAAATGTATCATTTTGCGATAATGGTCTTTATCGTCCATAATGGGAGTTGTGGTTTTATTTTCAAAGAAATAAAATCCAATGGTGCCACCGGCACGAAAACCACACCAAACAGTAAAATTTTTTTTCTAGGTGTAATAGAACTTGTAGGGTCTACTGGTTTTATTCCGTATGTCGCAATTGTGCATACCTGTCACCACAAAAAGTGGAAAAATAGTATATCTAAGTTTTTCATTCAATTTGTAGTTTCTAGCCTGAGTTCTTATGCACTGCGAAGTCGATTGAGCGATGTCCGTCTGTCCGTCCATTGCACAAGAGGAGTTAGATAAAAGTTAATACTCCAATCGGTCAGACATAATTTCGAAAATTTAATTATTGAAAATCAGCCAGTGCTATTTGAAGCAGAGGCCAAAATATCACGTCTGCCTCTAATTTTATTTTATCATTTGGAGCAAATCTAGTATAGTGAAGTAACTCCAATCAAAAAAATAAATATATGGAGCGATAGAGAATTAAGAAGTAAGAAAAAAAAAACATCAAGCGGAAAATCGGTGATCGCCTATAATTTTCGACTTATGGGCCTCTGAACATTTCATAGAAAAGAACGATTGTGCACCATATTTAAGATATTTGGAGAGATTTTTCAAAAATGCTTTACCCATTAAGAGCCGATGACATTTTTATGTGAAATTATATAAAGTTTGGGATTACTTCACTAAACTAGAATTACATATTTGGTAAAGGGTATATAAGATTCGGCATAGCTGAATATAGCACTCTTTTTTATATTGAAAAACCCGTTAAGCTAAAAATGAGCCTCTTTGCTAAACACAATTTTTTCTTTATAAGTTGATTGATTTTTAAAGCAAATCTAATAATTTGGCAGTGTTGTTCAAGCTTTTTAATTGCAGTACAACTTTGAAAAGATTTTTTTTTCTTTAAAATTATATATAAAACTTCACGAGAAAATGCATGAAACTCTAATGAGAGAGCCCAAATTACAATTCAATGTTATAAAAAACAAATAGTAATTTCTTTTAAGCCTTTGGCTATAAAACTTTTTCATTTACTATCTGTAAAACTTATTTACAAAAGAACAGAAAGAGATTTTAGTCTTTCCATCAACTTTGTTTTCTATATGTAAGTGTGAGTGTATTTTTTATGATAAATTTGCTCAAAAGACACAATATTAGTTATCAGCACGATTTTCAATGTTTCTGAACATTTTTCCTCAGGTGGCAGATAAAATCTCTTCTAATGCAGCAGACTACTTACAATTTGACGCCAATCAATCTTTAAACATTTTTTTAAGAAAAGATAAAAACATTTCATTAAATCCATTAAGCTTTACAAATTTGTATGAAAATTAACACAAAAAAAGGATGAGAAAAAATAAACAAAAGATTTATATTCCATTTGTTATACGAATTTAAATTTTTTGTTTGTTCGCTGCGAAAGAAAGATGAACGGAAATTGGAATGAATTTTTTTTTTAATAAATTTGTGCAACATGGAAAAGGATGTTTCAGGATTTAAAAGATTTATTTATTTCTTTGTATATCTACGATTTTAAAACTGTACTACCTACTAAGAAAATAAAAAAGGCCTCAAATTTCAGAATGTACCCACTTAAGGTTTTTTTTTTTAAATTGACAAAAAAAAAATGTAATTCCTTCGAATAAAATGTTTCACGATATTTTCATAAAATATTTATTGTTTAAAAACTACAAAACCAAATGCATAATTGCGGACCATTTTGATACTGATCATATCGTGGAGTATTTATAATTGAAGGAATCAAGCACAATGAAGTTAAATTACCATAAAGAACATTAAAAATAATTAAATTTTATTTTTATAGTTAAGGAAATAAATTTATTTTTTTTTTCAAGTAAAAGTTTTTTCTTGGAATAAATCCAAATTTCAAGCCTTCAGTAGAACAAAGATATGGCTGTACAGTATTCATGCAAACAAGGTATTGTTAGTAGTTTGGCAATTTTTGGTAAGCATTTTAAATTTACATGTTTATCAAACATAACAGTAAAAAAAAGTAAAAGTGTTATATTAGGCAAAGACGAATTTAATATACCCTTTAATATATATGTAAATTTAGGTTAGAGAAGTAACTTCAATCAAAAAGCAAATATTCGGGAACTAAAGTATTTAAAAAAAATTAAAAGTGTCATCGGTGTCAATGCGTAACCCATTTTTTTTTTTTTTAATTTAATGTTTTTTGAAAGATCTGTTAAAAAATTTATAAATGATGCCCATATTAATATCTTAAAAAATATGGTGCACAAATGTATTTTTCTATGAAAATTTCAAAGGTTCATAATTTGGCAAATATTGGCGAATGTCAATTTTTTACTTGATGTTTTTTCTCTTTATCTTATTCTCTATCGACCCATATATTTTTGATTGGAGTGGCTTCATTAAACTAAATTTGTTCTATTGAAAAGGTAAAGGTAGACGTGGGGTTTTGCTCTCTGACTCGAAGGTATTGAAATGATCTACCTGATTTTCAATAGCAAAATTTTTTAAATTTTGTCTATCTATTCACTTAGCCTTGGAAATGTTGATTTCAATCCGAACACTGGTGGATAAACGGATTTAGCTAAATCGACTTTGCTATGCATAAGAACTTCACATATATATATACTTTATGGGGTCAGAAATGGATATTTTAAAAATTAAAAACGAAATGACAAACTTAAATATACCCTTTTTCCACTTTTAGCGGTGAAGGATATAAAAAAGCTTTATTCTTATAATAAAACTGCAGAAACTTAATAAATTTGTAACAAAAAAAAAGCTGTTACTATCTTTAAATATAATTTTTGCTTGTGACTTTGATAGAACACAAATTGCTAAATAAGTTTTTACTTCAACACTAAGAAGTATGCTGTATATGTGGGTGCAGTATTGGAACAAGTTGTGATCACGCAGCATAAGTGCAAATCCTATCAGAATCATTAATAATGTGAATTTTAAGAAGATAATTTAATTTTGAATGATGAATTATAACATTTAAAATTTGCTTTTATCTGCTGATATCTATTTGAAATATTGTAAAATTTGCTTTAAAAAATTAGCTTTTTATTAAAACAATTTCATCATTCGTTTATTCTGCCCACATTACCATTTATATTGCTAAACGGTACATTAAACCAATTCCCAGTTAAGGCAACCCTAACGTAAACATCCCTTCTGTTTACATTAACGCTTCATTAAGGAAACCTAAACACAATTAAATAATATTGTGCACGTATTTGCCTTTCTATTGTCCACTTATTAAAATTATTTTATTTGATTGTGCTTTTAGGGCTTAAAATATTTGAATATTTAAGAAATCCTTAAAAAGGTATAAAATTATTTTAATTACTAAACAATTAAAATATTTAGTTTAATGATTAATAAAGACAGATGATCCCTAAAACAAAAGAATATTTACAAGGGATATATTGACACAATAAAAAAAGGTATATAAAATAAAATTTAAACAGCAAATTTGATTACAACACAACTTATACCCGACATATTTTAATAAAAATATTAATTGCAAATATCTTAAGTTCTTTAATTAAAACGTGTTTATAACGTTTTTTTTATTACGAATGGCTATAAAAGGCCACATTCACTTTTCGCATGTTTCAAGAAAAGAATTTTATTCGGTTCTAATTCACTAATTAGGATTTTTTAATTCGAGATTTTATAATAATTATTAATTATAATTAATGTTTCGTAAACTGAATATTTCATTTGTTAATGTTGAAACTGATTAAGATTTATAAAAAATCTGTATGTGCTGGTTCCAATTTTTTTGAATTATGTTAAACTGTTTATATTCGAACTAATTATATATTATTCGAATCGAACACCATTTGCTTGTTTGTCTTAAGCAGTGAAAGCCACTCCCATGCCAATCAGTCTATTTATTGGTTTCTATACGAACCAGTTTATATTGAATTTTGCCTTTTCTTAAGCCGGTTCACTATTAGCAACCTAAAAACCGGTTCACAATTTAGTCATTTAAGAAAATGTTGAAACATATAATTTTTTATTTATTTAAAGATTTTATTCACGTTTTCATATAAAACGTTAAATATTTTTTGTTTTGATTTAGTAGGATTCATTTTGAAATAATTAATTCCGTTTTATTCGACTTAAGATGATCTGCTTCACATTCGATTTTTTTCATTAGTTCACAATTTAACTTCATACAAATCAGTTTTTTTGTCTCTTTCATATTTCAATTAGTTAAATTTTTCTTCTGTACCGCTCATAATTTTTTTGTTTCTGTGTGAAAAAATATATTTTCCATTTCTTTGTTAGTTCATTTGTTACGCTATAATCCAAATCATAATATTCAACCTTTATTTGTTCCTGCCTGTTCGCTATTCTATATGAACTGCTTTATATTTATTTAAAATTAATGCGGTTGATCTACTTTTTGTACTATATCGATTTAATATAAAAAAACCAGTTTTTAATTAATTTAATGTTAATTTTTATTATAAAATTTTTTTACATGAAATTATTTTTTTTTTTATTTGGTTCGATATGAACCCCTAAGGACTTCTTAAATTCTTTGTATATGAACAAATTTTATACTTCATTATATATTATTAATTTATTATTTAATTTTGTATATAATTTGATTAATTGCAAACCGACAAAATTAATATCGGAGCACAGTTTATTTTTTTCTGCACTTTCCAGTATATTTACGTAATAAAATCTCGCATTGATTTTTATACATACAAACCAAATTAAATTTCAATTGCATCTATGGAAATTGGTTCAGATTTTATAAAATTCAATATGTACCGTTTACAATTTCAATTTGAGTTCAATTTTTGTACCCAAAAATATCATTTGAGGCGGTACTAATCCGTAAATTTTATTGTTTTCTTATTTTTTAACATATAATCCGGTTGGTTAAAAAAGTAATTATTTTTACTTTTATATTACTTTTAAATTCTTTTAATTAAACTTCCAACTGTGTTGCTTGATGTAAAGGAAAATAAATCTTTTTCAAAGTTTATTTTTCATGACATGAAATTACTGGTTTGTTTTTACTCAATGCAATTTTAATAACCTTAAATTATTTTTACCAGGAAATTCTTTTTGTTATTACAAAAAAATTCTTTAAAGTACAATATACATAGATTGTTTTAATTAAAATTATAAAGCCGAAATATTAAGCAAATATAAGAATTCAAACAAGAATTTTTAAAAGCTAAATATACGAGGTGTGTTTAAAAATAAAAACTTTAATGTTAATTTTTTTTGTAATTAAATCCGTTTTTAATAAGAAATAATAATTTAGGATAATTCAACACTGAAAAAATATTTAAGTTATTGTCCATCTTTAAGGACTTTCAGTTATAAAATCTCAAAAATTATGAGAAACAAATTCATTTACTACATTTATCTCTATGTCATAGAGCGTCACAGTACTTCCGAATAAATTCTGGAATTTGTTTGTCGGAATCCAAAAACCTGCCTAGCTTCCTAGCAATACCTAATCTAATGAGATGTTGCCTTAGATTGGAATATTCCATGAAAAAATCCCGTGAAGCACGCTTTTATTAATTCCATTTCAAAATAAATTTAATAATCTGTCAAAATCGTCTGTATTTCTTCTTAGATTATATTTGATTATAGTCCAGATCCAACCATATATGTACTTGATGCCTTTCTAATAAATTCGTTTACCTCTTTGTATCCTTCCACTCCAACGGGTACAGGTATGAAACAGAAATTTACGTACTTGGAGCAGCTAAGATAAGTTATAAGATGATTATCTTGTATCCCTTCTAAATATTAAATTAGGCACATGGATATTGAATAGAAAGCGACATGGACTTTCAATTCAAAAAAGGTATTAGTTTTTCTCATAAACAGAAAGTAGCAGCTTTTTGCGGTCCTGCTACTTCATTGCCAGGTCTATCCAGTATATTAAATACATTCGTATTCCATCGTTTTTTGTCATATTCGACATATTTTTCTATCCTCTCGTCTTAATTAGAGAAAGAGCAGATAAAAATTGTTCATTACTTTAGATGACATGTCGTGCTGCCAGAATTAATAATACCTACCTGTCTTTCTTCCTAAGATTTTAAAGTTTTATCGGTTGCACCTGCTGTCAATCTAATCATCATCCATGTTATTTAGAAAATGATTTCTAAGGCTGCCTTAGTTTAATTGTTTATCTTAAATCTTACTAAGAAGACTGATCGGTTATCTAAATTTTGTGTCAGATTTCCAGTTATCATTAAATTGTCTGTCGAAAGTGTTTGGGACGACAACCCAAGATATCTCTACAATAATTATGCATTCCATTAGTGAACCCGTGGTCTTGTCAACAGCCGTCTCTTTATAGTGTAATAAACGGGAAACAGAAAGAAGTAAAAGTTTAATATTTGGAGGCAAGAAAAAAAGCCGTAGAATACAACAAAACTTCTTAGGCCTCTTGGCTGCCGGAAAAAAAATATCTGCATTTGGAAAAAACTGAAAAGCTTCCTTGCAGTCGAACCTAAATAATTGGCAAATTAAAAAAATTCCACACCATTTGTTTGTACAATCCTCGTAAATGAAAAGTAATAAAAGATTAACAAGTCTCATCAAATTGTTAACAACAGGAAACCAATAAAAAAAAAAAGTTTTTATAAAGTTTGTTTTATTATATTTTTGGGAATACAACTTCGTGGTGTAAATTTGGCTTTATTTTACTGCTTTCTTAAAACTCTGTTTCTCCCACAGTAATAAAATTGTCAATAAAAATATAAATTTGTTATAGTTTTCTTTTTTAACTCTCATCTCTCAAGTTTTCATTTCTTTTTATATAAACTTACTATTCTTGTAATAAATATAAAAATATAAAAAAGAATGACACTATTTTAGCACTTCAAATAAACAACGTAAATAAGCTAACAAAAAAGTATAAAAAAATATGTATAAAAGGCCCGTGCTGCACAGTGATAGCGAAAGTAGTTGCCAAAAATGTAGTGATTACCATTTTCGTTGCTATTTTAGTTCCTTATGATTTCTTTCTCTACTACGCGTTTTAGTAGCGGAAATATTTTTGTAACAATTGGAGGCTCTTATCATTATTAATATGTAATACTATATTTTAGTTTTCTTTTTATTTATTTTTTATTTTTTGATTCCTTAAAATTTTTTTCGATGGAAGCCACTAACGTTTTACTCCATGTAATTTTGGACTCCGCTAAAAATATGTTTAAAACTACTTAAACATGCATATTTAATTCATATAGATTCTTTGCCTATGCAAAAGTTGCCAAACCTATTGCTGCCATTCTTATAATTTTGTCATAACAACGCATTGCACAAAGTTTAAGGGATAAGAAACACATTTAAAGATTTGTAGGTAAACAAAGTAAAATTTAATTGCAGACATCATACCGACTGGCTTAAAACTGTCGGTAAATAGTATGGTGACACACGTTAATTACGGTGGTATACAAAATTTATAATGTATCACAGCTCTTAAGATATTTAATAATTTTTATTTTTTTTGCTTAAAAAGGGCCACGCCTACTATTTATTTATCATCTTCATTGAAAGGCCACGCTTACAGTTTGGTCAGGCTTAAAAAAAAGGTTTATCAATTTTAAAAATTAAAAATGTTTTCCTATTTAACGTTATTGTTTTTTATGTGTGTTACGAACCCTAAAGGGCACCACTTTAAACTTAAAAAAATTGCTAGCTTCCAATAGTAAAAAGTAATATAAAAATAAGGCCCTAGGGGTCAGTTGAATTGACCTATTTTTTACTATCTTTTGAGCCATTATATGCAAACACTTGAAATTGTACAAACTACCAATTACTATGACCGTTATAATGACAAAAATAACCAATTATAAATTAAAGGGTGCTCCAATATTTCATTCACATTAATGTATATGGCCTTTTTTATGCGGTTGGAGACAACGGTTTAGAATTTAAAAAAAAAATGTATTGCTAAGACCTCTATAACGACAAATACACAATGTGAATATCTTTTCACCGTTACATACAAATACTTACAAAGTAGACAAAATGCTCTCAACTTTCTCTGGTATAATGAGAAGTATAAACATAATATAATGTAATGTAATGTAATGTAATGTAATGTAATGTATATAATTGGAACTGTTATAGCCAAATAGTCGAAATGTACAAAGAACCTTTATTGCTTTATCCACTATAACAAGTAACTAATTTAACATTAGAAATTAAAGGTTATCCTGAGGGTAAAATTAAACCAGGGTTCTCTAAAAATTACGTTGCTATTAGGACAGTCTTTAATTAAAATTTTTGTACTTGATTAGATAGTGAATCTAGAGTCTCAGACTCTTTTATTTAGTTTACCCTAATATTCATGTACTTGCCCTTATAGTTGACATGGACGCTTAAACTATGTGAAAATTTAAAGCGATAGTAATATTCGTCTACAACACTCTACATGTCTGCTTACTACGGTCGAAAATCAAAAGCCATATACGTTAAAATTATCTCACTACAGGTACCAACTTTAGATTTTGATGTTATTTTTTGGCCGCGCATGTGAAAATCGCATTACTGAAGGATCACTCTTAGATCTAAAGTTTTAATTTTTCCACTTACTCTCACTACGCACATTTGGCGATAAAATGTTGACAAATACTTGTTTATCGTAATACAAATATTTTTTAAGACAACCATACCTTTTTTACCGTAACTATATTTTGACAGAGAACATTATACGTTCCAAATCAGAATTAATTAAACATTTTTAATTGTGCCTGGTAACGTAGAAGTCTAGTAACATTTACTTTATATACGATTTTAAATTTAAGCAAATATATAAAAAACCGGCAAAAAAAAAAAAAAATAATAAATAAATAAAAAAATAAAGGAAGTAAAAAATCATTGATATTTTTATTGAGCTTCTTGCATTTGCTTTCTATAATGCATTATTAATAAGTTTGTTTAATCTTATTAAATTATAACTTTTTAACTCATGAAAAAATCATGAAAATTCATAAAAAAAATTATAGAAAACACAAATTAATGAAAAAACGTATCCTAATCATCAATTTTTCACTGGTTTTATACATTCATTTAAATGATAAGCTATGTGAACCCGTGCTCGCAAATGACAAGCTAATGTTAAAATTTATATAAAACAACGGGAATTTTTTATTAAATTAATTTACTTATTATTTATTTATTATTATCTCGATTTTATAATTAAATTGAGGGTAAAGCACGTCTCGATGGCCATTTCGTTACCGCTTACTTAGCTCTTCAGCAAACTTTTCACAAACATTTCAAATAAATTAAAGATTTTTGTCCAAACAATAAAGTAAAGACAAAAATAAAAATTTAAGCATATACAACAATAACCAACAATGATACTATTTTTCTTTCTCCACTGTATACTGCTGACTTTTTTTCGGCTCTATTATACAGTTAAAATATGTTAAAATATTTGTATTCTCCTATTACCTACTACTTTTGCACGTCTTTTTTTGCTGGGAATATTTGTTATACACATCCTGAACAAATCGATTTGATAATGCTAATTTTTTTGGTTTAAGATAAAACCAACGTTAAAGAAGCTGAAACAACAACAGCAATAATTATTGTATATTGTATTGGGTTATAATGAAATACTTGTTATATAGAAATATAAAAAATTCACACACTATATTATGTTAAGTATAAAATTGACTTTTAGTTTTGTTTCAATTTTTTTTTTTTTTTTTTTTTTTTTTTTTTTTTTGGTTTTTGTTAAAGTAAACTTATTGTATATTTCATTTTCTTTTCTTGTTTCTCACAATACATCAGCTGAAATAATATTGATTGGTTACGAGTTACTATGAAATTTTGCCAAATAATAGTGTTATTCTACACCCACCCTTTTATTGAAAAAAAATTCTTCTTAGAAGAATTTTAAAGTTTTACTTCATCTTTTGGCAGGTTGGTTTAACGAAGTATTGTGTGGAAACATTTTGTAAATTATTTGTCGGTAAGTGAGTTAGTAGTTGGTGTGCAGTTTATTTATTTATTTATTTTTTTTTTTTTATTTCAGCCACCTTTTAATGATTGAGAGAGAGAGATAAAGTAAAGTATGTTTAAGTATTGAGTAATCTGTTGACCACAAAGTTACCAGAGGCTGAAGTTGTCATTAGTGTCTAATAAGATGGATGTTTTAAGTCAAACGACATGATTAATTATTTACATTTTGGGAACAGACAGGAAATGTTAAACGATTTTTCTAAAGGTTTAAATGAAATTGGATAAAAAAGGATTTTTTTTTTGAAAAAACTACTTAAAAAAATGCATTAACCATTAAGTAACTATTTTTCTTTTTTCTTGTTTGCCATTGGAAACTAATTATTGAAGCGTTGACTCATTTACTTTATCAGTGATTTTCCTTGGAATCATCAGCATACTTCGCACCTATCTAGCTTTGGCGGTCCTGAAAAAGCGGCATTACATTCTGCCAGCGTCTAATTTTTCTTGTTTTCTTTGGAAAACGTCTGCATACATTTGAAAAATATTTTTTTATAAAAGTTAAATAAAAAAATGAACCAAAACTGAAAAAGTAAATTTTAATTGATTAAATAGATACGTTGAAAATGCGGACTTCTCTTCTTAACTGAGAAAAGTGCTTTTAGATGACATGAATATCAGTAGGATGCCTCACCTGTTCTTTTCTTGTCTCATATTGAAAAAAAGACAAATAGGTAAATCTTTCCTACAGTATAGAATTCAAACTAGAGCGCATTATGATCTTTATAGGAGCTTATGCAATTTCGGTGACGAAATACCAAGAATATATTTGGCGTTATCGTGGTAGCCGTCATCATCAATAATGAATAAGAAGAAAATTAACAAAATAAAGATCATTAAAAAATCTTTAACTTTACAATTGTTAGTTTCAGGCTGATTTAACTTTATTTATTTTTTGTGTTTTCTTATTTTAGGATTCTTGGCGAAAATTTCAAATTTTCATTTGAATTAATCTGAAAATTTTCATAACTTTTTTAAATTGATCTTAGAGATCTTAGCTTTTTAACTTAATTTTTCTTAAAATATGAGCAGCAAGTTTTCGTAGTTTTTTACGTGTTGTTCTCCAATTTGCATAATTTGGGTGTTGTGTAAAATCAGTTTTGCACCATCACTAGACGAAACTGTTTCAGAAAGTGATCCCAAAATTTATAATGAGCTATGCTTTGCTCTGTTTGAATTTCATTTGTTAGAAACAAAAAAAAAAAAAAAAAAAAAAAAAAAAAAAAAACAGTTTAGAGATAAAGAGAAGGCTCTTGCTTGAGCATATTGACTTTGTTTTGTTACATGGCTGGTAAACCCTTTTGAATATTAAAGGAATTAAACAATTTGATTAGATAACAGCAGGGGTCATTAAATTGGCGTTCCTTTAGATAGAAAAAATATATGGTTCTGGTAAACATACAATTTTTTAAAATGCTTTAAATAATCTTAGAAATTAAAAAAATACAAAGTTCAAGGTAAACCATGCGTGAGACGGACCGCTTTATTTTCTATCTCTTTGTTTTTTATCTTATTTGTACCACCTATATTCAGTTTATCATTCATCGGCAGACTGTTGGTTAATATTTCCTTGAGTTTAATTAATTTTCCTGAAAATATTTATTATTCACACTCGTATATACTTTTTACATTATCACCTGATATTATTTAATTGCATGGAATTTTTCATTAGTGACTAATTTGTAAAATTTTCTTATCATTTAAATGTAATTTCACACTTTTTCTAAACAAATTTGCTTAGAATTATTATTCACAGGTTTAAAAAATAAAAATGGTAAGAACAGTTTTGTTTGATTGCTCGAACAACACCATGACGTATAAGTGATGGTGTTTATTAATCATACTGTAAAGTGAACAAGCTCTAGTGGTGAATAAACGGAACATCTAAGTTTGTCATTGTGTTTTGTTTAACTCATAAAAATATTTGGGTTTATCCTTCAACTAAAACGGTTAGTAAATTTTTCCAGAATTTTCGATCGATCAATTGGAACAAATGTGTCAACAATTTGAAAACTTGCTAAGAAATGTTAATGTTTTTCTTAACCTTCTATTCTGTCTACTGAAAAATTTTTGTTGTAAGTGGGATAACCCTATGAAATGGCAAGCACCTCAATTCGGTTTCATCGCTTTAATAAATTAAAATTAAAGGAAGCCTTCTGCAGGCCCCTTTGATTAGAGCCTCCAACTTCAACCTTACAAAACTTGGCTTATTCTGGAGCATAAAACAACTCCCACATGATCCGTGGAAAATATATACAACCTAAATAATCTTGCGGAGATTTTTATTAGGTAGTATGTACTATTTTGGAAATGAGCCTGTAATTGTATTATAGGAATGGAATTCTTGTTACCTTAACTAGAGATAATGGATTTAGGTTGAATGTGACTTTAGACAGAATGCGACATTTGCTATGTATTTTGGCAATTTCCATACTAAGTCATCACAATATCATCTAGTCCCTAAGGACTTGCAATTTAAACTGCAAAATTTAAGTTGTATTCAAGCCAACTTAAATTGAAACATTAAATTTTCTCTTAAATTAAGAGAAAAAGTTAACTCCTATACAGATGCTTTTGTTAATTAGGTGCCAATTCATATAAAGTGATCGATAAACAGCTCAAAATTCGTTTTAAGGTTTATTTCGTTTTCACAAAATTTTAAAAATAAAAAAAAAAAAAATTCATAACAAAGAACAAAAATTTCTTGCCGTGTTTGTCCCTTGGTCACATTGCAAAATTGTAAAGAAATTTCAAAAAAAAAAGGAAAAAATGACTTAATGAATTTAACAAACAAATTTAGTCGATGCTTGAACAAGTTTATCTGAAATAAAAGCGAAATTGTTCCGTAACATAATAGTAAAAGCTTTTAAAAATACCACGCAAATTTGCAGCAATTTATATTTGAATATTTTGCAAATAAATTTTTATTAATAACGTTGTTATTTGCTATAAAATATATTTCCCTTTATTGCACGAAAAGTGTAGGAATGTAACAAAAAGCAAGAAATAAAAGATAGTTCTTACAAGGGAAAATATATAAGTGTAATAAAAATTATGTGAAAAGCTACTTATGATTTATAAAGAGGGTTATAAAACAAGATTTGTAAACAAATAAGTTTTTAAATGTTTTAATAAAAAATAATAAAAAAATGCTAAAATTTTAAGTAATCCTAACACATTACATCATATAACGCATAATGTCATTTTTGACATAACGTTATTTAATGCGTTACCTTATTCAATGTATTCAAATAAATATTTAACGCATAACGGTTTTGCTTACATTACGTAATTTTAATAAGTATAATGAATTAAAATTGCTTAACAGCTAGTTAAGATAACTAAAGAGTGGCTAAGCTAAATGGCACAATAAAAAGTTCTTTAGAGCTGATTAATTGTCTAATTCCTGTAAACGTTAGATAAACTGGCAGTCGTAATCAAATCTGGGGTGAAACCGTTACATCCGTGAGCGTACAACACGTATCGTAAAAATACCTTTCTTGGATTATGACAAACGTTAATTTACGATATTGGAGATTATAACATACGATATTGTATGTCTGAACGTACGTTTTTTTAATGTCATTCGTTAACAAAATTTATTCAACTATATTGCAAAGTACTACGAATTCGCTAAAAAAATTTAAGTTAAGCTAAATTAATATTAGTTATCTTAGGTTCGTGAATGAACACATGAATTTAGCAAAAAACAAACTTCCCAATTGAACTTAAGAAAAAACTACTGCTAACAGACTATAGAATGGGGGCATTAACGTCGACGTATTACCAGTTAATGATGTAACGATTTGAGAGAAGGTAATTTTTTGAGAGAAAAAATATATGTATATCGACGCTTGTGTAAAAAAACTGCTGATGCCTAGTAAAGAACTCTTAATTGCAGCCGGCCTTGAGTCAAATGTTCTACGCAATAAATCGGTTTTGTCTTTTGAAAAAACGAAATTTTAATTTTTGACCAGCATGAATCAAACAAAGGATAACGATCCATTTGCAATCGTTGTGATACCATTTAATTCACAAGATTAACTATCAAATAATTTTTTTTTCTATTGTCGATACGACCCCTAATGAAACGATTGTACCTCTGGATGCTTAAAAAAAATATTTTGCCTAAGTAGTGAACAATCACCGTGGTTATTTCTGGCAAACATAATTTCCGAATAATTTGTTCACTGAAGATAAAGCTATAGGATCCGTTATATAACCGGGAGTATTTTTTTCAGCGGTTATATTTTGATAGCAACATTAATATCCCTCATATGTGTGTATGCCACCTCAAATCTGATATGCTTGTTCGCGGATACGAACAGACGGAGCTGTGGCGAACGGTATATAATAGTGCTTCATAATGATGCAATTGAAATCTGCTACTGAAGTTATTTTCGGCCCGCAGGAATATGGAATATATGCAATAGATTTGGAATCTACATTTGCGGTATAAATTAGGAAACCATTGTCGTAGGTTGCATATTCCCTATTATGTTTTTTGCAGATGTTCTCATGAAGAGAAGGAGAAGTAGCTGATCATGTACCTATCTTACCTTTAACTTGCACTTAACTATCAGTACCTTAACTTTCTGAGACGTTAGTAGCTCAGGAGTCTTTGAAGTGTATCAACAATCAGTCCAAATAGAATTAGCCTGCTTTTTAGAATCATTAAAAGGTTTCGGTTCACTAAAAGTGTAAACTCTAGTTCCTTAAAAATATTTAATTGTCCAAACAAAATTAAATTAATTAATTGAATGGTTTGTTATATTGCAGAGTTACACTCCAAAATTGGCGAAAGCCAAATAAAATTCATGGTAAACAGTAAAAAACAACGATTAATATGTTGTTTCTGTAATACAAGCGAACACCTCGTCTAGAAAATTTTTATGAAAATAACTCAAAAAATTGAGTGCTTTCATACAAATTTTTGAGACGAGCTGATCACCTGTAATACAAAAACAGCACATAAGTCTCCTCATATTTTGTCTGCAATTAAATTTTATATTAAAAGTCCATTTGACTTAAAATGTGAATTGACGTTAACGCAAACATAATTTAGAATAAATAAAAAGTTTTCCAAAGTTCTTTGTTCCCACAATAAAAACAATAAAAAAGCAAAATATTTTACATTTATTTTAATTTTCAATTAAGTTTTTTTTAGAAAAATCTTTCTAAAGTTGCACTCTTCTTGAGAAATATAAGTAAATGGCACAAAAATATTTGTATGAGGAATCAATAAAATCATTTATTATTTATTTATTAATTTCTGTGGGAGTTGCAAAAAGTTCGTTTGATGGTACGACTTTAAAAGCAATGGGGTTTTAAGTTACAAGATAGAATAGCGGAAAAAATTCAAATAAATGTAAATCAATATGGAAATAATATTGCATTTTATATATATATATATTTTTTTAAAGCTTGTAACGTTAAGAATTATAAAAAAAAAATTTTCTTCTAAATTTAGCATAAAATATAAAAAACCAATTGGTTTATTTAAAATTTTTCAAATCAGTGTGTTAAAGTTGTTACTTTTTTTTGATATTTCAAGTGATTATTTTACATCGTGAAACTTGAGCACTTGAAATTAAGAGCCCTAAAGTTTTGTATAAGTCACTCTTTTTTTAATTTCTTTAATGTCAAAAATCAAAAGTACATTTTACATAGAAGACACCGAGCGCATTTATTTACTGTATTGATTACTAAAGAGACCAACGAAAGAAGCTTGGATTGTGTGGACTTCGTTGTACTAAATTTATATTGATTGATGTTTGTACAGATCCAGAAAATATAACATTACATTCTGCTAATTTATTTTAGAATACATTTGTTATTTTTTTTTTTTTTTCTTAAAATTAACTACTTTATTTCCTATAGTTTCAAGCAGTTTAATTATTAATTTCATAAAATATTATTAAATATAAATAAAAATAAAACATATTGCTATGAAAATAAGATCTGGCAACCTCTAAATATCTGAAAAGTAAAAACAGAGATAAATAAATTACTTCTACCAAAGTGGCATGTGTATTGCATTCTCAGTGGCTATGTTGGTGAAGGTGTATTCTCACGAATTTCTTTAACAGTTCAGTGTGTACAAATGCAATTAAATGTAAAACAGCAGTACAAGCGATTGCAGCTAAATTTTTTAAGGATTTAATATAAGAGTCTTGGGTTTAAGAGAAAACAAGCTCGAGAGTATGGCAGATGTTTTGTGGCTATTGGATAAAAGGCAATGACTGGCTTAAATGCACAGTGTAAGTGATCTTTTGATAGCTTTGTTAACTAAACAAAACATCGAGTAGTTTGTGTCTCGCCGGAGTAACCCGAAGCCACATAATCAGAAAAAGAGAACTTATAATGTGCCAGAGTGATGTTTGCAATAAAAAGAGCCCGTACTGTTTTCAAGAAGGGAAAAACGCAAGCAAAATCTTTTCTAGATAATAGACTTCAACGAAATCTAAAAATAAAGATTAATATCTCTTAATATTATTTGCTGGCATTATATATATTTTTTTGGTTAAATAAATTTTTGCTATTAATTATGAAAATTATTTAAATAGGTTTTACTTGAATTATTACAAAATTTATTTGTGGCCTAAAAATTTGGAAGAAAACGCCAATAGGAATCTCAAAAATATTGACATTTTTTCAAACTTCAAATACTTTAAGTTATCAGACAGAGATAAAATTGTAAGGAGAAACTAAGATTTTTTACTCTATTAAGTAATGGATAAAAAATTAACAAACACATCATAGCAAAAAAATTATTTTTTTATTAAAAATTTATTCATCTTATCCAACACCTTCACCTCTTAGGATAGAAAATAGGATGTCTGTTAGACATTAAAAGAGTTTGATAAAAAATGTTCCTTCTTATTATCTGAGAATTTAGAAAATTTTACTATCTGTAGCTAAATATATCCATTACAAATATTTTTTTGTTTCTTTAATATACTTCAAATAATCTTTCTTTTTAACTTCTTAATTATTTCAATTAAAAAAAAAAAACTTCCTGCATTCATTGCAGTTTAGCAATGAATGAAACTGCTCAATTCTATGTCAATATATTTCCTGCACTAACACTTTAAATTAAAATCAATTACTGTTGATTTCAACTTTTTTTTCTCCCCAACACATCTTATTTATCTTTTAGAAATTGTTTAATTGAAAGATTTTCACACTTCAACTATTTTAAAATTGATTTGCCTTATTCTTTTTATTTTTCTTTTAAACAGAAAGATATTTAGCATTGAAAAATTAAATAATAAATTGAGCTTGAAAAATAAAGAAATAAATTAAGGAAATAAAAGGAAAATGTGTGCAAGAAGTACTAGCAAGAATAATGAAGGGTAGAAATGAGTTTTTTGATATTTAAAATAAAATTAATGAAAATAAGTTTCTTAAAAATTTTAAAAATACTTTACTTTTTTCGGGAAAAAAACTTGAAAATTTCTCTGAATGATTTATTTTCATCACAACTGCAAAAATGAATTCTTGGTTGGTTCAATTGTTACACTTACAATTCTAAAGATATGATCATATTGGGCGCATTATTTGACACAAATGCGTGACCACAATTTTTTTGAAAATTTAAAGACTTTTCTCTTACATTAAATATAGATAATCATTTCGTTTTTTATTGCACTTCTGCTACATTTTTCTTAAGAAATCGTAAATTAAATTCTGCAGAGAAAAAAATATTTTCAAGCAAATTAACGATATGTATATCTTTTGTTATAAAACAATTGTGCTGAATAATGCCTCCAGTGTGAAAGTACTTTAATTAACACAGATATATAAAAAATAGTATTTTATATATTAATTTGATTCCACACCTTTTTGTTTGTTTGCAGCCTCCGCTTACCATGCAGGGAACTTTCCACTAATTTATCTTTTGGGAAAAAAACAATACAATTCAAAATTTTAATTTGAGTTGACAATTTAGATGTCAAAAATCGAACTATTTAATCTTGCTAAAAGCAACACTTTTAGTAAGAAAAATTTAAAAGTTTTAAAAAAAAAAATGCTTTAAAATTGTTAGTCGTAGTACTTGCAAAAACACAAATGTGTTTGAACAAAAAAATTTTTTGTGAGTATGCGTAAGTCTGCGAGACTACAAACAACTTTACGTGAACCCTTGTGACTAGAGCTAATTTACTTTACTAAAATTTAATATGGTTTTCGAAGAAAAGAAAGACAAGCAGACTAAAAATAAACTTTTTTAAGTCAAAGATATATAATTTTTCTTGCTTGCAAAATATAGTTTAAGAGATATGTCGAGCATTTCTTGAATTTTTTCTCTTTTAAAAATTTTACACGTCAGATAATTTAAAGCCTTTGAAGTTGAACAATAATACATTTATGTATATATTTATATATATATATATATATATATATATATATATATATACTTCAACTATAACTCATTTGAAATAAAAATATTTTCCAAATCAAAACCAGAAAAGTAAAAAAAGTAAGTATAATTGGATCTTAAATTTTGTCTTTTCATTCAAAATTTTTACCTTGTGAACAAACAAATCCGCCAAGTGTGAGTTTTCTTCACAAGAGTTTCGTACCTTTTAATGTTCACTCTTTAATTTTTATTTTATTTATTAAGTAAAATATACAGTAAAATATACTTTGAATAAGTAAAAAATAAGGCCCTATGAAAATGACGTTTCTAATGGGACACCTTTAAATTTTTTAAGTTTTATAATTATTTTTGTAGTAACTTAGCAATATATTACCTGCCTAAATTTATAGTCTTAGCCTATAACGTTTAAAAAAATAAGTCCATGTACGTGAAAATCTTGTTACTTTCAGAGTAGCCTTTACTTCAATTAATTTTTTTTTCCATTGTTATGGCAGTTTTAATAGTATATCATCTGTAAAAATTCCAAGTATCAGTCTATAAGAGTTAAAAAGATGAGACCATATTCATAAAAATTATGTTCTCTATGGAAACGCCCGTTATTTTAAAAAATTATTGGTTGAAAACTTAAATTCCTATAAATGAAAATCACTTAAATATTGGATTACCCTTTAAAGTTTTATAATTTCAACTTGTTGTTATACGCACATAATTTTACTGACACTGTGCATATGCGACCTGTCTGCTTATAACAGTTCAAAAAATAACAATATATTTATAAAAATCTACCAATTTTGGTTGACCCTTTAATTTTTGGTTTTAAGTTGTTATATAGCAGCTATAGCAATACATATTATGTGAAAATTTCAAAATTCTACCTATTAAGATTATGAAGACGGATAGGCATTTCGGCCCAGGTTTGCTATCATTCGACACCTTTTTCTTATATTTATGTTCTGCCAAATTTACCAGCAAATTTGAAGTTTAATTTTGGATTCAGACCTCCAGTAAAAAATAACAGATCATGTGCAGCATTGCATTTCTAATTCCAAATTTGAACTGGAATGGGGTTCCAGAAACTTTAATTTCTTAGCCTCTCTCTGTCAAACTTCTTAATTCTAGAGGCTTATCTTTGCTCATTCAATGCTTATTACAGATTTTGCTATAGAAACTAAAGTAGCTTGACCCTTACGAACATAATTATTTTTATGCTGTGTACAATCAGCATCCTTTCCACTGCTGTTTATGAAGAAGTAACCCTCCAACGTCGTTTTTAATTCTAATTTGTTTTAGATGTTCTTTATGATTTTTTCTCCTATAAATTGAATAATCCTTTTTATTAATCAATTCATATAAAAAAAAGCTTCTAATAGTTTCTTTTAGAAATTGTATTCGAATAGTTAAAACTTTTTAAAGGGTGGAATTTAAGTTTCCTCACCAAAAATTTTTGTCACTTAAAGACATTTTAATTACCCCAATCATTATCATCAGTCTTTACAGTAAGCGTTTGCGTTTGCTTCTTTATTTTTTAAACTCCTTCATATAATTTTGCAGAGTAGTTTTTCTTTTAATTACTAACGTTTAACATTAAAATTGCCATAAAAGCAAAGTTGAAATTAAAGCATTCAAGGGAAAAAGAAAAGTAACAAAATTTTAAAAACAGTAGGAATTTTTAAAAGGGAAGGAATAATGGTTGCTCTTAATGTGCGATATATTTCCTAGAAATTAAGTTAAAAATCTTAAGCAGTAGAAAAAGTAAACGAAATGAAATAAAAAGCCACTTATAAAAGGAAACTTGGGTTAAGCAACAAATTAAATGCAACTGAATATATTTTCTAAAACGCCATTAAAATTGCTGAACGTTTTTTTTCAACTAGTTTTGATAAGAGAAATATAATGTATAATTCTACTTTTGAGTCACCTATTTCTGATTTCGGTATCATGGTAACCAATAACATACTTATTTCACGATCGAGGGTAACTCTTAAAGCGTGGGATGGATGGCATTAAACATGAATTATTTAACTATCATCTGCAGAAGCTTTATAAACATCTTTTGCAATCTATGGAAGATTAAATCTGAGCTTTAATAATCATGCAATTTATTTGGGTTAAAAACCTTTTTAAATCTACAGCAATTAATTGCTTTTTTAGGAGTTTTCTTCTTTTTATCTCTTGATTCTGTTCATTATTAGAATTATTTTCAAAAATGACATTTTAAAAACCAAAATCATTTACCCAAACTAATACAAATGCACTCTAAGGCGTAGATATTATAAATGAAATTGAAAAATTATGATTAAAAGTCTTATTCAATATTTTATGGCTGTAAAATATTTAAATAATTTTTTTGTACCATTTATTTATCTTTTTTTTTTTTATTTTTCAAAATATTAAAAAATAAACTGGTCTATTTCTCATAAATGTCTGCATGAACATTCATTAATTTTATTTTCAATGCTTGTATGACATTTCTAATTTTGGCAAGTCTGTTCTTTACTACAGAATATAAATAAGCTAACCAAGAAAAAGCAACATGCAGAAAATAAGTACAAATTTAATTTGACATGTTTTTTCAACTATCTGAATTTAATTTTTTTTCTACATCAAATAACATCGACATAAAAAAAAAAAAAATCGGTTAAAAATAAAAAATGTGATGCTTTTTTCTAGAAATCTAGAATTTTAATAAAAATAATCAAAGTGAAAGGCAATATTAAGTGGGTCGTCAAATATACATAAATTAATAACCTAAAAATTTATTTTTAAATGCTCAGAATGCGTTGAAGTGAATCTTTTAAATATATTGCAACTGAGTGATCAACAAAAATTGCTGGAAAACTTTGCGCATCGTGGGACTGTATTTCTTCGTAAACTACTTTACTACTTTTTATATTTTTTATAAAACATGTATACTAAGGCCAATGTAAACTTACGCTGTCTTAAGAACCTGAAAACCGAACAGGTGAGGTCCAAATAAATATTCGACCATCTACTAACTTGCATTTTTCTCCTCATACCGCCAGTGCCCATAATGATGCGGAGAAAGTGCTTTTTGGCTACTAGACAGCACACTCGTTTCGATGGAGTTACAATTGACTCTACAGTTCCACGGTGAATCTCATACAGAGACTACCACCTAACGTACAGGGACCATATTATGGTTCTGTTTACCATACCGCAATCATGTATTTTCTTTGCGTAAATATTGTCGGCCAAATCCAAAATTATATCATTGTTGGGTTGAAAACCTAATACAAAAAATAAGCACGAATTGTTTTGGAAGTCATCTAATCCGCTGAAATTAATTTTAAGCGGATTGAGAACTCTCAGATTAAATAATTATCTTATATACTGGCGAAAATTTATTTCAAGACAAGTACAATTAGAAACAGGTGCTTATAGTTATAACTATAATCAGGATGCTTGTTTTTTTGTGGCAAAAATATAATGAATAAAATCTTTTCATTTATCGCAAACCTAAATTGTCTTTTGGAACGCCCCCAATTAAGATTTATAGTAAAATCAATATGTTCACGACATAAGTGACCTTAGTGTATATTCTGCCATGATCCAAGAATTTTTTATTGGATTTTTAGTTTCTTACATATAATTGCAAGCAGCGCTACCGTTCGACGACTTAATCCATATACCTTTTTTTACAGGTCCTTCCAATAATATAAGTAAGAATGATAGTTTTACTAATTAATAATATTTCAGGTTATTATTCCAGTGAATGGGAATTCAAGTATAAATGACAAGACGAAAAGACAGGACGGTTTTTGTGCATTACTCCTTTAGTATTCTGCTACTAAAACGAGCACCATATAAAACACCCCTCATTTTATTTGACTTAAAAAAATCTGTTATTCAGGAATTTATGTAGAAATTGTTAACAAACCGTATAAAAGTTAAATGCAAAGGAGTTTCTTCATTTCGTAAAAAAGGGCAAAATATTATAAAGCAAAATATTTCATTTAAAGGGAAATGTCAAACGCAAACATTTGTATATACATACGTTGTGTATGTGAACGTACATACATATGAATGAATCTTTTTGTGTTAACAATTCATGTGTGGACATATTTTTTGTTTGAATATTTAAAAAATACTTGGGTTTATTTACAAAAAAATGTAATCGATTCGATTATTTATGCATTGCGTGTTTAAATATAAAATGAAATTCACACCATATGAAATGTCACATACACACACATACTCACATGTTTAAACATCGAAGAGTGAGTTGAATTTATCTTTAAATTAATCTGTAGTTAAGGTTTTACAATTTACGTGTTGTATTCTTGAACGTTAAAAAAAACATAAAAAAATGTAAAAAGCAATACAAGACAGCAACGAAAAAGACATTTTAAATTATTATTAAGTCAATCAATAGCGTTTGTGGTATGGAGCTCCGCTACTTTACTCTCATTATTTTCAATGTTCCTTTTGTCTTTAGCAAAGAAGTGAAAACTGCTTAGTACTTTTTTTCATTGCCAAGAAAAACAAAAAAAAAAAATTATCTGCGTGCTATTAAGGGTCAAAAGCTTTTGTTTAACACGATTTTTTCTTAAAATTTTTGATTGGTAAATAATCGCTTGAAAATGATTTGATTGATTGTATAAAATTTTATGTTATTTTTACTCTTAATAAAAGTATAAAACTGAATAGCATATACGCAGCAAATTTAACATCAACAGGTATACAAATATGTCGAACGTCTCTAAGCTGAAAAAAGAACAGATCAAAGACAGTGGCAGTAAGTAAAATAGATTTCTCCAACTTAAAAGTAATCCAAAGGAAAAATCGAAGCAGTTAAGAGAAGTGCTTGTGCTTAGAAGAACAGCACAAAATATTTTTTCAATGTAAATAACATTGCTTTTTTACATTTCTAATTTAATGTTTTTTATTTAACATTTACATCTCCTATTTTTACATCAATTTCATTTCTTTTTTAAGAGAACATTTTTTTCTGTTTACACTGTTGCACTACTATTTAATAACAGAATAATTTAACCAAGACAAAGACAAATCGAATTTAAACTGGCATAATAATACAGATAAAGAGCAAAAAATTTTTCGTTAAATAAATGCTGTATCAAACCATATAAAACGAGAGGTCGTTTTTCTTATAGGTTGGCATTATATTGTAGCAATTTGTTTAATGTGATAGTTTTCTTTCCGAGAAGTGGACTCTTAGCAAAAGTTTTTTTGAATATTTCTTTAGGCTATAATTTTAATTTATCTTTGCTAAATAAAAAATACTTTTTTCCAGTTTTCTTCTCACTATTTCCTTTAGAGTTTTCTTTTGACTTTTCTAATGTGTTCACTAGGACTTCGCAATACACCAGTTTTTATTTCCAGACATTTTAAATTCGATGCTGTAAATAGCAATCCTATCAAAGAACTAAATTCAATTTCTTCTCCGCATTTCTTTAATTTATATCAATAAATGCTGAAGAATGCAAGTAAAGTTTCCATTGCGTTTCAAAATTTATTAATAATTTCCATAACAGTTTTGACGTCTTTAGTAAAATGATAACAACAAGTCAAGTCAATACCATATAAACTAAATAAATCTTTTATTCTATGGGATGTTACTGTAAGGAATTATCCTATTTCTGCTGCCTTATGTCTCGTAATTTAGGAAGGTTTCTGTACCTATAGACGGGTACTGTACTGATGCAGTAAAATTTTGGTGAACAGTAAATTTTTATTAGTAATAAAATTAAGTTTGTTTCTATTGATGACTGAAAAATTTTTAAACACTCAGTAAGTTTTTATTTCAATTTACTTCACCAACAAATTTTTACTGATTAATTGAAAATTAGTATACAGTAAATTGATACTTGTTTTGTGTTATCAGTAATAATATTTCCGTTTATAAAAATACAAAGAATAAAATTATACTAATAATTAAAATTAAATAGCATATATTTATTTTTAATTTACTCAAAATTCAAACTTATTTCCTTTATCAGTTAAAATTTAATAGTTACTGTCATTTTTAATACTTTCAAAATATAATGCAGTGTGCACGTAAATACTAAGTGGCTGGTAGTAGAAAATATAGAACTTTTGATTAAAAAGAATTCAAATATTTCCATTCTAACAAAGGAATTCAGATAAAATTAAAAAAATCTTGACTAATTTATATTCCAATACGTATTTAAGATTTTTTTTTGTTTAACTAAAGTTTTCATTCTACATTTATAACATTAATTTTTTTAGTATCTATATAAATTATACTTAAATGTTAAAAAATTAAGAGAACAAATTATAATTATAGTATTATATTTAGGAATTTATTGGGTTAATATGTTATGGAATTAACTGTTGGTCTCCAGTTCAAGTTCAATGCAAACGTTAGCCAAACCATGATAAAGAGTAAATAGGAGATCTTAAAAGAGAACATTTTTAAAAACAATAACAGTACAAATGAGTTTAACTAAAATGTTTTGGCACGTGACATAAAGTGTTTAAACAACAACCTACCTCAATAAAAGAGTAAAAATTTTAAATCTAAATAAATGTTATTACTATCCTTATGTTATAATAACATGATGTAAGTTAACATAGAGTATTCTAACAGCTGTAAACATTTGTCTTTTCTGTTAAACACATTTTTACCATTATTATTGGTAGCAATTGATGTTATGCGGTAAAAATCAGATTGTTTTTATATTTCAACGAAAACAGACGCTTAAAACGGTTGAATTTATTAAGTGAAAATGAAATTGAAAAATATAAACAGAAACAAAAATTAAATTATTAATTTGAAAAATTATCACAAAAAGAAGTTAGTTTAAATAATTTGTTTTTATTGTTGTGTTTACAATATAATTGATTTCTGCTTATATATTGTGTAAAATTGTATATTTTACAATACGCAATATTTAAGCAAAGAAAAAAAAAATAAAATAAAATAAGAAAAAAGTAATTAAAAATGTATTTTCCGAGTAAATCCAGGGTGTGAAATGCAGTTAACGGTCTTAAGATTGAAAACTGGAATATTGTATTCAGATTCTTGTCACGGTAATCATTGATGATGTCCTTTATATTTAATATTTATGTCTGACCAACAATTTTACGAAAATTAAAGCGAAATTTGCAATTTATATAAAAAAATACATTAAGTATATAAGTATATATTCTTAACAAAATAATTATAACAAACAATTTTAAAATTAATAATTTTATGAATTTAAATGTATATAAAAAGTAAAAAAAAAAATTATTTTCAAAACTTGATATATTTATTCGTATGAAAATTTAAATTAAACTTAAACACGGCTTGTAATTATTTTAAAACAACGAACTTTAGTTTAGTAAAACTTTTTACTAGTTTCATAATAAATAATTTTTATTTTTGAAAAAAAAAAATTTTTATTAAGGGTTTAGATTTAGTGAAGTTCAGTCATTACGCCCTGTGTTATTAATATATATTATTGACTCTAGGAATTGGAGGAAATAATAATATAATAATAATAATTTAAGAAATTTTTAATAATAAAATAAAAATAATAATTTTATTGCAAGCAGAAATTTTATATTGCTAAACACAACCATAATTATGTTTATAGTGTAATCACATGATGATACTTTACAACCATAATGTGATCCACCTTTTGTTTTTAAATGAAGACTTAAGAAATTTTTTAGAAATTGACTTATTTATTTAAGAAATTTTAAATACAGTTTTTAAAGTTGAATTAAGATCCAAAAAAATCTTTTAAAATTAAAGAAATTTGGTTAAATCAAATCTATTTATTATAATTTGAGGAGAAAATTTAATATTTTACAATTTATATTTTGAGGTTGGACAGTGATATAAATTTAACCATTTAACAAAAATTTTCTGAGATAGAAAATGAAATTAAAAAAGTTTTTTTTTTATAATATTTCTTTGAAAGGTGCTATTTGATTTGTTAAATATTTTACTAAACGAGCTTAGCCATAATTTTCACAAATTTTTATAAAATTTTTCCTATCAAATATCATTACGAACAACAATTTCTTTTATAATAAATGTAATATCTTAACCCTTATTTTAAATAGGATCTTATATATATATTGATAAGTATTTGAGAAGGTAAAATTTTGTTTTCGAAAATTTTGTGGTTACATCGTTTTGGTCAAGCATTCAACACATCTGACCGAATCTTAAGTTTCATTTTAGTATCTTAAATGAATAAAGATAAGCAACTAAAATTCATAGTTTATTTATTTAATTTAATTAAATTTACATTATATTTACCGACTCGTTAGTAACGTAGTGAAAATAGTCAAAATAGGAAATTTTTTCAATATTATAAATTTTATTCAGTTATTTTTTTAAGAAAAACATCTGTAAAATTAATCAAAAGCTTCTTTCCTAATTTTTTTCAATAAGACTCTTCATTTTTGCATATTTAGGCCAATTTTTTGGTCTTTAAATTCAATTTATGTGTGTAATATTATGGATTACTAATTAATAAATAATTTCTGAAATAAGAATTCGACAATCTAGATAATTTGTAACAATTATAATTGTTTTTTTTTTTTTTTCAAAACAAAAACGTACATATAATTTTGCAGATAAAATAATGTTGTTATCTGTGTTTTCACTGGCGATAACTGAAGCGAAATATTTATTTACTTTAACATACTGCCGATGGTATTTTATTGTATAAAAAAATTAAATTAAAGTATGTTAGTAAATTAATTACTGATGTCAAGAAAATAGTATGATTATAACAAAATTGCATTCGTGGATAAACCAACGATTAGCTGAGAGCAAAAATAACAATTTTTAAAAATTTAAGAAAATAATGAAATTAAGCCGAATAAATTTGCTTTTCAGTTGTGTAAAGGCATTGAATATTGTTTCTTAACCATTTTTTATTACTTAAGATATCAAATGAAAACTTTCGTTAAAATCACATCGTGAACAGCTGAGTTAACTTTCAAAATAAAATATTTTCATACTTAAAATAATAGCAAAGCAATATAAAGCGATATTTAAATTTAAGTTTAGTTTGCTTTGAGTAATATGCCTGATAAAATATTTCTAAACAATTACACTTAAATTAGACCTCAATAGTAAATTGCCTGAATTGTTCTTGTTCATCTCTTTCTTAGTGAGCATAGCTATTTTTTCTCAACTTAAATTTATAATAAAGTGTATTAGATAATAATACTAAAAAAATTTGTTAGAAATAAAAATTCACTAATATTTCTAGCGTTTTTGCAATAACTGATTTAAATTAAAATAAAGTAAAAAAAGCTCTTATCTCAATATAATTTATATCAAGTGACATAAAGTGGACTCTCAATAAATTTAACATAAAAATCATGATAAAGTGCTGCAACAAGCGGCGTACTTTAATATAAAATTATCTTAATACAAAAAAAAGAAAACAATAGAAAGACATTGAAATAGTTGTATTAAAAAAAGTCCATAAACATTTATGAAAATCAGAAAATAAATAATTTTAAAACCTAAATATTTCATTATTTTTAGAAAGTGTTCAGATCTATAAAGTTGTAATAAAATAGCGTGGATAAAACGCCCCAAGTAAATTATGTCTGTGTTTTTATGTAGAACAGGAATATTTTTTCTTTTGAATAAAAATCAATTAAACAAAACTGCTGTTGTTCATGTTATTTTTATTTTATATCCATTAATAATATTTAATTATATGTAGTCTTTTTTACCATATTATTAAAATATTTTATATAATAGCAGCCATCAAATTAATTAATTATGAAAATTTATTTGCTTTATAGTTGTTTATTTTATAGTGAAAATTATTAAATGTGGGAATTAAAATAATAAAAGATGTTAAGCGCTAGTACAATTGAAAAAAATATATAGGGAATAAAAAATGATGAACTTGCTTAATAAATTTACAAATTCATGGATGGGTGTTATTAGCAACAACTGTATGAATAGGTTTGCACTATATCAAAAATCTACCTAAGTACTGTAAAATAGTGTCTTTTTTTTGAGAAAAATAACTTATTTTAAAACTAACAAAATTTCTAGTTGTATACGATTTTTTTTTTAATTTTTCATTAAAATTAAATATTTTTTATCGTGTTACTTGGTTACTGTAATAGATATCACATTTAAAGATTGTTCACAAAACTCTCTTGAGTAAGAACTGGGTGCATTGCAATAATGAGCGTGGTACCTCCAATATAAAGTTAAATGTTATCGTGTAACTAGAGAACTGTGATAGGTATAGTCTTGAAATAATGCAAAAAAAAAACTCTGTTGTTAGTGTGCATAGCTGAAAAAAATGATAGGCGTGATACATCCTATACAAAGTAAAAATTATATTATTTTTTTAAAGAATTTTAACACATATAGCCTTAATTTTTGTTCTAGAAGCTTCCTTATTAATATGCGCACTCCAGCAAAATAATGCATGGAGTGAGACAATTGGCGTGTTATGAAGAAAAAAAATAAATAAATGAAGAGAACTGTAGGGAGAAGGGTCTTAAAATTTCATACAAGAAACTTCCATTTTAGTGTGCATAATTAAATAAAAAAAAACTGGGCAGATTGGTAAATTTATTGTGGTATGATTATTTCCACAGAGCGCACTAGGAATTGTTAATTCCCTATAAAATCTATGTTAATGTGCATACCAAATTAATTTTTGTCATTTATTTACTTTCAACTTTTACTTCAATTATTATTCCTTATTTAAATTATATAAAAAAATACTGTGGTTTCTGTATATATAAGTTCAAGTTTGTAGCTTTGATATGGGTAACTCGCACTGCTTAAATAAGCAAAATTCATAACACAAAATATTGTTGCTACAGATGACAATAAATGGTTTTGTCTAAATGCAAAATATATATATATATAACTTCCATCTGCTGCGAAAAGCTTAAACTAACTATCCTTTACAGTTTGATATTCTGAGCAGCTGTCAAGATGAATGAACTCGCAGCTGCTATCGCCTGGCATTTAAAAACACACATAATGAAAGAACCTAATAATAAACGCGAGGAAATTATTGTATTGCAAGTTGCGAAAATTGATAAACGGTAATCATGAATCAAACGCAATATTTTCTGAACTAATCCTTTTTGTTTTCGACTTCAATCTTCTGTTCGACGCTCTTCACTGAGAGACATGATTTCTTTGGATAAGATATTTAATATTTTTTTATAAAATGAAATCATAGAATGCACGTTTCCAACCATTTTCTTCTCAAAATGAAAAAAAAAAAATTTTTCACTCTTTAACTTTTTTCTTTGTAAGAGTTGCATATAAAATTAATACCTGAAAGTAGCATTAATTCCTATATATTTAAATTTAGATTAAGTCACATTCTTATATTTTTTTTCTTTACAAGTATCTCTTATTTCGATGAATTTTTTTTAAATGTATGTGCACTTTGACATTTCAATTCTGTTCTCAAAAAGAAAGAAATTCACATTCATTTACATTTTTTACTTATCGCTTGTAAGACACTTTAAGCATAAAAATTTACATCTTTAAATAATTCGTGGAAACAGAAGAAGGTGTGCTAAACAAGATCAAATAATTTTATTATTTTTATTGGTTTAAATAGTTTAATTTAAATTAGCTTTTTTTGCAAATGTAACAGAAAAATGCTGCTAATGAAAAAGAGGTATACAGCAATAATTTTCGTGGGCATAATAAGGCAAAAGTAATTAAGGACAAATTTGAGATTTATATGTAGAGCGACAACTATTTGCAATCTTTTTTTTAATAAGGATATCAATTTTGCTGGCCATAAAATAGTTGATGAAGCTTAATAACACTGCACAGTGGAGTTGACACAAAATATTTTAGAAAAATAATAAAAATTTTCAAACTCTTCGACGAATACAAATAAAGCGTAACATACTTGTAGCAGAAGAGTAACGGAGTTAACATGTGGATTTAGATGTAAAAAGCCTGGCCTTTTTATAGGTAAAAGAGCATACAAAAGTGAATTAAAATTTTTAAAAATTTTTTAAAATTTTGAGATTTTTTTTTAATAACAGCAGCCGTTTAGTAATATTAAGAGAGTTATGCTTTCATCATTTAGTAGGAAAACCCTAAAACTGCACTTTCACAAAAATAGAAAATTTCACTAAAAAATCTTAATTTTAAGTAAAAATCTGAATCGGGCATTCTTATTGATGGGATTATACTGAGTCATCCTTTTATTCAAATTGAGTAAAATCGCTTGCAAATTTATTTGGCCGATTTTTAAAATGTATGCAAAAAAATTGTGTGTACCTTCAATTCCGGATGCTTAGGTATGAAGCTTAATTTACACACTAATCAATACCCTGACAGGCTGTGTAAGTCGCACAGTGGGGCAGATTGAAAATTTTATAGAAATAACTTATCAATTTCTTAAAGGTTAGAAGCACAAAAAAAATTACAAAAATAATGAAAATGTATATTAAAATAAAAATGCTTAAAGAAAGAGAAGTGATGGAGTTTAAGTTGAACTAACAAGCAACGTAGTATAGACGCAAAATAGAAAATATTGAATGTACAGTTTTGGTATGGCTGCGGCATTTTTTTTTTTGTGTTTATCAGAAATGTTAACTCTAAAGTTTTGATACGGTTAATAAAATGTTTAACGCGAAGTGTAACACGTAAAGTTATCTCATACAGTTAATAAGTTCTTTGCAATTTCCAGCTTAAAAAACTGTCGGCCTGATATAATAAGCTGACCAGAAAAATTTTATTTCCATTTTGAGTTTTAAAAAAAATGAAGAATTTTTTACATATTTTTGAAAAAAAATCTCAACAAGAACAAAGTTTGTTAACTAACATATGAGCCCTTTGTTTTTGAAAGTGGTTAAATCATAGTTTGAAAAGAATCTAATTTATCAGATATTTCATATCAAATCCTAATAAAATAACAGAGATAAGCAGTATGCCATGAAAATTAACTTAATAAAATGTGTTTATTTTTTGGTTGGGTTTAAGTCTGTCTGTTCGGAAAGTTTGGCAAAATAATTAGTAATTTTATCATGTACTCAGGTTCAAGTATGGTCAAGTAATCCTTTTAACGTAACAACGTACATTAAAGAAAGAAATGGAAAAGTAAATTCGGAACCCTTACAAATGGACACGAAATCAACGTAGTTTTTACAAAATATAAGAAAAATTAAGAGAAGTAGTGAAGAGGAATATGAAACAAAAGACTCTTAGTATGTCAGTGGTAATTTTTCAAAAACGGAATCAGGTATGAAGACAGGAAAGCTAATTTTATTTTTCTTATGGAAATTACCAAATTTCAGAATTTGTTTCAGTATGGTTTGGTCTGAAAACAACCAATAAAACAAAGACGACCCAGGAATTACGAAGGATGAGTTTTCCAGCATGTAAGACCCATTACACGAAATCACATCCTTCTTCAGGTCGAAAGTATCTAAATGTATGAGCTGTATGTGAAAAAATATGATGAAAATAATACATCACGTGTGAAGGAGTGGATTTACAGGAAAATATTAAATACTGCCAAAAGTGTAATTCGCTAAAACTATAAATTGAAGCATCCAGTAATGAAGACGAGAAGTTAGATCTTATTGAATTTCATGATTTACATCTTAACAGTGCCGAACAGTCTAGAAAAAGTTTAACAGACGACATACAAAAAGCAATAGATAACTCAAGTCATTATTACGGGTTCACATTTGATCAACAGAAGCACTTTCTTATCCAAAACTTTCTGTTTCAGTAGCATATAATAAGCGCAACATGTACGTATACAATTTACGGTTTCTTAATTTCTACAATGAAAATGCTAAAATGTAAATATGGGATGAAACATTCGCCTCAAGAGGGTCATAGGAAGTTGGGTCCTGCATCTTAAAGCACATTTGGGACATTACTACCCAAAAACAGGTCATAGCTTACAGTGATGCCTGCTCAGGACAAAATCGTAACATTAAGAGAGCTTATATTTGGTTAAAAATTGTTTAGTCATCTAATAATAATTTTGAAATAGTTGATCATAAATGTATGGTATCCGGCCATTCTTTTTTTTTGCCAAATGATCAAAATAAAAGCATGTAAAAAGAAAACTCAGTTTTGGTAGTACAGAGGGCTCAGAAACATTTCATTTCGACAAAACAACTAAAAAAATCAACGAATAATAAAAAAAAAACACCAATGGAAAAGCTGTGTCTTCACTTAAAATACAATGGATCAGATTTCTAATAAATATTCCATTTAAGATGTTTTATAAAACTTTCTTGGATGACAATTCCGAATTCGAAGTATTGCACCTCTCACCTAGACCTAGAATTTACGAAAAAATTGATTTGCATCCATTAAACACAGCCATTAGACCAATAACAGAAGTAAAACGTAAAGATTTGATGGATTTACTATCCTATATCCCATTAGTTTTTTACAAATAATTTATTTCCTTAAAAACTAATAAACAATTTACTTACTTACAACGAAATGAGTTTGACTAAAATGTTAATTACTAATAAAAATGTTTCCTTGATGGTATAAGTCATTTAAAAAGTCATGCAGTTTAATTTTGATATTGGTATAAGTCATTTCAACCTTTCAAAACCACATTTCCTTTTAAAAATGGTGGCACTGCCTTACTGTCGAAAAATCATATTCAATAATACAAAAATATTTTTTCGACCATTAAAATGACTTATACCGCTTTCAAAATCAAGGACTTATATATTTTATTGGTTTTTTTAAAGGCACTTCATTTCTGAATAAAAAAATATTTATTTTTACGAAATTTTGGACTTGTCGCGTAAACTCTAAAATCCTAAAGCTATTGCACCGAAACAAATGCGATTTTGTAAAGCACTTATTTATTATAAAAGTATTTAATGACGCGGACATAAGTGTAAAAATTGAAATTTTGGGATTTTAGATTTTCAAGTTGGGAATATTAAGAAAAATTTCTTTTAAATATTTGAATATTTTTTTTTGGCATTATAAATTGGATTAATCTGACATTTAAATGTCTTTAAAAAAGGAGTCAGTACCAAAAAAAAAAAAAAAAAAAAAAAAATTAAAAAAAAAATATTGAATAATCGATTACTGTTGTCTATATGTATTTAATGCTTAAGATTATGTGAAAGCAACATAATGACCTTTTATCTATTAATTTATCTATTGATTTCTGATACATTCTTATTGGCTTGCTCTGTAATGTTGTTCTGGAGATTGCATGCCTTTTCTAGAAAATAGAATAAAGTAACCAAATATAAGGCCAGATCCATAGAATTAATTTAAGAAAAATATATTAAATTTAAATATAGCAGCTCATATTCTATGAGTTCTTGTGCGGTCTTTACAATTACATCAATCTTTATCTTGGTAGAAGTTATTTGCATGGTATTTCTATAAATTCACTTTGTTCTTCATTATCTGTATTTCATTTCAAATTTTTCCAATTTATGTTTGATCTTCGATTCTTATTAAGGACTAAATTGCTTTTAACAATTACCAGTGTTTTAAATAAAAATTTACTTGTTTATGTTGCCAAAGGCAACAGATGTAGTATTTTATTTAGATTTAAGAAAATTGCTTTACATAGTAAATATTACTTTTGTAAAGAAATGTGTTGAGAATTCTCTACTTTTACTGATAAAATTATTTAGAAATTAAAAAGGAGATTTCTTGTTGTTCTTTAATAGAAATTTCTATTTTGTCATTGATTTTACTAGAGAATAGTTGTGTGTTTAAGGCATTAGTTATTAATTAATGAAAAGTCTTCCGAAAAAGCAATCATTTAGTTCTATTAGTTATTTCAAATATTCCTTTAATTATTTTGACAAAGGCTCAGAACCTATCAAAATGTTTTTCATTTAAAATTATTTATTATATTGAAGCTTTTAAAGTGATTTTATTTATAGGAAACATGTGGGTAAGACCTTACACATTTTGGTTTATTATAAAAAACCTACTACATTTGTTATCTTACAAATTTATGGATATTTGTTACTTTATCATGCCTTAAGGGGTTAAAGGATTTTAAGGAGATTTGATCCTAATTACACTGTTACTTGGAAAATGGTATGAGCAACATTATACTTACATATTTTTCTCTTATCCTAACTTTATTCTAAGAGTCTACATAAAGTCATATATGTCCAAGCCAAAAATTAAAAAAGGTTTTAAAATTAATTAAAACTTCGCTGTCCCTCTTTCTCTCACTCTCTCTCCCATCTTGCTAGCGGCTTGATTTTTTACTTAATATTATTAATGCATTTGATTGGTTAAATAAAGGGTATTTTAAAAGGATTACTAATTTCGTTTTAATTTTACTAAAAGAAAATGTGTCTAATATTAATAAAACTCACTTAATGAAAAAGGATTTAAGCCCTTAATGTGTGAATATATTGTAAGCCATGTGGTCGTATCGTCTGATGAGTAGAGAAGTTCAAAGCAATCATAATTTTAAGGTGATTGATTGCCACGCTCTTCGCAAAAAGACGAATGTTGTGTTTCAAAAGTAAAATCGGTTCCTAATCGACTAAGATAACTGAGTTGACACATTTCTAACGAATTTTAACGCACGCTCAAAGGGAGAAATTATAGCTGAGCTGATAGAAAAAGCCCTTGCATATTTTAAAGATTTTATTTCTTCCCAGATTCAAGTTTTATTAAACTTTGAATTATTATAATTTTTTTTTTCATAATTATAGATTCTTTTTTAATGAAAAATAAAATTAATTTAATTAGTTAATTAACTAAGAATTTTGCTTTTATTTTTTATTTTTTTTTATTCAATCCAGCTAACTAAAAATTTATACGAGTATATTTATAACTTGAAAAAAATAAAATGTTTGAAAGCAAAAATATTATTTTCGTTCTAACAGAAAAGTTTTAAAACCTATGGAAGAAAGAATGTTTTGAAAATAAAACGATATATGGTGCTTTTTTACTTTACGATTGTGCAAAGTTTTAAGGTATTTAAATTGATTATTTAATTATAGATTCGATAATTGAGTCAATAAAAAAAATCATTAAATTTCATTAAAATATAAATAAAAATTATTTCTGCGCTGATAGAAAAGCACTAAGTCTTATAAAATAAAAACTGTTTTTGAAATAAAACAGTTTCCTGTGTTTTTTATATAAAACGATTTTTTTAATTTGTAATTGTTTCAGTTATTTATTTCATTACATTCGTTTTTTTTGTTTTCTCAATTAAAAATGTAATTGATTTAATAAACTATTTAATTTGAAAATTTTGTATTTATTTTTTAATTAAATATATAAATGATCCTACTCAAACTTTAAATGTATTTCAGTCCAAAACAATTAAAACTTTTAACGAATGGAAAAACTTTTTTTTTTGTGCTGGTGAAAAACACCCAGTCCTCTGGAAACAAATTTTTAATATAATATAACTTTCTGTTGCATTTCATTTATACATTTTATTTAATTTTAAATAGTTTAATGAAAATATTAAATGAATTATTTAATTAGAAAATTTTATTTCTAGATTTTTTTAATTATAAATAATTGAGCCAATTAAAAATTTTCAAAAAAAAAAAAAAATAAAATTTTTTTTAAAATAAATATTATTTTAATAATGATAAAGTTTTAATCATGTTAAAGATTTTATTCCTAAATTCAAAAATACAATCATAATAGGAATATAGTTTTTCTCCGCTTGTCTTTGAATAGGTTGATTGTAAAGTCTTGCGATAAAATAAAAAAAATAGATAAAAATCTCTTTAATATATCTTTCAGATTTTGATTTATTTCGTAGAATTATATGATTAGCAGTTAGTTTCCTGTTAGAAAAAATTTATTAAAAAAAACTTAAAATTTATAATTTAGAATCTTTATGTTAATCTGCGCCAATTGTTCTAAATTCCTTTTTATGGGAATATTTAGAAATATATATCCATATCAACATTTGCTACTGCTCATCAGTGGCTTCTACCAAACTTTTGTATAAAAAATGCAAGAGTCTTATATCTTAAATTGATTAAAAATTACTATATTCAACCAACAAAATAAAAATTCAACAAAAACTCGTAAACCTTTTAGTACCAATTAAAACTAAATTGAAATATTTACTAATTTTCATTTTTATTATAATATATTTTTTTCTTAAATTTCTACTACTGCTATTAGAAACCATTGATAAGAATTGAAAGTTTAGGGAAAAAAATACAAATTGTTAAAAATTTTTACAAAGAAGTCATACGGATATGCTTTCCGCATATTTATTATATTATTTAATAAATTTTTTTTAAATCAATAAAAAAAAAAAATGAAAGAAGACAAAAATTGTTAACAATAAATGAACCAAGAAACAGGTGTAAAAAGTGAATAGTTATAGATTCAAAATAATGGAAGAAAAAAAAATATGAGGAATAAAAAAAAAAAATTGTCACATTTTTGTCTATCTTAGCACTTAGGATACATTTTAAAGTTTTATAATTGAGCTTTTTTTTTAATATTTTATATGCCTCCATGAAATAATGAATACTATTAAGTCTACAGTGGTCTATAATATTGCAGCATCAAATTTATCCTCTACTTTCAATCCGTCAGAAAAAAAATCAGAATAATTTTTGCAAAAAAACAAAACACTTTTGAAGAACAAAGGCGTAAGGACGATGAAGATCGTTATCGCAACATAATCAATGATTTTTTGTTTGCAAATATGGATAACAGTAAAATGCACGAAATGTGGTTTCAACAAGATATCGCTACGCACCATACGGCGACTGCTGACTTCGACCATTTGAAATAAAAGTTTTGCTCGAGCTTAAAAAATCCCCTTTTATACTCACATATTCGGACAAGATTTAAAAAATATAAAAGTTGTTTATTGATATTTAAGTTTATTTTCCACTTAAAATTATATTAAGCTTTGAAACTAAATCTTGGTTGAATAGATACATTAATAAACAGAAATGTTCTATTTGTAATGAATATAATCCACAAGCTACTGCCAATAATAAGGATTACTTTCACAAAAGATCACTATTTATTGTAAGTCATAGGATAACGGAATCTTTGATCTATATATCTTAAAAATCTTTGTTTGTTGCAGATATATATGGACCCTTAAGAGTATCTTTTGTAATTAATTACACTTCCACTGGTTCCCTCTACATAAGCTCTACAAAGACATAACTTGATTCGCAGTATATAATACTGTCGTATTTTTGTAGATAATGGCAACCATTAAGTGCTTTAAAATTAAGTAATTAAACGTCTGCTTTACGAAAATAAAGAATAAATAAATAAGGGCTGACACAGAAAAATTAAGAAAGAAAGAAAACAAAAGAAGAAGAAGAAGAAAAAAAAATCTGTTAAAGTAAATTTTTAAGTGCACATTGACAATCTTTAAAACACAAAAAGGGTTTTTTATGTTTAAAGAATTTTGTTTTATTTACAGAAGTTGAAAAAGCTTAGCACATTCTTGGAAATAATTTTTGCTTTCCAACATTCTACAGCTGGTTTAAGGACTTTGCATCCGTATGAAAATAATGTTGCCAGCCAAATTTATAACAACATTTTGCTATTAAAATGAAAAAGTAATTAACTTCATATAAATTTAAAAGGTGAAAGATATTTGGGAAAATGCAAAAGGACTTAAAAAGATAAATTAAAAAAATTTCAATTTTATTAATTCGTTTTATTCACTTTCATTTATAAATGGCAAAAAATATGAGATCTCAATTTAAAACAATTCTTTCTAAGGTTCTTTTTATTAAAAACAAATATTTACTTTAATTATCATCTAAGACAATCGTTTCTACTCATTTAAAATACAAAATCATTGGGGTCTTCTAGACTGTAAACAATTTTCGATTAATTTTCTTTGGTTTACTATTATTATTTTTTTCTTTAATATCTTTAGTTCTGTTGCATGCAACACGCAATCAGTGAAATTTTGTATTCTGACAATTCAGCAATATTTGTTAGACATTGTTTTCTACAAATATATTTTCTTAGGAGAATTTATTTGTTAATAATAAATATGAATTACAATAAATACAGACTTTTACAAGAGTTAAAATGTTACGAAATGGATGTGAGATGATTATATGTCTGGCAAAGATATTACCACAAGTTATTTCTTCATAAGGATTTTTTATAGTGTGGCAAGAATAGAAGGTTGCAAAAATTTAAGTTCTTAAAGTTATTTAAATAAAATAAAAGTTCTCAAAATTATAGAACTATTTGCTTTAAGCATTAAACTAAAATGTTGAAATGATTTATTATATATTTCTGAAAAAGTTTTTAAAGTTTTACAACTTTAAATTAAATTAAAATAAAATACAAAAAAAGTTTTCTTAATGCGAGCGATGGGTTCTGTTTTAAAAAAGCGCCACTCCAATTCTCTAGATCACATAATCACTCCATGTATGGATCAAAATGTATCATATCAGGCTTGCCATTTCGAACTGAAGTACCTAGCGATGTTTCTGATTTTTCAGATAAGTCGTTTATCACGCATTAAGTGGAAAACGGATTTTTCCTGCCAATACCTGGCAGCCAACTGGTGTGGATACTGATTGCCTAGTGCCCCATTAATGCCATCATCATCATCAGCCACATTTTCTTGATGATCTAAAAGTTTTCCCAGTATCGAACCTCAGCTATCTAAATGCAGCATCTTAAACTGGTATTGTGGCGAAGCTACTGATAGCCGAGAGCGGACTTAGCGCTCTCCAAATCCTGTTAAATTCCAAAGCAGCCGCTGTCAGCAGGTAAACACCTGCTATAGGACCCAGACTGTTAAATAATTGAATTCAGTTTTATTTGAAATGGGATAAATGCTAACCGTTTGATAAATTTTATTTTTTTTAAACAGGAAAAATACTTAAGGGATAACCCCTAGTTATATAATGTATTGCATTGCAGGACTTAGTATATTAGGTCCTGGAAACTTCTCGAAGAAAAAAATAATTTTCTCTGTAATACCTATTGTAGTTCATTGGCCAATCAACTGCGTGTTACGCGCACGATATTATGGATTTTAAGAACAGGTTCCATGCTTTCATTAGAGCACAATCTGTATTATTAAAGATAAAACAGTCAAACATATTTCACATGCATCTGTGCTCCAGTATATCAATGGAGCTTGAAGCCCTTAAGTAACGGGTGTATTCTATTTTCGGTATGAGTGATTTATATCTTGCAATGTTTTAGAAATTTGAACCCTTATGCACAGAAGTTCTACAGAATATTGTACTTAATCTGTAATTACGGGTGGTTAGATTTAAAAGAATAAAAAGCTTGTGATGTTCTTCGCATGAAAATTCAATTTGATCTTCGATGGACTTAACACATTTTTCATGTCTCAAAAAAAGATTTCAAGGGCATAGGTTTTTTGAAACGATGTAAAAGATATTTCGCTCGATCTGATCTCCTTACTATTTAGAACATGCACATCCGGCGAAGAACGGAACACAACTCTCTTGAGGGGCCGGTGCTACAAAGTCTGTTTTGGAGTTACTCGACTAAGTACAAGAGAGTGTTATAAGCCTTAAAGCTGATAGTTGGGGATCCAACATGAATTGTATAACGGTATTTTATCGATACTACAATAAAATGTGCTCTAATGAGATAAGAAATTTGGTTCCCAAAATTAGCACATTTTTGCTTACAATACGCTTTTCATTAAGAACTCATCCATTTTTGATCGATCGGCGAGTAATTTGCACTATGAGACAGAATTCGTTTTAAGCCCAACAGTTTTAATTTGATTTTCTATTTAATTAAATCAATCAAAAATTTAATCAAGTTTCAAATTGAAAACAAATAAGACTTAAAACAGGCTTGTTTGGGTCTTCATGTCAGTTTAACTTATGGGGAAAAAACAAAAGTATTAAAGAAAGGAAAAAGAATGGAGAAATGGATGATTAAAAACGTAAAGCAGGTGACAACAAGAAATTCAGAAAGTTGTTTATCTGTTTAAGTGTAGATAAGAAAAGTTTTTCAATAATTTCACTATTTAGATATTCTATTAAGATAAATGCGCCTACGAAAAATAGTTTTCAAGATTGGTTGATGCCAACATATGTCTCTTTTTACCCAAGTTGAGCTTTTATCTTTAGGTTAACTGTGATAAATCTCACAGCTACTTTTACCGTTATTTAAGTTATCTAATTAATAATAATTAATACTATTTTTGCAAGTTTTATACGCAAATAAAAAAAGCGGAATGAATTGTTATGCTTAGTTTTTTTTATGTATTATCATTTTCATAATTTTCTATCTACGTTTAAAAACAATGTTGTTGTTAAAGTTAAAGTAAATGTTTATATGATAAAAAAATTGAGTTATTTTTGTTTCTTCCTTTATATTTCTGAATAATGAGCATAGCTGTCGCAAGTTTCCTTCTCATTTTAATCCCTAAGTAATGAATAGGTTGTAAGAGTCAAAGCGTTTATTTTTTATATGCTTTACAAGTCTGCTTCCCCTTTTAAATGTATCTATTTGTGAACTTAAAAGCCCCGAGTCATCACAAAAAGCCAACAAGAGTTGTTCTTTATTCTTCTAACACTTCATATATCTTTTCTGGTTTCGGCGCAAGGAAACTAATGATTTATATTTTTTCATGTTTTTTAAGCTCCTCCTTTTCAATGTAATCAGTTTGAAAGTTTTTTTTTCATTAATAACATGTCAGTATCGGTTAGAAAAAAGTCTTTTTATTTTAACAGTGCAGTCACACGGTCAAGTTTTTGTTCAATTCTCTTTCAAGAAATTTACACACATTGCTTGTCAAAATTCACAAAAATTGAAAGCTGTGACGTAGGCTGCACGCAATTTCAAAGCAAGTTTTTAAGCAAGATGTCAAGAAAACACTGACAGCAGAATTTTTAATACAAATTTAGAGGGAAAAACGTCAATCAGCTGCTTTCTTGAATGTAATTTGAAAGACTCAATTGAACGAAAACTTGAAAGCAAATTCTCAACAAGTTCTTAAAGTGTGAGTGTATTGGTTAAGAAATGAGAGCAATTTTAAAACTTGAATGAAACTTGAATGAAAACTTGATCGTCTGACACCCTAGTAAGGAAAAAATTTTCGTTCAAAATGCTTACGTTTAAAATGCTCTTAATTATAAATAAGTTATGTAAATATATTACTTGACAGCTAGAAAAATATAAATAAATAATAAAAATACAATTATCGAAATATGTATTTGGGACGTCGATCGTCGTTAGTTATTTTCAACACATTAATATTTTCTTGTTGCTTGTTAAATTTTTGTAAAAACAGCTTTTTGGAAAATATTTGAATAAAAATATTTGTGTTAATAAATATTTCGTTTGCTGTTGGATCACACATGCCAACCCCAGGGCCTGGCTAAGACTTTTTGTATTTTGTAAGGATTTAAGCTGCGACTGTATACTATATACTATAATATTTTTGTAAGTTGTTAAATAATGAGCTCTATATTTAATGCACACTTAGAAAAATTTATATTTTTTTTAACAAAGGAAAACAATTGAAAAAATAAAAATAGAAAATCCAATAAGACGGGCTAAAAGTTTTCCTATGGCACCTTTTTTATTTCTTACACTCATATTTTTGTCATGTATTCTAAAAGAAGCTAAGGCCATTACAAAAATAATGTGCCAAGGTCCATTGATTTGTTCTACGTTTGGTTTTGTATTGTCAAGCATATGGTCCATAACAGCTACTCCTGTTTTATTTTAGTAACAATGCATGATTGCTTTCGTTTTTTTTTTTCTTAACTGTTGATAATAATATAACGGCCTTTTGTTTTTTTTTGGAACTTCACGTTTTGGATGTTTTTTCATTTCCTGTGGAAATGCAACTTGTTGCTTCTGAGCGCATCAGAAAAACCAAGACCAATAGCCATTATTCTCTTACATACATTGATCTAGCCGTAAAACCGCTATCAGCAATGATTGTTATTCTTGATAACTTGCATCGCAATGCAAGACGCATAAGATCGTTTTCTCGCTGTTTTTCTGCACGAATTTGGCTCTGCACTCTGCCAGAATATATATTACTCTCTAATGGGAAATGCGTTTTTGCGTCACAAGCCCACCATATTTAAATGCCATATTTTGCAAAGATTTTTATATTTGTTTTTACTGCATTGTATACAAATAGCCTGGCTGGGCCCTGGTGGTACAAACATGAATAATTTTTCCCAGAGCAATTACAACGCCTACATATATATATTTTTATAGGAAACACTTTCGTTGAGAAATTCATAAAAAATTAACTAGAACCATCTATGATATCTATGTACAAAATTATAAAAAAAAACTCTCAAAAATGCCTGGCCAGGCCCCGGTTATTGCTTAAGGGTTAAGCAATATTTTTTATGGGATAATTTTATGTATTTAATTTATTGAATCAAGTCTGTGAATAAAATGAAATACAAAATCTATTCTCTTTAAAATAATAACTAAGTTCGCAAGCAATCTAGTCTAACTAAATAAATTAAGATTTTAAGCCCTCAATGTGTGGCAATTCTCTTTAATACTAAAATATGAATACTTAGAAAAAAAAAATAATAATGAACGTGATTTTTGTATATCAGTTTCTTAATTTTTTAACTGACTTCCAAAAACGACTTATCCTTCGTCAGTAATCTTTATAGTGGTGCCCCCAGAACGAAAGTAATTTTTTAACTGACTTAATTTTTTTTTTTAATTCAAAGCTGATTTAAAAAAAAAACGTATAATTATAAAACCTAAGAGGTGTCTCCACACAATATACCACATATCTATCAAATCATACCGGAAAACCATTAAAATATTAACAATAAAAGGAAGCATTGAAAATATAAACGTTAATATAAATGGGTGTCCCTTTGTAACCTAAGCTGATTTATGTGGTGCTATCTTTATAGTCAAATACTTCAGAATTACACAGAATATGAGCTTCTAAGTATTATATCACAACAAGTATAAAATTGAAAGTTAAAGGGTGCCCCCATATATGACACTATATGTTGTTGAACCGTTATATAACAAAAAAAAATTGGATCAGAAAAAAATAAGCCCTTAATAAGCGAAAATTTTCTTCTCTACAATTATTTTTCTTTTTCTTCTTGTAAAAAAATTTTTAGTTTTAAATTTTGACTCTTAGTGTCTTCACGTGAACCGCTTGTTAATCAATAACAAACAAAGCAAACCATTAAAAAAACTTATTTTGAAGCCTTTGTTTTTGAGAACCAAATGAAAACTGCACGTCTACATTCAAAAATTAAAAAAAAAAAATAATTTTATTATCAAAATCCTACTGCAGGTAGAATTGGATGGAATGGGAATAGCATCTATAACATGCCGAGTCTTCCTTAAAGAAAGGCTAAAGCACAAACATCAGATTGGAGACCATATCTGACAATTTCAGTTTCGTTACCATCTGTCACATGCAGTTTGATAGGCAATGCTGGATGACCAAAGCTTTGTTGGGCTTAGCAATTAAGGATCTAAAATGGCGGCGTGGGTAGAGGTTTGATTATCAATACCCCTTCGATGAGTACCCGACAAATTAATTAATGGAATAGAGGTAACGTTGAAACTGACTTTTTTTCTGATCTTAAAGATTTTAAGAAGCCATTGCATTCTATCTTTAATAATTTAAATTTATTATTTGACGAAGGCTGCATCAGAATATTGTTAACCAAATTTTATTTGTTTGTTTATAGTCATACCTTGATAAGTAAATTATAGAATAAATATGTTTTTATTAATAATATATTATGGTTATAAAAACTATATTATATTGTGATACTTATAAAAATTTTGTTGTGATTAGAATTTTTGCAATAATTATTGATTTTAAACAACAATATTTAACGTTTTCTGTGTAGTAGCCACATTATGTAACTAAGAACTGATTTGTAGTTACAAAAGTATTTCGCTAAAAAACTATATTTTATCCACCACAACAATATATTGTTACAAAGAACATAATATGGTTTTTGTGTTTTGCTCTGTGGGAAGTTTTGATAAAGTAAATGTGACAAAGTATGAAGGAAAGAGATCTAAAAATAAATGGTTCGTTTTTTAAAAATCATAAAAGTAAAATGGCTTATCTTTCAAATGGCATTAGAACTTACCCTTGACCACAAGATATTAGTCGGAAAGTTAGTCTATTTCATTAGAAAGAATTATGATGGCTAACAGCTTAAACACGAAAAGGAATCACCTGATGAAGATACATAAATTAAAGGGTTATATTTTCGATCCCTTTTGATAGTTTTTCGATGATTTTTAAAAGATACCTGCAAATTTAATACATTCGCAACAATTTATCAATGTCATGATAATGTCCGTGTTGCGTAACTGAAAAGAAGCAAACCACAGTGATAAGTTTGTCCATCATTAATTACATCGTTTCACCTAATTTTTTGGTTACAAACAAAATTTTAAAACATAAATTTTTTCACACCGAAATATGTACGAATGCTATCTTAAATGTTCTTTTTAAACGTCTAAAAAAGAAAAGTATGAAAATAAAAATAGAATTCGGAAATATTTTTTCTTGTAATTACAACTTACAGATTGCTCCTAAAAAAAGTACATGAATTTCAAAAATTTAAGGATGCCATTATATACAGAATACATGATTTTTACATGTCTACGGAGCCGTAACGGATACCCATTTGAAATTTAATATATTTGGTATCACTAAAGCGCAAAATAGTAAAAAGTAATAAAAAATTTTACTTAAATAGAAGAAGGTGTCCATTTAGGTGACAAAATTTGTTTAACGGTTGTATAGTTATAGTCAAATACTTAAAAATTACACAGAACATAAACTACTATTTCTGCTATAACAACAAGAATAAAATTGAAAATTAAAAGGTGTTCCCTTTTATGATAGCATTGTCTGCATATGGCGTTATTTTTTAACCCTTATAGAGAGAGACTTAAAATTTACAGGGAACATATATTGTTAATTTTCTTATAACTGAAATTTAAAATTTATAATTAGAAATTAAAGACTGTCCCGATATATGATACTGTTTCATACATATGGCCTTATATTTTGAACCCTTATAAAAAGAGGTTTGAGATCATCACAGAACACGTTAAGTCAGTTAAACAAAAATACATAGTTTAAAATTTAAAATTAAAAACTGTATCCATAGGTGATGTTATTATATGTATGTAGCATTATCTTTTGAAGTTTTATCAGTATGAAAAACTTAACTTAAATAAATTAAAGAATTGTTAATTATTTTTAATATAATAATTATAATTTTGAGATTGGCAAAAGCTCACGTAATTTCTAAATTTATTACAACAGAAAATTTATTTGCAAAAGAAAAAATATTTACAAGATGTTATGCAGCAGCTTTTCTGAATTGTTGCAATGCAGCATCATATACTCAAAGAATTTTAACATTAACTTTTTTCAGTTTATTTAAGAAATTTTCAGTTAATTTAAAAGTGAATGAAAATATTGTTGTTTTAGGAATAAAATTTTTAAATAACTTTTTTTGACTTTTCTTAGAGAAATAAACGACAAAAGGTACTGATTTTCGGTGCAGTCAAAATTTTCAATTCATTTTTATCATGTGATGATTATAGTTGGCCAATGATTCTAATTGAGTTTGAGATTTTATTCTTAAGCTATAAAAGCTTTAAATTGGCAAGTAATTGAAAAATCAATTCAATTAATGATTTGATGTACCAACGTCTTATTTCGTAAGTCTTAACTTTTAATCATAATGTAATTATATTTTAGTTTTATGATTTATATAATAAAAAATAGACGCCCTTAAAAAAGTAGTCAAGTATCGACGAGACGTCGGGTGAAATGGTAGTTTAATTTATTTTTTTAATTTCTTGACAAAAATGTACCTCTTAATACAGCCCTCATATTTGTTTATTCATTAACCAAATTTATGATGTAATAATTCCTTAACAAAAAAAGTTCATTTGTTTTGCTTTTATATTTTCTATGACAAATCATAATTTATAGTGCTGCTTTAATAGCAGCATTATATATTTGCGATATTTCTTGTTTTAATATTTTAGAAACGTCACAATAATTTTTTTAGTTATATATGTTTTGTCTTATGAAAATGTTTTATCTTTAATTATGTTAAATACCTACACCCTTTAATCGAAGAAAGGGTAGTAAAATATATCGATATATTCCCTTGAAAATAAAAAGAAATTTTTATGACACCGAAACTCATAATAAGAATAAAAATTAATATTTATGGCGGTAATTTTTATTAACATTTTTACTTAAAATATTCATAAGAAATCAATTAGGGCATTTTGGTATTAATCTTAGAAATGGTTTCAATAACATGAGAGAAAATGTGGCAGTATAGTGAATATAAGTGAGAGACATTTTATATGACAACTTCTGCGTAGTCTTAACATTAAAATTCCAAAATTATATATTTTCTAATCTCCTTTTATAAATATACTTTGTATCTCCATTACTTCCTAAAGAATATGTAAATGCGAAGTTTGTTATAAAAAAACCCCTCTTGTTTTTTGTTTTCTTTATAAATAACCTCGTCATATTGATCTATTGTTTATGTCAGTGTGCTTTTTGTTCTTTCTTTTGAAATATTATTTGATTCATACACACATAAATAAAATAAAATATTCCTTTCTTTGCTTTAATCTTACTAATGACCAAAATGTTCATATATCATGATTTACACTTTTTGTTATAAAACATTATTAAGATAGTCAAAATCATAGACAAATGTATTTTAACTGAAAAATAAAGGATTAAAGTTGAGTTGATGGAATGAAAATATTTGTTAGTGTAAAACTTGACATAAATAAAGAGAAATGGTTTTTTTCCATAGTAGGTGGTAAAAAATATATATTTTTTTTTTGTTGAAAAGACAAATATTATATGCGGCTTTTATATTTTATTTAATTTTTTTATTTTTCTATTTTTTTGCTCTGTTTACCCATGTTTTCTGTTTCGGTAACTGCTTGCGTGCTTATCGTTGTTCTTTTAAATTTTCCTTTGATAACGCTTTTAGCAGTCTGACATTTTACATACAGTCACTTAGTTCTTTCTGTTTTAACTCTGGTATTTAATTTTTTTTATTATCGTTTTTTTTTTCTATCGTATAAATATTTATGACATTTTATTTCCAATTTTTAGATTTAAGTGGTTTCATGTTTTAATATTTATTATAACTATTGGGATTTTTGTGATTTTTTTTGAAAGCAAGAGTAGGTGTGTGTCGTTGACCAGTAGTTTCGTATTCACAAGAGAGGCACATAAAAGCCATTTAAGAATATCCTTAACTAATTAACTAACAGACAAGATATATATTTATGGCATTTAACGTAACCATTAAAAGGTTTCCTGTTAATGATAAAAATTAAGTTTTTGACTCATTAAAAACTTAAGATAATTAAAGATTAATAACGCGATAAAAAAAAAGATAATTTCATTTTTAAAATAAATTTTTGTAATTTGTATTGTAAGCGTGTACACTAAAAAAAATAATCTCAATTAAAATTGCAAATATTGTGATCAAAATAAAAATACAATAAATTATTATGTTTGTTTAAAGCTTTAAACTGGTGAAACAAAGAAATGATATTTTAAAACTTTTTTATGTATGACGAAAGTTATATAAAAAACAATTAAAAACAAAGAAATTACTGGTTCCAATTTAATGAAGTGTTAAATGGTCTATCCTTTTTATACCGCTTTTTATATTTAAGTTTAGTTTTTTAATTATTATAGAATTTAAAAAACCTTCCACGATTTTGTGGCTTTTCCGCTGCAGCTTCATGATCACCTTAATTTAGCAAATGTAAAAATCTTTTCTTTCATTGCAAAAATTATTTGTTTACACAGGATAAACTTATTTAGGTATGCGTTACATAATCTTGTGAATAATGTACAAATGTTTTTAGTTATTATTTATTCATCAACTTTTAATTATTTATAAAATTGAAGGTAAAAATAATTGAACATATTAATTGATGCTTTATATGAGATAAAAAGAACTGCTTGTCTCTCAGTTTCAGTAAGGAAAAAAATTAATTATTAAAAAATTAGCCGTGCATAGTGCACACTTTGAAAGAAGTAGTGTTGAAAACCATTTTGACTCACGAAATTGTATACTTATAAATATACAAGTATAAATCTTTTATAATTCAAATATATTTTCATAAATGTGTGCCTTAAAAGTTTTTCCTTTCACACATTCCACTTTTCGAATTCCGCTATTTTTAAATATTTCATAAGACTTTGGCTTTTATAACAGGCCATCTGGCCACGTCAGGTACAAATTAAATATCCAAGCTTTACCGCGAGTTCATATTTTCTTCAAAACAAGTATTATAATACTAAAGCAAGATCTATTGTGATAAGTAGAGCAAAGTATGAAAAAAATGGCATGCTATGCTAAACTAACTATGATACTGTTAATAAGCAGCACAACAAAAAAATCTTTAAATTGTATGGACTTTGTCTTTGTGATTTAGTCTCTGTACTTTAATTTCTAAATTAGTTGGTTCAATATATAATATTTTTAATAAATACAACCCAAGATCGATGGATGCATAAAATACGGAAGGTTATCACGCCAATGCTATTTTACTAGTCCATAAATTTATAATAATATTTTTAATTTCTTAATAAATGTAAAAAATAAAAATTTATAAACTTAAGCCAAATTGAAAATTATTTTTTTATTCAAAAATTAAAGTAGAATAATTTTTCCACTGACACGATCGTTTTTATGCAAAAATAAACACATTTTTCAGTCATTCTATTGAATAATAAACGGATAATACAAACAAAAGTACATATTAATAAAAACGATAGTCAATCTTCCAACTTTTTTCCCACAAAATCTTTAATGCACCACAGCAAAACGCCAAAAAAAACTTTATTCCACATCTAGATTTATTATAGTAACTTTTTTTTTGATAAAATTCCTATTAAAGAATTTATACACCTCAGCTTTAAAAAGCAAATAAATATCTTTATTTAAATTCATGCAATACAAATAAACATGCAGTGTTAGCATTCCATGAACACTCCTACATTCAAACATGTTTAATTGATTTTTTTTTGTAGATATTGACACTGAAAATGTATGTACTTTTGTAAAACTTGTTATATAAATTGGGTAGTTAACAATTTATTTAAAAGAAAACATGAAACAATATTACTGAATTGGATGTAAAACAAAAAAAAAAAAAACAAAAAAAAAAATCAACGTAAAATACCACTTTTAACGTCTGAATGAAAAAATAAAGAAAAAAAATTGAAAAGAAACTTAAAACAAAACATCAGGAGTTGTCGAATTAAAAAAATAAATAAATCAAAAATAACAAAAGACCTAAAAATTTAAAACAGCTTTTTTTTAAAGTATAAGCGCCTCAATTTTGACAGCATACTCTGGCAAATGATAGTGGATAAAACAACACTTAAGCAATGCTTTAACGTCACAACATCATCAACACGCCGAAGGAATGTACAGCGCCGCCGTAAACGGAAGTATGAAAAAAAAAAAACAAATTTTGTAGATTCGTCGTCGGAGATCGTTACGAACCACTATCAGTGATTTTCTATTTGTAAATTAGACGACAGTAATAGCACTACATGACATACGGTGAACGCACGCACTGACTAATTGAATTTTGGCGACATGTTGATTCAAAGAAATAATAATTTTCCTTTAAACGCGTCATCAAAAACAGTACTGATGACTACTTTCAAATGTTATGTGTTGATATTTATGATAAAAAAATTTTCTATTTTAAATAATTTTTTTTTGTATTTTGTTTTCCAAATCTAATTTCTATCGGGAGTAAAAACACCAATAAAGTTTGGCGGGGCACTAGATCAGGTAGAGAAAATTTAAATACGCCAATAAATCAGACAAAGTAGCGAACGGGATGCTGCTGGAAATCAGCATGATCGGTCCATGTTCTTCGAGATAGCCGGCAAAACTCTACGCCTACCTTTAGTTTTTCAAGATCATTTGAAATAATGACAAATGTATGGGGGGATAGAGAATTAAAAAAAAAACTTACAGAAATATCACAATGGGGTTAATATTTAAAAAACTACAAATAAATTCTTTTCTCTAGTTTCTTACTCATATAACAGGGATATCGTAATTGCCATAAATCACAGCAAAGAGAAATAACTCGTTTTGCAAGCTTTGAAATAGGAAAAAGGATTCTTATGATGATTCGTTGTTTCAGTGTTTGCTTGTTCTAGAAAATAATTTAACGGTAAATAACACTGCAAGAAGTAGCAAAATTTATTAAAGAACTTTTAAAACGTATTGCTTATAACTTAAAGTATATGTAAAGATATAACCAAGTACTTCAACCCTTTTTTAAAAATTCCTTTTTTTAGACATAAGAAATATAAGAAGATAAATCTAAATTCATTTGAATTATTTTGATATTTAAACAGAGTAATAGTTCTGTTAGTTCCTGCATAAAATGCTAACAAATTAATCGTTTGGTAAGGTTACTTTTGAAAGTAATTTGCAGTAGCCCAGGTAATGGATAAAGGTTTTTTTTGTTGTCAAAGAAGTCTGTACATTCTACAATCCCTTAAATACTATTCTCTTTTGAAAAGATCAACAATAAATAAGATGGTTATGAATAAATTCCCTTTCTAAAATTAATTTATTACTATTAAAATGATTGTAACATTACATATATTGCTCGTTTGTAGCATGACCGTCATAAATCAAATTAGTTGATTTTATAATTTAAGAAAAACAAGTTTTTGCTAATGGCTAAAATTTAAATTAAAGTTTTGCTTTTTGTAAGGAATTATTTTTGTTTCTCATGTCTGTCAAATCAATGAAAAGTGTTTTATTTAGATTTTTTATGTAGATTTGAATTTATTAAAATTCAGGTAGGATATAAAGGAATAGTAATCAGTATAAGACTAATATTTAAAAATTATAAAATTTAAATTTGATATCTACCATTTTTTTATTTTATTATTAAATATGTGTGAAACAGAAATAATAAATAAAAATCGTAATTTGTAATTTTAAGCACATCATCCATGAACTGAGTTAAAATACTTTAAAAAAATCGAAGTGAACACTGAAGAAAAAGGTTTAATAAAATTAAATTTGTGGCAATTAATGCCATACCGATGGGTTTTTTTGCACCTGAATTGCAGCATATTGATTTAAACAATTTTAGCTTTCTATATGTAGAGCAGTAAAATCTACGAACAATTTATTTGGTGTTGTAATTCTCCTCTATTTAGTAAGACAAGACCATTTAGACTATTTGATTGATTGACATTAATAACTATCCTTAGGAGTACTTGAAACAAAAACAAAAACATACATAAGCCCCCACGACCCCCCTGAAAGTCCGAAAGCTGGGTCAACCAACAAAAGCTGATACCCTCATTTTCCCCAAAAATGTTACTTGAAATTAAATCAAGTAAAAAATATAAATTTATTTAAAATCCGTAAATCACCCAATATTTGTTTTTTTTTAAATATGTCTCTATTCAAGTGCCGCTTTTTGGTGCTCGCGTTCGATTTCCGGCTATAACAATTGAATTTTTTAACTTTTAACTTGATTTTCTTTTTTACTTCTTTATCTCTCGAATCGTAACAGTTTAAAAGGCAAGGCCGGATTCATCAAATTCAGCCACTTTTTGAAACATCATTTGAGTTCAACAAATAACAATAATATTATTGTTATAATAATATTGCTGTTATTACAGCTCTTTTTTACGCCTTCTGTGTATATTAACGGTCTTCCTATTACTGATAGACAGACAGATATTGCGACGAAAACAATAGGTTTATAGTTTTATCCTTCAGGTACGGAACTCTTAAAACCTAAAACAGTACTATTGTCATCTACCACATTTTAATGTAGTTTAAAAATTTAAGTATTTTTTTAGGAAACTTAAGAAGTCTTTTTTTTTTTTCTTTGTGAAAACAAGTTTGAGTTTCGTGTGCAAAAGATTTTTCTTATTTATTCTATTTTTATTTTAAATTTTTTCTTATCACAACTGTGGGTTATATTTTTTTCCTTCTTCTTGCTGTGCATTGTTTTCTTTTTTACATATACTTCTTAACAATATTTTTTTATATTATGTGTAAATTATCGTATGTGATATTTGTACTTACTTGCGCATTTTTCCACTAGGTTTCCTCTATTACATTTTGATTTCCGCTTTAGCAAAACAAAGGCAATAAGATTGCCAACATGGTATATTGCCAGCTTGTTTACCATTGGTTTTTATTTTTATTTATAAGTTATTTTGACAATATTCTTGACAATCTAATATCATGAATTTCATTTCTTTCAAGGAATATAAAATAAAAACTTTATTATGTCGGTGATGAAAGCATTTATTGTAGCGTTCATCTCTTTTTAAGAAAAATCGTGTTTCATTAATGTTTTCTTTTATCTTTTTCGACAAGATAATCAGAAAACCAAAATCAACAACAATAAAGTTTAAGGCAATAGCATTTTAAAGGTCCGTAAGAAAACCTGCTGATATATTTAGAACCACCTTCTATTTCTAACCGAATTTACAAACAAAGAAGATTACAATCTGCCTGTAATAATTTTTGTTTTTTTTTTGATATTTTTGCCCGCAGAATTCGGTCGTTTCTGAACCGATTTTTAAAATTCAATTTTAATTGAAAGGTAATGCGGTTAGACTGTTTCCATTTAAAAAAAGATCGTAATATAGAAAACTTAAGGGTATTTCCATACAACACACATAATTTTTAATGGATACATATATAAAATTTCAATAAAGTTGGCATCACTGTAACATATAATAACAGAAAAAAAAGAGATTTACTTTTGTTGTAAAAGTATAAATATTTATAATTCGAATATTTTCATTTGTTTGAGGAAACTATTTGATGTGTATGGGCTCGTGTTTTTACCGTAAATACAGAAAATTTATATTCGAACTAAGTGTGTATTAAAATTGTTTTTGTCTCATTTGGTGATCCTCTGTCCATCTGCCGTTTTGAAGACAATTTTTTTTTTGCAAGAAAAACTGTTTTTGCAATTTATTTACAAATTGTTCTCTTAACTTTAAAAACAAAAAACCGGAAAAATTAGACACTAGCAGAATGTGATGCAGCATTTTAAGAACTGCTCATCCATCATGAGCTTCTTAGTATCTGTCTACTTTCAGTTGTAAACGTTATAAAAATAATCTAATTTACGAATTAATTTAAGAAATCTCTATTTATTTTTTGTTTTAGTTATTAATCGTCACGCATACATTCGCTGTTGGTGCTATACGAAAATCATTCTTCAAATTATGATCATTTTAGTTGTTTTGATTTTTAATCTGAAAATTATTTCCTGGTTACTTATTTTTTAAAACAAATATAAAAAATCAAAAGATCAAAAAAATTAATTTATTAAAAAGTCTGACAGAAACAGGAGGTTTTATTAAAAAATTTATTTGGGGTTTTAAGTTTTAGAATCAACAATATTGTGCCTTTATGTAATCTTTGCGTCATTGATTTATATTATTTAATGACAAAAGTATTATTTACAAGATTATGACAAGCCGCCCCATCAGTTCTCTTGATTAAAATTCCAAATAATGAATATAAATATTATGTATTCGTAAAAACCTTTGATTGACAAATGGCTACTTCTATGATAATAATAATTATTTAATGCTTACAAGAATACTAAAAGAAATAATTCAAGAAATAACTGGATGTATTCAGAAACTTTATTTTTAATAAAGACATTTTTAACAACCCTGCCTACAAAACTATTTTGACAAGAAACATATGATAGTGTTGTTTATTTGGATACTTAACATTATCCTTGTTAAGTACACGATAATGTGATAAATATGAGACAATAACACATAATAAATGAATTGTATAAAAATAAGTAATACCAAATTATTTTCAGTAAAAGAGAGCAATAACTGTTTATTGCAATATTCTATAAAATATAAAAGAAATGAATAAATAAATGATCATAAATCAGCACATCACCACCATTACGGGCAAACTTATACATTGTGTCATATCTTTTTACTAAAAAAAAAATTAAACTAGAAAACATTTTAGACAAAAGAAATCAAGATGTTACACAAAAGCATGTTCAAACATTAATCATTTTCAATAATTTATAGGTCATTCTTGAATTTATAACCGATTTTTATTTTATCGTTTTTTTCACTAATGAAATCAGAACTTGAAAGTCCCTTAAGATTGACCCAAAACCAACAACGCAACTTTATTGACAGTTTCTTAATATTAAATAAAATGCTCATGTCATTCTTGCTGCTTATAAGAAAATATTTTCCAACTTAAAATTTAAGGAAGAAACAAGTGGAATGAAAATTTGTCATTTATATGAAACGTCAGCAAAAGTAAAAATATGAAAATAATAATACATAAAATAACATGACAGCATTAAGGGCAAAGAAAAAGAGTATTATATTTGGTAGACAAATATTTGATCAATATGGGTAGACAAAAGGACATATAAAGCCACAGTTATAGCAGGTTTTTTACTTGTTCATATTTAAATTTTGAATTAAACGTGCCATAAACACCGATTATTGGTGACATAACATAGCATAACAGAAATGACAATTTCGGTAGATATCGATATAATTTAGATATAGACTTATGGTTAGATATTGAACTAAGATATTAGTTTTTTAATTTAAGAGTTCCGTACCTAAAGTGTAAAAATATAACACTATTTTTTGCGCTACAATGTCTGTCACAACTTTTTATATCTGCTACCCTAGTAGGTAGACTCTTGGATTTTCACATAACCTTATCTTTCATTATAAAAAGCAATTAAAAGTAAGGCATGTTCCGAAATTAACTTAATATATATAAAAATATTCGTATTTTTTTAACTGCAACAGGCAGTCACATCAAATTAACACAGCAAATTAGAAAAAATAAAACCTTAAATTGAGAGATCGATCTCTCAATATTGATTGATTTTCCCTAATGTGTTTTTAGTTCTTCAACTATAGTTGGAAGCTATTTAAGATTCACACAGAGTACGTGCATATAATAATAAAAAAAAAATTATGTAGAAATAAAATTTTACGAAAATGGCCTAATCTGTTAAACCGATATATTCAGAAGCTTGAATTTTGCACAGAGTATGTGCTGCTACTTTTTCTACAAGAAAGAGTAAAAAATAAATGAACGGTATCCCTATAGTGACCCGGTTTTCTAATATACGACTTTATTTTTTCATAAAAAAAATAAAAATCAAAAGGTGACCTGACATTTACGTTACTTTCTATTTAAGTTTATAATATTAAATTCGCTGTAACAAACCAAAAAAATTAAAAATAAAGGGTGAACTATATATGGTACGGAATACTTCATGTCTTTAGTTTTTCTAGAAGAACAAGTAAAGTTTTAAAAGAAATGCAAGATCACACAATATCACAATACATGTTTCTATAAATTTGCTAGACAATCTTGGTTACCGCGTACTAAATGCAAAGTCCCTTTTAAAAAAATTATTAAAAAGGTTCCGAAAAAGGTGATCCTCCGTCAATCCTTAGCTGTAATTATAATAAAAAATAAGTCGAAAGATACTTAACTGCTCCTGTTTTATTTTTGGTGTGGTATCTTCTTATATCCAAACATAAAAAACAAATAATTTATAAGGTTTGTCGCATCTGAAAAACCATTTTTCACTGAATTTTTTTTATTTATTAAACTTTTTTTTTGTGTTTAACATATTTGCGAATTCGTCCTTTTCCGTAAAGTTGAAGGATTCTTTGCTTCTTAAACAAATAACTTGTAATTTAGATTTTTCAATACTAAAAATTTTTTATGCTGTAAATTATATTTTATTAAGTTTGGTTAAAACTGTTCTTAATTGTTGTTTTTAATTGTTTATTTATTGTACAGAAAATAGTAATCTTTTTTAAAAATAATAGTTATTGCTTGAGTTTTCTCAAATAAGAAAAAAAGAATATTTTTGTAAAACAGTAAAAGTTAAGAAAGTAGTTTTTTTTTTGTTTAAAACTAAATGTTTGTTATTGATTTTATATCTTTAATAGTATCTATATAATTAATAGGAAAGACAAGTTTTTGCTCTACAAATTACTTTTGTATTGCGCAACTGTTCTTTAATAAAATTATAGCATTTTAAAGATAATTATTCGCCGATATGGATAATCTATATTTTGATCGGCTTCGAAAATTTTTAAGAACGCTATTTGCACAAACGTTACTACATAAAAAAATAATCAAACTTTTCAAAATTGATCTTACGAAATATAAGCAAAAATTAAAATAAAGATAAAAAATATAAGATCCCGCTCAATTAAAAAAAAGGTTACATATCAGTTATATCATATTATAAATCGTCGTTCGTTATGATAACGTTAAAATAATGGTCGCTTGTTGGCTCACCTTGACTTTTTGCTTCTATTATTCTACTGCTCCTAAGGTTCGGTCGATGTGATCGACCGTCATTCGTAGAAGTAATTTACGATTAATTGTTAATTAGTTAAATTTTTTTAATATAAAATTTTAGTTAACTTTTATTATAAAATAAAAAAAGTAAAAAAAAATAAAAAGAAATTTTATATATTTTATACTCTGTTATCCTTTAATAAAAAATACATTATTTTAACGCCTTTAGATAATTTCCACTTAGCGTATGTTCTGAATAATTAATGTAGTTATTATACAAAATCACAAAAAATTGATAAATGATTATTGTGTCCCCCTAACAATCATTATTTCATTTTTATAACATTAAGTGACAAATTAATCCATAAAATAAATATATTAAAATTTTTTTATTTTCTTTACATTCAAGAACATACATGTGTCTGTGTTAAAAAAAATATAAGTGATATTTATTTAGCAAATTAAAATTATCTATGAATGTCTTTGATATAGTAATAATGGATTATAAATGAAATAAATGTAATATATTTTAATATTATCTGTCTTTACAAGTGAAAAAACGTTACCAAAAAAACAATAACTGAATTCTTAACATTAAAAACATATTAAAGAATAGACCACATTATTAACATTGACATTTTAAACAACAACATCAAGAACAAAGTCATATATCAAATCATAGTTTAATTAAGCTGGAATATTATTTGAACAACAGAAACAAACAGTTCCATGCTCACATTTTAATTTTAATCACTTTTAATAATTTATACGTAAATGTCAAATTTAAAACCAAACTTAATTTTGTCTTAATGCTCAGGCCAATAAAACAAAAATCCGTAATGCAAAGACTCCTCTATGGTCAGAAAAAATTTCCTCCACTCCACTTGACTGACAATATTAAATAAAATATTCATATCATTTGTGGCTCAAAGAAAAGGTTACACAATCAGTTTCAGCCGCAATGAGGAATTGAATGAAAAAAAATTGCTTTTACAATGAAACGTTAACGAATATTTAAGAAAGCGATAAAAAAAAAAAAACACGATGACAGCATTAAGAATCAAGCAAATGAAAAAAATATTGGTGAGACAAGTTTTTTGCCGCCAGGGAATAGAGAACAAAATGGGAATCAGCATGAAAAAGAGATCCACAGTTGCAGCAGGTGTTCTCAATATTTTTAGTATTTAAGTTAGAATCCTTGATGAAATTCTTTGTTTTTTTATATGCATTTGTGAAAGTCATTTTTGTAAGCTTCAATTATTTTTAAAATAAAATATTAAAATATTTTTAATTTTGAAAATTAATTTGATTAAGTCGATTTGTTTAACTATTGCAACCCAATAAATAGTTATTAATGTGGCTTAAGTTCGAGTGATTTTGACTTCAAAATTGTAAAAAAAAAATTAGAAAAATTTACTGAATGTAATGCAGTTTTCTCGGGAATTTCACAACATCTGTCAATAACATTCAATTTACTATTGTATAGTCGCTAAGAAAGGTTTTTAATTTTTTAATTTAAATCAATTATCATTTATCCACGTTAACCTGTTTTACGTTCTTATGAATACGGCCGCAAAAATATAGGTATTTCTGCAAAAAATGTTAACATTTAAATCTGTTTTGTTATGAACCTTCTTTCCGCGTATAACTTTTTGATTCAAGTGCAAGTCATATGAATGTTTCTTTAAACGCCAATAACATATAACTAAAATGCAATTTTTAAAGCTGTTTTTTATTAAAATATTTTTTACATTATTAATATATTTTAATATTTGTTTCCATGTTCAAAAGCATCTGGACATGGTGAACGAACGCAAACAATATGTTCGGCTACTCGTGGCTCCTCCATACCAATAGTGAGCATAATGCTCAACACTAAAACTGCACTGTATTTAAAATTTAAATTTTTCATTCTTTAAAATAATATATTTTTTTAAGATAAATTATTCAGTAGAATGTTCAAGTTGCAAAAAAATCGTTCTACTAATTTGAAATAATATTTAAATTTAAAAACAACCTTGTAAATAATTATTGCTATAAAAGTTAATTTATTTTTAAACACACATTGACCGTAACTAATTGAATATGCACAGTATTTTTTTTTAAGCTAACAACTTTAGATTGAAGCAACAATAAGAGTGAAATATGAGAGATGGCAGCGCCGCTACAACAATAAAAAATAAAATACAAACAGGCTATTATGCGTATGAGAAACTTCAAAATATTAGTTATTACTGCACTTTTTGCTTTACCATTTTAGTAACGTTTTTATAAAGCTTTTTTTTATTAATTGAAAATTTGTTAGTATATTTTGATGTTTGTTTTGATTACTGAAAAAAAACTTTTCCAATAGAAGACAAATTAGAATTTAATATTCGACTATGGCGAATCTTATATACCCTTTACCATATGTCTTAATCCATTGAAATAAAACAAATATTGGAGTGACAGGGAATTGAAGAAAAAGAAAAATTAATTATAAAAAATTAGTTTAATATATAATTTGACATAAGAATGTCATCGGCGTTTAATGGGTTAAGCATTTTTGAAAAAATTTAGTATTTTTTAAAGATTTCTTTAAAAGCTTTCAAACGATACCCATATTGATATTTAAAAAAAAGATGGTTCACAGTCGTACTTTTTTATGAAAAGTTCAGAGGCCCAAAACTCGGAATATACGAGCGGGCGCCAATTTCTTGACTGTATCTTTTAGTCCTATTTTTAAGTTCTCTATCGTGGAGTTTTACCCCCTGCCTCAAAGGTCATGGACCGATGGTCTGATCGATTGGCGTATTTTAATTTTTCTCTAGCTCATCTAGTGCCTTAGCGAAATTAATTTTAACGCTAACTGGGTAGGATAGACAGATATGGCTATGTATAAGAACTTTGAATATAGATACTTTATAGGGTCGGAAATGGATATTGCAGAAATTACAAATGGAATGATAGACTTAGATAAACCCTTTATCCACCTGTGGTTAGGGGTATAGTAAATGCGAAAAGAAATTCAACGTGTAAACATGAAACGTATAAAATTCTGGCAGAGAAAATTTTTAAAGGAAAAAATTAAATATTTTTCTATATTCTGCATGTCTCCTCAAATTATTTCTTGAACTAAATAAGTAAATTAAATTAAATTTCTTAAAACAATATATTATTTTACTGATGTCTTCATGCCTTTGGTAAATTAAAAAGACATTTAATAAAGTATAGAGAAATTCAGTAAAATCAATGCATTACTTGTTCACTTTAATAAACCTTACGTTTATGGCTTTAACTAACTTCATGCGTTTAGTTACAATATGGTACTTCCGTTTTAATTAGAATTTCATTCAATTATGTAACACAACTTTCTAAAATTTTTAATCATTATTGATTAGTAAAATGACCAGACTTTATAATAAATAAAATATATTACTAATGAAAATTGAAATTAATTAAAAAAAAAATAATTTAATTTGATTACTTTTATCACTAAAGAATTACTATTTTTGTGGTTTATATTTTCATTTCTTTTCATTAAACTTAACTATATTAAAATTCAACAAAGAAGTTGTATAATAAAGCGTTAATTTTAATTTACAGACTTAATTACAACGATTTGTTACAACTGAAAAAAAGATAAAAAATGGCAATTAAAAATATACTGATAGGGGTGAATTTGGAATTCCTTTATTCCACAACAGCTTAAAGTAAGCATAGTCATTCCAATTTATAAAAAAGGGTGTGACAAAACAAGTATCTGTTCTTACCGCCCCATATCTCTTAACCCTTGCCTAATTAAATTATTAGATAAAATGGTCTCTAACCGACTGTGGTGGTTCACAACCACTCATAAATTATTGGACAGCAGACAGTTTGGCTTTACAAAAGGTAAATCTATTACAGACAATTTACTATATCTTGATCACCAAATTATTGATTCGCTGTCCTTGCGAAAACATGTTACACTTGTATCACTGGATTTTCAAAAAGCATTCGATCGAATTGGAGTGCACACCATTATAGACCAACTCAGAGAATGGAAAGTTGGACCCAAGGTGGTAAATTATGATATCAATTTTATGAAAAATCGCAAATTTAAAGTGAAAGTTGGTTCTCACATCTCAGATACAGCTCCTCTGTACAATGGCATCCCACAAGGATCACCCCTATCAGTAATTTTGTTTCTAATTGCTTATATTAAACTCTGCAAAATTATTTCCATTCACCGAAATATCGACTTTACCTCATACGCCGATGATTTTAACATTATCGTAAAATCTAACAAGAACAGAAATCCAGTTTTAAACCTTAATATTCTGTTTGAAGACATATTAAATTGGGGAAACTACTCCGGAGCTTTACTATCGCCTACAAAATGTAAATACATCCACATTTGTCGGAAAAAATCCTGTCGCTGTCTAATTTTGTGTAATCAAATAAAACTTTCGGAAGCCACAAACCTTAGAATTCTTGGTCTCTATATCAACAAAAGGTACAGATGGAATAAACACATAGATATCTTAGCTCAATCTCTCCAGCAACAACTTAAGGTCATAAAAGGCCTCTCCAGTTTTAAATTCAATTGCAATACTGCCGTTCTAGTAAGAATCGTTAAAGTCCTAATTATGTCAAAAGTAAATTATGGTTTACCAATATTTGGATTCACAGCAGTAACGTTGCTGGGTAAACTAAAAAAAATCCGAACGACTCGTGTATGTAATCTCTATGCTGAATCCGATATTCTGGCACTGGATTGCCAAAGAAACCTACTTACTACAAAGTTATTTAAGTGCTTTCGTGACAAAAAAGGTCTCCTTTACCAAATTTTCTCAAGAATGAAGACATGCAAAAAAAGTGATAGAATACTATCTACGGTTGCCAGAATTAAAATCTTTATGTGATGACCTCAGTATATCACCTACTTATTCGTCAATTAGATGGAAAACTTATCCCCCCTGGTTGCTTACTCACAAATGCGTCGATTTATCAATGCATCAGTTCGCAAAAAACGATCACAACTCACGTCAATTCAAATGCATTTTTAAGGACATAAAACAAAATTACAAGAACTATAGTTTCATTTATACGGATGGCTCCAAAAACAACAATAACGTAGGATTTAGTGTTACAACAGAAGAAGATATTATTCAGGTAGGAAACCTACCAAATCACACTTCCATATTTAGTACTGAGTTAATTGCACTATCAGCAGCCTTTGACTATATTAGAAACAAGAAAAGCAAATTTGTTGTTTGCAGTGATTTTCTATCGTCTGTTAAATCTATTTTGAATATATCCAACGACAATATTTATGCATCTAAGATTCGCAACACAATTATAAAAAGGTATCCAGAAATTGTATTATTATGGATTCCAGGTCATTGCGGTATAGACGGAAATGAGTTTGCTGACTCAGTAGCTAAATATGCGTTAAATTCTCCTCTCATTACAGTAGAAAACTTTAACATCAAAGACTTATCAAAATTTATAACAGAACAATATAAAATTAAAAGTTCGACATATCTTCAAAAAGGATATATATATATATATATATATATATATATATATATATATATATATATATATATATATATATATATATATATATATATATATATATATATATATATATATATATATATATATATATATATATATATATATCTATATATATACATATATATATACATATATATATATACATATATATATATATATATCTATATATATACATATATAAATGTATGTATAGAATTAGAGAGAGTGATGTTCCTATAGCTGAAGGCCTTTGTTGCTATTGCTTTTTATTTAATTAGTTTATAATTTAAATTGTAAGCTAATTCTAAATAAATAAATAAACAAATATATTTCTTGTTTTAAATATGTTTTTTGTATTGAGGTATTACTCTGGGTTTTAGGACCTCATTGGATGTTGGTATTGTACTTCGTGTTATTCTACCCATTAATCTTTGATTTGGTGATTGCAAATCATCAGATCTTGGTATGTTTCTATGGTTTAGAAGGGCAATGTAAACGTCGCTTTGTCTTTTGAGCATTTTTTTAAAATTCCTTTTGCTGTTTGTACGTATCTTTCCGCTAATCCATTTGATATGGGATGGTATGGGCTTGATGTTTGGTGCTGGATGTCCCAGGCCTTAGTGAGGTCAGCAAATTCTCTTGATGAGAATTGTGGGCCATTGTCAGATTCTAGTATCAAGGAAGTTCTATGCGTGCCAAACCATATTTTTATATGTTTAATTACTTCGTACGGCGCACAGTGGCTGAAAATCGTTTTTCGTTGGCCAAAAGTAAATTTTTTTTGTCACCGATTTTTAAAATTTTTACGTGATTTTGTAGTTAATATATCCAAATTAAGGTAGCCAAAAAATTATGTTAAAATATTGATAATTGTGGGCGTGGCATGCTGTCAAACTCAACTTTTTTTTTAATTTCAGAAAAAGGTGTTTTTCTTTGGTTTTTTACCAAAATTAAATGGTTACTACTTGCAAGCTATCATCGATAATGGTCTGCGGTTTTTTTTATAATGTTGGTAGGATTATTGTCTTTAGTTGTTGTAAGTAGGCACAGCTCTAGCGTTTAATATTAGGGGCGTTATGAAATATTTATGAAACCACTATATTTTCCTCAAATTTAAACTTTAGTGGAATAGAACTTCTAGGGAACAAAAGGGAACAAGAAACGTATACAACCACGAGAAAGGTGAAAGTGTCCTCTTTAAGGCTATATATACTTTTGCACCCGCCACGAGCCGCCTGTAGAACACTTTTTTCATTACTCGAAAAAAATTCATATACAATCGTGTATTAAATTTTCATTTTTTTGCCTAAAAGTTTAGTTTTTTTAGTTATACTTAGCCTAAATTAAAAAATAAACTTTATAATATAATACCTTCGAAAGGGTTTAATGGCTTTGTTTTAATCAGCAAAAAATAAGTAATAAAATTATCACAATGGGCTCTACAGGAAGCATATGATCTCTTTCTAAATTTACCTGTTATCAAATGTTAGGGTCAACCAAAGTCATAAACAATATTATAACAATATTTGCGACATTAAACCACTAAAGTTAAAAAACAACCCCATATTGACGCATGAGTGCAGTTTTGTTCAATTTAAGCGCTACCTGCTATGAAATTAAAGATCAGTGTGTGAAGAACATGTATCTAAAAATTTATAAAAGTACGGATTCGTTAAGGAATTACTAAGTAATAACTTAATCTTTTAAGTGTACGGATAAAACATAACAAACGCAAATAAAAATATTCAGAAGAAAATGGAGAGCTTCAGTTATAAAGAACTGGCCGAAGTGTATTTTAGAAACAAAAATCAGGAAGATGTTCTTAGTTACGTTAAAATAAAATTAAACTTAAATTCGTGTAGCACCAAAATGCAAGAGCAATTATATAATTTCGTCAAAGCACTAAAAAACGCTACAAAGAAGTTATGTACAGTAAACAAAAAATTTATATAAAAAGTGCAAAGTGGTTAGAAGGTCAACTTACTGTCGCTGCAGAAACAGCAAAGCAAGATAAGGCTGGAAGACCACGCAAATCATTAGTGGACAACTGCAGCGATAGATCTAAGAGGCGGAAGCGTAAAGATATTAAATATATAAAAAAAGAATTTATTAGAAGCAGTAGACAAATAATATTCGCTGTTACAACTTTGCAAAATAGCAACATTCTTAGAACTAAAAGTTAAAACCAGCAGCGATAGCGAAGCTGAAACAAACCAATGTAAAACTTTAGGGTCAGACACAGCAGGAAATTTTACAAATATTTATGCAGTTGGTGTTTGTGAATGCCTGAAAACAAAAACACATGAATAGAGCTCAATTTAAGTGCGTGGATGAGTTGTGTGGTACAGTGAGAAAAAGGAGATGTAAAGAAAAAACTGTATATTGAAGAAATATCTATCTGCAATTAAATTTATAATGAAAGCAGCATCTATCAAGCAGGTACTAACTCTACAACTGATGTTGCATATTGCATCCTCAACAGCAGCTTCCATTTTTTGCCACACTTTTCTATTTTATTGCCAATACACAAGGTGCATTAGCGGTTTTAGATTTTAAAACAGCTGCAGCAATAGAAACATCAACACTGTCGTTATAAGCCACACGCACACATTCCCAACTACGTCATCATTAGCAACAAATTTAAGTTCTTTCAGGCAGTCATGACCATGGTAAAAACAACAACAGTAGTATAATTTTTCAATAACAACAACATCAGCATTAACAACATCTATTCGAACACTTTTTTTTTAATTAAACAACAGCTACAGCAGCATTAGTTCAACGGAAATTACGATTTTGAATAGTGTTTCCTATTTACCCGCAAATAAAATTTCTGGTTATAGTCATGACAATAACAATAACATTAATGATAACTACAACAATGATATCACAGCCTCTCACAACAATGCCATTAGTTTTAATGTTACTATGGAAGAAATGTCGGATAAAGTGCTACCGAACACATATTCGATAGTACGGATGTACGCATCATATTTATAACACTTTATACAATGGTATTTTATTATTGTTTTTTTGGTGAGTGAACTTTACTTGTTTACAATAAATATTGTCAGAGCACATTAAAGTAGAATTATTTTTCCCCCGTTGGAATACATTTAATATCTGAAGACCACAATTTAAATAAATTATTTATTTCAAAACCTGCGAGCTTTAGAATGTTGTTTATAAATATGTTTTATAAACAACAAGAGATGTTCATATTAAATTGAACATGTTTTAAGGTCGTAATGAAATTGTTTCATTATTTAAAGGAAAAGCGATGATCAGGTTGCTATTAGGGACACGCAGTAAATGTAAAATTTAAATCTATGTTTTTGGAAATAGAAAAAATGTTAGTCCAATGAAATCAATTTAATTAATTTTGCTAGTTATTCGAAAAACTAATGCAGCATTGCTTTTCGCCAAACGTAATGCCGGCAAAGGGAGATTTGGAAAACAACTATAATATTTCTGTAATTTTTGAAATTTTTGAATTTTGAATTATGTATTAGAGCTCCAATTGTCCACAATGAATATTTAAACACCACAGAATATTAGTTTTATAAATTGTATTTAAGCTGTCACGCTCTCTGTGTTAATTTCAAAGGTCTGTTTATTGGGTTTCAAGATATAATCTAATAAACCTAAGATCTTGTATGGGGCGCCCTATTATGTTTAAAGTTATTTCTACGTACTCTGTGTGAATAGGAAAACACTTGTATTTTTATCTTTATTCTTTATTTTTTATTGTAGATGCTACAACATTTCGTTATCTGTGAATTTTTAGATGCCTGTGATAGACAAACCTAAAGACATTGTATTCTTCGTTTCTAAGCAAGAAATGCTTAAAAAATTGATTTTTCTCTTCATATTTTTTTAGACAACAAACATTTTTATAGTTCTATAACTAAGAGTTTTCTTACAAGAATTTTGTTTTCCAATTGTTTTTTTTAACAACATGCTAGTTTCGACATTTAGTTGTTTAGGGTACTTCAACAAACCAAATTTCCGCATTTTGGCTTCTTAAAATCCTAGAGCGATTATTGAGAAACTTTTTGCATGCTCAACGAACCACTGTATGGTTCGCTATGTGGTCTAGAGGCGTGATTAACCTTTTTTCAAAAAAGTGATTAAAAACTTTGATGCAGGAGTCGGCATATGTCAGCGTGGTCGTGTTGTATATTTGCGGGATATAATTTTCCATTCATAATTGCTGAACTTTTCTCTTTGTAGTACAATCAAACTTTGAGTCATTTTTATTTTAATTTTTTGTTTTATTTTGTTTTAGATAAAATTATTATTGATTTATTTAATTAGTATGACTGAAAATAAAAATTCTCAAAATTAGCAGCATTAGCAGCATTAGCAGTTGGTAAAAATTGCGCAACAATTCTTTTTTATGGTAAAGTAACAAACAGTGTCTTGTTTTTACTAAATAATATCTTAAAATCTTTTAACTATGTTTAATTTGGTAAAATGTGACTTGACTTTAATTAACATTTAACAAGTTTACCCCTAGCAATAAAAACTGCAGTATATTCATTATCGCTATTTAATGAATTTCAGAATAATTACCCTTAATGTTTTCCATTACACATTTTATGGCAATGAAATTTATTGCGCTATGGCTTTAGCATTTGTTCTTCACTTATCCATCATAAAAACTTTAAGGCTACTATTTGCGTTTCATCCTCTTTCTTAATAAATTGTTTTATTACCAAATTAAATTCATGGTATAATAACTCAAATTTTAGTAGTTAAAAAAGAGAGGGATTTACATTATTTAATTAATGACTTGGAAACAAATGTTACCTTAAAGATAAATATTAAGCAACGAAAATCAAACAAAGAAATTCGTTAAAATTTGTTATATAGTCTTAGATAGATGTTAATATTAAATATGGTATAAAAAAGAAGGCTATATATGTTTGCTAGAATATGATACACTTATTTGAAAGCCATCTACTTACATATAAAACATGTTTAATAGGTTTAAACTTCAACATCAAGGTTTTAAAAAAAAAACTCAAATCGATGGGTAACAAAAACTTTCTTCGAAACATGGTATCGATCCTTTTTTTATACGAATAACTCAGAAAATTTATTTTGTCTGCAGTCTTAGCAGTTAAATTACTTGTTTTTTATTTATTAGCTTCTTTAACCAGCATATTGTAATAGGCTTTTATGATACTTAAGTTTCATAGCAATTCTGTCAATAGTTAATTATTATAACCGCATAACACTTAAATTATACTGTTGTCATACCTTTCGGTGAAGACCGTCGTCACTGGCTGTTTATTTAGTACGATTGGCGAGCGCTTTCGATGTAAAGACATCATTTTCAAGCCGCGTTTTGATTAGTACTGGTTGGATAGTGTAACGTGTTTGTTGCGTAGATAGTGGTGGGTATAGGTAGTTTTGTCCGTTAGGATGGTGTCTATTTAAAAACGGTATTATGCAGGTAGATTGCCTGATATCTGTCATCTTTATTGAAGGTATATAATTTTAATATTTCTGTCTTTTATTATTAGGTAGGTAAGTGTGACCATCTGTTGGTGTTTTGCGTTTGTAAGTTTGTTTTAATAGCTTAAGTGGTGTAAAAATTGTGTCCGAGGTTGTATTTACCTGTTCGTTAATAATATCTCCGTTAAACGTTCGTGTTTTGTATATTTCCATGTTTTCAAGAATGTCCAGTCTTCGTCCTTTTTTACTAGGATGTATTAACGTCATACATTCATCTATTTCCCTTGGCTCGTGTTCATGTGTGTTAAGGTGTATTGCGAAGTTAGAGTCTTCTCTTTTCCGTTTATATGATCGTATGTGTTCTGTGAACCTTGTTTTTAATGTTAAGTAAGTCTGTATACTCCGCTGGTGTTAAATTTATCGGTTATTTCTGTTGATGTCTTGAGATTGTTGCGTAGAGTGTTGCTCGTCTTTAGTGCTGTCTGTAAACCTTCTTTTTGAAAAAGGTTAGTTAGTCTATATATTTCTGGTCCTGTGTAAGTAAAAATGTGTCGTCGTGTTGTATCGATTGTGTCCTTGTTTTCTTTCTTCTTGTTTTTAGTGTTGTATTGTCTAAGTAGTTTGTCGATAGTAGTGCAGTTGTAACCGTTATTTTTAGCTATAGTGTAAATTGTGTCCAGTTCTTTGTTATATTTGTCTGGAGAAAGTGGGACTGTCTTAAGTCTGTTAATCATATGTCTAAATGCTGCGAGTTTATGTTGGGTGGGATGGTTTGAGGAACTGTGGATAGTTATGTCTGTTGTGGTTGGTTTTCTGTATATGTCAAAGTTTAATGAGTCAATTCCTCGTGTTATTGTTATGTCAAGATAATGTAAAGTTCCGTCTTTCTCTTTTTCCATTGTGTATGTGATTTTATTATGTATTGTGTTTAAATCCGTTAGAATTTCCTCTGCGTTGTCCCTTTCTAGGATGCATATTATGTCGTCTACGTATCTGTAATAATGAGTTATTTTATGTTTTTCCATTAGGGTTTTGACGTGCAGTTGTTCTAAATGTTGCATAAATATCTCTGTAAAAATTGCGGATGTCGGGTTTCCCATGCCGAGTCCATCAGGTAATTTATAAAAGTTATTGTTAAATCTAAAGTAGTTTTGTTTTAGTATCGTTTTTGCAATATCCATTATTTCGTTAATATATTGATTGTCGTATAAGTTGAAAAGCATGTTACGTAGAATTGTTAACGTTTCTTGTGTGGGTATTGATGTATATAAATCCTTAATGTCGTAGGAAACAAGTCTCGTATTTTCGGTAATTTTGATGTCTTTAAGTTTATTGATAAGGTCTTGTGTATTGTGTTAAATTATAATCGCAATGTAAATCGTATATTTAATAATTAAAAAAGTTCTGTACTTTATAAGTATCGTAGGCATATTTTAAACATAGTAACATTATCCTGATATTTGTTATAAAAATTATGATCAACATTTTAAACTCATTAATATTTATTATAATCATTTTCATATTTAGTGTTACAATTATTCAAAATAATCATCGCACTTATATCATTACAAAAATTTATAAAAAAACCGTAATTATTATAGTTATCGCAATTGCAATCACAAATTTGATCATAATCATGATAATCATAAACCTGTCCATATTTTAAAATTATTGTTATTACATATGGCTTTGTGAGATAGTTTTGAACTTACCACTGAACAATATTGGTGAGCTTTTCACCACTTTTGAAAAATCTTTGCCCTTTAAACTGAAGTATTATTGATTTTTAGTATAATGTGTTCAAATTTTATTTGTAGTACGTCAAAAAATTTTCTATTTTGGAAGATACAATTGATTTTTATAATTCTAACTACCAAAATTTGGAATTTCAGCAGTAATGTGCTAAATAAGTTTAGTTGCATCTTTCATTTAATAGAATATATTTTAGTAAAGATACAAATCGGTCGAGTTAACTTTTGTAAAAGGTGTTACAACCAACATTTAGAGGCAAATATCAAATGTTAGCTTTAAATATAAAAAATAAGTCAAGATTCTAGTTTATTTATAATAAAAATCAAATTATTATATTAGTAATTGAATCTTGAACATATCGGTGGAATTTTTACTAGTCTTTTTTCTGTGTGTACAATTATAATGAAAATTAAAATTCTTAACACAATTATAATTAAAAATAAACATCGTTTGTACAAATATTAACGCTTGGGATTTTGCTATTCTTAGCAAATCCAAATAAAGACTGACGCTGAAATTGGCCAAATACTTATCGCTCTCAACGCAGATAAATGTTAACTTGGTGTGTTTTTTTGGAAGGTTAAAAAATTCCCTAAATAAGCGATTTCAAAAATTTTTAATATTGTCAGCCTAAAGGATATTAAAGTTTTTAAAGTTTCAAATTGAAAGCACTATATGACAAGGCATAATAAGAACGTCCACATGAACTTTCTATACAAGCCTGTTTAAAACTGAGCTACTACTTGAATGATATTCAATATATTAAAGCGTTAAAAATACAGACTTTTTAGCAACTTCTTGCACATTTCAAGGCTGCAATTTGAAAAGTCATTTAACCTTTTTATTTAAATAAATCAATTTGTCTATCTTAGGTTTCTTAATAAAATAAAAGTAAAAAACATTATATATATAACAGTCTATCACATCATTACATTATTTTTCTAACAAGTTATTAATTATTGTGTGATTATAATACCATCATTATTTCAATTATTACGAAATGATTTTGTTATTTTACCTAAATAAATAAATAATAATTATGAGGCAAAGAATATTGTTTACACAAGTCACTTAGGGCTATTAATTTTTTCAAAGTAAGTAATAAAACGCTTTGTATACAAATTTGTTTTTTTTTTTTAACAGGAGGAATAAATATAACATATCCAAATTAATTTATTGATAGTGCAATTGTTTAAAAAGTACAGATCAACTTAAATATTTAATGATTTTAAGTTTAAGAAAACCTTGTATTTATCATAAGAGTTCGCATACGCCAAGATGCAAACAAGTTAAGGAAAATCCGAAAAAATGGTCACTACGGTATAACAGATCATACAAATAAGAATATTGCTTTTTGCTCACTTTCTATTATGTTGAAGTTAAATAATACAATGTGCATGAAAATTTTGTTTTCAAAGCATAAAGCGGCCAACCCCTCGCATATAAAATGTATCTGGCTTTATTTATAAATAACTCTACAAAAATACGAATATTTTTTTCACACAAACTTTTAACCTCAAAAAGACCGTTAGTAGTATCTGAAATTCAGAGTGCATCTTAAAACTTCCAGTGGCTCCCCATCAAGTATGAAGGCTAAAGAATATAATATAGAAAAACTAAAAAAATTTATAATTTTTTCTCTGCAGCAAATAATTTCATTTCTCCCATCATCAACCAACCCGAAAATAATATGATTTTCTAAATAAGTTAATATCGAAATGATGATACTTTATCTACAATTAAAGATGGTATAAATATTAAGGAGTTGAAAGCTCCTGATGTTCTTGGAAAGAAAATTTAGTGCGATGTTTTATAGACTAAACAAATTTTTAAAGTCTCGAAAGATTTCAAGTGTATGAGATTTCTGAAGTGAAAAGATATAAAAGAATATATTTCACTCTATAGATTATATACCAATTACACCACTTACATCTGGCCAGAAATTGAATACAACTCTCTTGTATTGGCTGTTCTAAAGCTACTTGACATGTTCATGTGTGGGCGAAGTAACTCATAAATGACAGTATTGTGGATTGTTTTTTTCTGTTATATCGATGCAAAAATGAAATGTTCTATATTGAAATAACGGATCGCATTTGCGATATTTGCACGTTTTTGTGTATGGTCGATTGGCCGGTAAGTCGTACTGTGCATTACGTTTTAAATCGGACATTTAGTGTAAGAACCATCTTCTATACAGAGTTGTTTCCTATTACTTTTAGTTTAGGAAAATTTAAATCGAATGTCTTTAAACACTACTCCTTCCATCCTTATACCCATATCCCCGTTTGCTGTTGTTGCACAGAGTATTGTTTAAGTTGGCAGAATCGTTCGCTGAAATAAAAAAAAATTCTAGAAAATGATCGAGCAGTGAAATCTTTATTTACTTAGCTGCGTTTTAAAGTATGTCTATTAAATATAAATCGAAACAAATTTTAAATGTCGTGCACGCTTAAAGCAGAAAAAAAACATTATTATGTTTTCTTCAAATATATTTCTAAAGGTCTTACACTATGTCCACACGAGACGCATTTTAATCATAATGCCTAATAAAACGTCGGCAGAACAATTGTCAAATTTATGTTAATATCAGTTCAAAGGGGTAGACGTTGATGATTTAATATTATGATGAATAATTCTTTATTTGTGATTGTGAAGGCAAATATATCCAAATAATCCTGTCTACATATATGTTATTTTTTGAACTTTCAGTTGGTTTTCATAATAATAATAATATAATAAAAAAAATGCCTAAGCTATAATAATTTAAAATTTTATTAAAAAATTAAACGTCAAAAATAAAATTACGTATAAAATGACTTTTTATATCATGATGAATTTATTTGTCTATGAGCTGTGATGATTCTATCATAGCAATGATATTATACTAATAAATGAAGTCTACACAGGATAAATTTTTATCATGATATTAATTCGACTTTCATCAAAATATAAATTCTTCCCTGTTAAGACCTGCAAGCTTCATAGAAAAATTTAGTTAAAAGATCATTTAAATTATATCATATCTCCTAATAAGGCGTTATTGCAATAATATTAAAAATAAAAGGCGAACCGTAAAACGGGAATTATTCCAATAAGATTTACGATTCTACAGCAACCCAAAGAAAGTTGCAGAATTTGTTTTCACGATTATAATGATATACATTATGCAAAATTTTTGTCTGTGCTAGCAATTCAAAATATGGTTTTAAGAATTCTTTGTTTTTCTTCTTCTTTCTTTTTCATCATCTAGAGGTGGAACTAGGAATGGCAATTAGGATTAATTTTTTTTTATCCCAAAATCTCCAAAACTCTCGGAATTTATAGATTTTAAGGGATTTTAGATACTTCTGCTACCTTACGTTTTTTTTAGTCGAAAACTTGTCGGACTCTTGAAAAAACAACTTCAACAATTTGGTATTCTAAAAATCACTCGACTTAATTTATAGGGTAATTATACTACTACAGATTTCTTTGAAAGTTTTCTATGAAGATATCTTGCATGATATATTGTTAAGGAAGGAACCCCTTAATGTTATGAAAAAAAATCAGAGTTAGATAAAATTTTGGTATGATAACATTTTTTTTATGAAATTATCAAAATATTATTTCTCACATATTGCGTCCCTAGTTTATTCATATTTCACCGTTGCAAAATAGTTAAATTTTAAACATTGTATAACAATTATCATTTTTTTGTTTCAATTTTAAAAAGGAAAAAGAAAATATAATTAAATTTAGGGAACTTGATTATACAAAAATCGTAACATATTATATTAGTTTGCCATTAACTATAAAACTTTGGTCGTAATTCGATTTTTTTAAGCTAATACGACGTGTTTAAAATTAAAGGGTGTCCCTGTAGTTTTATGTATACGAACTTATCCTTTGAACCATTCTTATTAGAAAAGCGAACTTTAAATGAAGTGTGTATTAAATTTTTTATTTTACATTCGATGATTACTCGTTTTTTTGCAAGAATTATATTATTTCATAATTTTTCTTTTTATAACAGTAGATGCCATGCCAGTATCATACTGAATGTTTTAAAAATAGTATTGATATGCGGTGCCTTCCGAATAATATTTATATTAATGTTTTAATTTTTTTTTAATAAATATTTATTAAAACAAACAAAAATTTGATTAATAATTATTTATTTGGTTATAAATTAAAATGAATATGTTAATCAGCAGAATTTCTATCAATACATAGCTAGAATTTATTTATATCAATGTTATATTTATTGCTTATAGAATTTTTTTCGCATATAAAGCTGCTCTAGGCTCTAATTTTCGTTATAACAAGAAATTTTCTGTCTACAAGCACAACAAAATGAATTACAAAAATAATTACAATTATTATCTTAAAATTTTCCTGTCGTAGTTTCAAAATTAATAAAAAAATAAATAAATCTCGTAACTGTCACAAGAAAAGGTATTAATTTTTACAATCCAACATAAATGCACTCAAAGATTTTTTTAAAATTTTTCATGTTTGTATCTTGTTTTATTTTTCTGAATAAAAGCCTATGAAAAAAATAAAAAACCTAATTACAAAATATACGCAAGGTAACCACTTTATATATACTTATACTTTTCTTGTTCTGTTTTCTTTATTATTTTTCTAGCGTTAGACTTATTTGTGGCATTCAAATGTGGTAGTAATTTTGCTAACTGTATATTCGCAGTAAATCGTTTCCATGTTTTAACGAAAAAAGGCTTTAATGCTTTTAATGGTGGTATGTTATTACTTAAATTTGTAAAGTTTGCAGACAGGGTATTTTGTTTTTGCTTTTAGCTATGTAAACCGTGTTTAGAATCCGCAAAGACCTTAATATCAGGAATTGATATTAAGGTGTTTAAACAGATGACTCATATTGAAAATACATATTTTGTTTTTATATTTCCAAAAAATTATTTTATGTTCAAAAAATCCCTGTACAAATATTATTTTTAAAAAGAAAGAAAAATCCTAAACTTGACGTGTAAATAGCAGTAATAAAAACCAACAGTAACATTAAAAACGAAATTTTTGTACAAAGTTTGAAAATTGTTAAGCAAATATACATTCATGATATGATGATTATCATTACATTTACGGTCGCAAAAAGGCATTGTAAGAATAAAACAATCATCTCATTTGAAAAATTTGTTTATTGTACTCGGCGTTCCTTGGGTCAAATTTTATGGCTGTTCTAGGTCAAAAGGGTAATTTTGGAGATTGCACTTTAAAAATCTCATAAGAGGCGTCATCCATCGGAATTAAATTTAAAAATTTTTATGATTTATTAAATTTTAGTCAGATACAGGTAAAACTTTATTTGTAAGTTCTTTGGTCACCTAAGAACCTCCAAGCTAGTAGTTCTTGATTTTACACAAAATATAAATCAAAAGGATACTTATGAAATAAGAAGAGGTATTAAACTAAAAACAAGTGTCCAAATAGTTTATTTAAACAACAACAAGTAACACAACAAATGTGACAGAAAGTAAAGTTTACAAGTCTTTAATTTATGTACTAGAAATAGTAGAAAAGATAGAACATTTTCAAATTTTTGATTCTAAAAATTTACAATAGTTTAAATAGATTATTTAGTAAAACAAACGATAAAATAAAAAATACCTTAAAATGGTGATGATATTGAGAATTGTAATTAGTAAAAACCGCAAAAAATAAACTTAAAACTAGAATAGCTGAACATTAATCTGATCAAAGATATAGAGACATTAATAAACTACAAAAAAAAAAAAAAATACACTGTGCTAGACTAAATCATTATCCTAGTTTTGAAGATGTATCAGTTTTAAATATAGCAAAAAATGATAAACGTCGGTATATTTTTTACTGTACGAAAAAAAGCCTGACTTTTATTAAAGGTATTGTTTTGACACTTATTAACAATTAGTCATTAAAAAGCATTAACGTTAGGTAAAATAATGGTAATGTTAAAGAAAAATTAGCATAATTTATTATTCGATGGTAGCGAAATTCTCAATTAATAAAATCATCTAATAATTTACTCCCATGTATGCTAACAGTATTACTTTTAACTACATAAAAAATTTTAAATTTCAATAATTAAATAAAATAACGAAACCAAAAAAATCTTTTATCTTTTATCTTCAATCAAAAATTAATATTGAATTATTACTAACTGACAATTATTTCTGTGTTTATTGTACGAAAACCAAACTTTTAGATAATAATTTTAGATTACACAGAAAAATACATTTACACACCCACACATTTATACACCTCTTCACTTTATTATTTTGCAATTTTACAACATGACATTTCATTTCTACATTCAGTAAATGTCAACACAAAGAGAAAATCTATTATAAGGGATTAAAATCGACACAAAAACATACACAAATTTATATTTAATGATATTGCCAAGGTGTATGTGTATGTGCATTTATAGTCTATCATTAGTGCTGTGTTGTTTTCCTATTAATTGTTTGACATCCAATAAATCCATAACAAATTTGCATATAAAACAATAACACAGTCAGGTGATAGACTTGCAAACAGATTTGGTATAATTTTATTGTTTAAGGTTAATATTAGAGTGTCCAAGGATCATAAGTAGATTTTAAACAATTTACAAATTAAAAAAAAATAATTGTAGCCATCACCAATGTAATGTATGAAGTATGGTGAGAGGTTTGCTAAGAAGTTTTAAAAGTTTTAATTCCGCTAAGCCATCAGTTACAGTGCTTGGTTAGAATAATGCGAAGATCTTTGTTAATTAGTCAAAAATATTCTGATTTTTAATTAAAAAATTACACAGCTATTTATACTTATTTATAACTCTAATTCTTTTAACACGTTCTTTGTTTTATGATCTACATAATTATTATTCAATCATTTGCCGTTCTTTGTGTTTGGTCATAATACTCTATGTAAACAAATTTTAATATTTAATGAGTTACAATATGTAGGTTACTTCAAGTTATTGTTTAATTATTGGGCAAAGTGACAAATGTGTTGTAGATCCAATTTTATGTTATCTGGTTATTCAATAACCAACACACTACTCCAATGACACACACATTTTTCACATTAGTGAAGGCTTTAAAGGTTTTTCTTTAAGTTTGTGTACTTTAAAGAGATTATTAAAAAAATTGAATTGTAAATATATTTAAAAACAAATATTTTGTGAACATTTGAAATTTTCGTGTAAATAATAAATTTTAATTTTATTTTCTTTACTGATTTTAAATTATTTGGTACTGTTCGGAGACACCAGCTGAATAAACGCACGTACTAGTTAAATATAATGCTACCAGAAAATATTTTCACTCTTACTGAACTCATTTTCTAAAGAATAATAACACGATTTTCAAATTATTTAAGAATATTTCGAAAGCCCACAAATAAAATTTACTTTTTCGAGGTCAAAGTGGTAGGTATGGGTTACACAATTTCTGATAGACTATTTACCCAGCGCCTGTAGTTGGCATTTCTTAAAGCAGTGTAAACGTTGTAACGTTGTAAATTTTAGTTTTAATATTAAATAATTAAATAGGAACGGAGACAACTACAGAAAATATCACTAAGAAGATTAAAATCTATGGGACCTATTAGAACACCAGTAGAGTTTCAAAAAGCTTATTTACATGTGCTCGAGCTGAAATGGCACATTTAAATAAATAAAAAGTTATAAAAGAAAAAATGTCGCAACCCAGATTAGATAACTACAATTTTGACTCGATTTGGAAAATTTAAATTTCACTTGAACGAAAAAAAAAAAAACATGAAAAAATATCTTGTGGGTCTCGATGAGACTTTAAAGGCGGCACTCGTTGTTTTATCAGTCAGAAAAAAAATTAGGCACACTTGCATTTAATTTAGATTTATTTTAAAATAGGTGTAGTCGATCGACTGTAGTAGTAGTTTCACTTCAGTTAAAATTTCGGTGGGTTACGAAAAAAATATCAACTTTTAATTTCTTTTTTTTTCTTTATATTCATTTAACTTTTATAATCGCAGGTAATTTCTATTTCTCTCGCACAAAATGTGTTTGTTTGTTTGTCGGAAAGCTATACCTTTCTACACTAGTGTACGGATCGTCCTAAAATGTTTATCAATTGGTGGTTTTAACAGGCTATATTTCGATATATCAAATGGAAATAAATAATTTACATCTTATTATAAGTCTTTGATTTTTGTATATGCTTTAGCAAAGCAAAGTATGCACTGATAATATTTTGGAATAACACAGTGGGGGTGGTACCACCCATAAAAAACGAATAGTTATTACCGTTTACTTGAAAACTGTAATGGGAAGATTCCTGACGTGTTGCGCAAACACCTCCGATATCAACGTGCATTTAAAAAATAAAAAAAGTTAAAAATAAAAATATATTAATATCGTGTATCTAAGAAATTATAGCGCTTAGAGCTATTTCCCTTAGTAATATCTATAGGCCAGCAAAATACTGACTAATTTCGATCAGTAGGCATGGTACCGTTCGCATAAAATAAAAATTTACTGTTATTTACTTAGAATGTGATAGTCTAAAACTTTAAATGTTTTGCCAACATCTTCCTTAGTAATGTGCAAAATCAAATTTAAAAAAGGCTGGATACGATCAGTGGACCTGATATTGCCCATGCAAAGTGAAATATTTTTATCAAGTTTATAGAGAAGTAAAGCAAGCAGTGGAATTAAGTGTAAGTATCGCCCTTATTAACGTACATATTCCAGCAAATCAATTGCTTGATTGGAGAATTGGATTGGTAACGCCATATAAATCAAAAAGGTAAGAGTAAAATCAAGCAAGAAACTGACTCGATTGGAAGAGTGGGTGTGGTACCGCCCATAGTAAATTTAATATTATTATCTATAACTACAATAACAATAGTAGCAAAGAGAATAGTTGAGATTATTCCCATAAAAGCAGCGAAGTGCACCGGGTATAGATAAGTTTTAAATTTAGCACACAAGGACATTTATTTTCTTGATAACCAGCCGTAAGATTACAGTATATGACTTTTGTTGAGGAGAGTAGCAAAAGCACAAGATAAATGTTAAGTCATTTTAAAATAATTTTCCCCTTAAATTAACTTCATCACCCTGAGACACTTAAAGCCTTTGACATTGTAAATTATTGTATCATTTTTGACGTAAAATGTCATTAAATATGTAAGAGACTTTATTTGTTTTATTAAGGATGACTTGACAAAACATTTATTTTCACTTTCTTATTAATTCTTTTTTTATTTATTTTATTTTCTAAGCAATTTGCTTGTCATTCTGGTGAAAACATTATTTCGACGTCTACGCTCTATTACTAACTTCTTTTTAGCCCATTTGGCATTGGAAAACTTTTGTGTTGGCCTCTTTTGTGTCATGCAAAATCTTTGAAATTATTTGATAGACAGTTGAGTGAATGCTTCTGAATACAATCCTTATTTACAGTAAATGAAATAATTTATATTAAAACTTTTTTTAGATATTAAACTAATTTAAGGGAAAAGTTTTCTCAAACATATTGGTTCAAGCTAAGACGGCATTAAAACTTGAGGAAACTGAATAAAGTATTTCTTAGTTAATTTAAAAGTTTTAATTAGTTGCTTTTAAGTTTTACTCGCCAATTCTTGGAGCCAGAAACTATTCCTGTGTTACTAAAGAATTTTTTTTTGGTTTAAAATATATAAAAAAAGAATATTTATATTCTTTTCAAACTCCTTTAAAATATAAAAACTTTTTTTTTCTGCGAAAGCTATTTTTATACAATAAATGACATGTGCATACTTTTTTTACATGATTAACATGTCTTTAAAAATTTTGTGTTACTTTTTTAAGAACTTTTTACAATATGTACCAAAAGCAATAAAAGTGTATCTAATTTATTTTTGGCATCAGAAAAATAGTCTTTTTATTGATTGGTACCCTTTCTTCTTCACGAGTTGTCAATTCATTTAATTGGAAGATGACTTTATATTTAAAAGAAAAGAAATATTGTGAATTAAAATTGCAACTTTGAATATTTGATTCTAATATAAAATGTGAATTGAAATATATATACACACCAACTTTTTAAATAAAAACAAATATTATAAGTAAATAAAAATAAAGTTTTAATTGTTCTGATACGCCAAACGGGAATTTTAGGAGCCATTTTTTCTGTGGCCGTTAAATATAAATAATAAACAATAGTTTGTTAGTTATTGCTATGACAACTAACTGAAAATATTTCAGCTTAAATTTAAAACAAAAACTATTTATAAATCAGTTAAGAAACCAAAATTATTAATAAATTTTTGTGTTGAAGTTTTTAAAGAAAAAGGAAAAAATTAGACTCCAGTGGAACGTAATACAGTATTTTCTGGATGGATCACTACATCCGATATTAGAATTCTTCGCATCTATCTAACTGTAGTTACTTACGTTGTTAAAATCATCTATTTTACAGATTTTTTAAATAAGAATACGAGGAATATCTATATTCAATCAGTATAATTATGGTCAATTGAAGTTGAAGTAAGAGTGCTATATTTGGCTATGTCAAATCTTATATACCCTTAACCAACATGTTTAACTACATGTACCATACTGCAGAATTCTCATTGAATAGTCTTAGTAAAAATCGACATAAGAATTGTTTTTATACCATAAAGTTTTTCTGTTCATAAAAGTTTTTTTTTTACGAAAATTGTAAGTTTTACTTAGGATTGTTTTCCCAATTAATAAATGATAAGGTTTCTAAGTCAGCTGAAAGCTCAGCAAGTTTTCTTATCTACTTTCTTTCTTAATTTTAGCATAAACAACAGCCACCTATAGGAATTGAAACGAAAGTTGGGAAAAAGATATAGAACCAATAAGGCAGGCGTGGTATTCTGCCAGCTGATATTAACCGATATTGCTAATTTTCATTAGCAACATTTTCGAAACTATGTCTGATCAATAAGTGTATTTAAATTTTCTTTAGCTGATCTAGTGCCTAAGCAAAGGTGATTTCAACACAAACACGTACGGAAAGACTGACATCGCTTAATCGGCTTCGCAATGCATAAGAACTCATAATATATGAAGTTTGTGGGATCGGAAATAGATATTGTAGAAAGTACTAACAGAATGTCAAACTTTCAATTATCCTGCTCCAATTTTGTGAAGTGTATAATTAACATAAGAATTTTTAAATAATTAAAAATAAAAGTTATAAATTTTGAAATAAAAATCAATTTGAATGTATGTTGAAATAAAAAAAATAATGTTAAATTTGTCATAGCATTTAGTAAAACATTAAGAAAAACAAAAGACAATTTGGTCAAATCATCGGATAAATTATTTACTTTGACTACTTTTTACTCTGTAAATTTAACTAATGTTATGTGTTTGCTTTTAATTCTAAATTATTTCTTTAAATAAATTTAAAAAATTTCAATAAAAAATTTTTTATTAACAAAAATGTCACCTTATTTGAGTTAAATTGATTAATTTAATAAATTATTTATAAACTCGAATAAAAATTAAATTGATTTTATAATTTTTATCGTTACAGCTTAACTAATTTTTTTTTTAATATTAAAAAGACTGCACTAAACCTCCACGGACACTGAAGCTTTCAAATATAGAAACTTTGAGAAGCATTTAATCACTAGTGCACTTTTACAGGCAGCCACATAAAAATTCTTATTAAGGTATAAATTGTATTAATTAAATGTAAGATAAGGAATTTATATTATTGATTGTGCCTTCTGATTAATTGGACTTTGCATCCATAACTGTAATTCAATTTTCATACTTGACATTTTTAAAGTATACTTAAATCTTGTTCCTTTACATTCTTGAGAAACTTTTTTTGGAAATGGAGAATATTAATAGAATTTAAAGTCTGCATCTTTTACGTTAATGGATTTCATTTAACACATATACTTTACCGATTCTCAGACGTACATACTTACATATTCCTACCTACATACATAAATCAAAATAATTTAAAAATATTTATTTATACTTCTTTTAAATTTATTAAACATCTTTTGACTTTTAAGCAATTTATACAAGAGCTTAAAAATGTTTACAAATGACATCACAAATATACTTTTAAATTTTGTTTTACTCAAAAAGTTAAAATTCTTCAAGGCATTATTTATTACTTACAAATCAAGACGTATGGGGCAAAATAAATTTATGCAGTTTGCTTACGTATACAAAAATTAACTTTAGTAATATTTTTATTTCAAATTTATTTTTTTTGTAAAACATACATATGTTTATAAAAGGGTGGCTTAAAGGTCGGCAAATACATGTGGATTTCTAAGGTTAAGTTGTATAGGCTGTATCACTTGAACTTTCTTTGTATAAAGACTATGAGAGGTTAGAGAATTTAGTTTATGGCGGTTTCTAGCTTTTCATCTAAGGCATTTCGTTAATAATAGCTTTTCTACGATCAGAACATTTGTAAAAAAATCTTAGCACATCATTATAGTGACCATGGTTTGAAATACATTAAAACAGAAAGGTTTACTAAAACATGATAACAAAATTAAATCATATATGCCTTTTAAAACGCCCTTTATTTTTTCTTAAACTTAAGGTTTATAATTCATGCTAAAATATGAAAAAGATTAATAAGCTTGACATTTTTCTTATTTCTTATTTACTTTTGTTAAGAATTTTGAAGTCAAATTTATTGCAAACGAAAAGTTAGAATTTATTAATATTTTATTGATATTAAGAAGTTTTTCTTTATGAGAAAAGAAATTTTATAAATATTTGTAACATCAATAGAATTTTTAAACAACCACGAAGTATATATTTGCTGCAAAAAATCCTTAAAAATAACGGGGGTAGCTTCTTGGGACTTCTAGTCGTAGCTAAATTATCGACAACGTTATTTATTAAAATATTAAGGAATAAAGAAATTTAGTTTTTTCAGGCACAATTTTGTTAAAAATATTTTTGAAAAAAGATGTTTACTATTGCGTGTTAAAAATTATTTTTAAAATCTCAGTAGATGATCAGTAAAATAATTAAAAATAAAACAGAATAAAAAGCGTCTTCCTATAGTTTCTCGGTTTTAAAGAATATGGCTTTAGTTTTTAAGCTAAAAAATTAACATAGAGTATGTACAAATGTGTTTATTAAAAAATAAGTTTATATTGCAAATTTTAAAATTAAAGGTTTTTTTTTCATTGAGCTATTGATTTTTAAATCCCTATAGAAAGAGGTTTAAAATTTGCTATAAGAACAACTAAAAAATTAATAGAAATTTAAATGAAGCGATCCCGACATTAACTTGATTTTCTCATATATGATTTATATCTTATATCATATTTTTAATTTCTTATTTTTAATAAGAATTATTAATATTGTAAATATGAATACCTACCTGAGTAACCTACTTCAAATTGTAAAAGCATTTTAAAATTATTACAATATTGATGCTAAGCAAGAGTTCAGTTAAATATGTTAAAAAGACAATTGTTTACACATGAAATTTCGCAGACTAAGCAAATATTCTCATTGTTTCTGATACAAATATATATGAGCAACAAAGGCCACATTAAATAACATATACATATACATACACATATTTATTTAAATAGATAATTGTCATTATGTCCCGTCTTTTGATAATGAGTAAAATGTTATAAAGAAATAAATAAAACAGACATTTCCAACATTTAATAAAACAAAACAAGACATATTTCAAAAGCATATTTATTATTAATGTTTAACATTTAACAAAAAATCCTTTAAAAAAGTTCTTTTTACTCTTGCTTTAAGGTATGAAATGTCTTAAAATGCTTACAAACATGAGCAAGAAGAAAAAAGAACATATATGCAGAATTCTATATTTTAAACATTAGTTAATCAGTTAAAAGTTTACATTTGTTGCAGAACTCATTAGGATTTTTATAAATCAAACAAATTCCTATGTATGGAGGTGGGTAGAAAAATATATAATTAAAACAAAATACAACAGGTCTTAAATGTTTTATACTTCATATAAAAAAAATTTTAATAAGATATAGAAAAAGGGGTAACAAATAGACTTGCCGTCAAGGGTAAAGAGAATGAAAGATATTGCTTGCAGCAAGTTTTTTAAGAAGCCTTAAATAATGAATCATTATCAAAGTGAACTTTACGGAGCAATAGTAGAATCCATATAAACATGTTAATTCATCATGTTGTTGTTTCTTAGGTACAGAAAACCCACTTGAAATACAAGTTCTCTCTGTAACTGAAAAGCATTCCACTAAATGTTTAACGAGTTATATTTTCGTAATTTAAGTAATGAATTATTTCTTGAGCATTGTTTTTTAAAGGAGGATAGAAGAAAAGTTTATATAAATTATAAAGCAATCCATCCTACCCGGTCTTTATTTTGAAACATTAGATAGGCTCTTAGAATAGCGTTGACTGGGGCATCTCATTCATCTGTATTCTAGCGCGGTGCATAGGCAAAAATCGTTGTGCGGGAGATACATCCTCCTCGCATTAGTTCCAAATGGATAGTGTCAAATTACTGCAGTTTCAAAATTTGTTCTAATTAATGAGGGCCTGATTGTCCTCGCAGCCGGACAGATTGTTATACCATCTGATCCGCAATTAAGTAGGGGAATGCATTAAAGGTATCAATGGCACCTTCATGAGGCATTGCTTGTTTCTTTTCGAGTTCATTTGCAAGACAGCTGCTAAAGAAAACCCCATGTCCTCTCATTCACACAAGGGTGACTGTCGAATTCTCCGCTACACACCTTCAACATGATTGCGGGTTTGGTGAGGGCAGAAAAACAGAAACCACTATTAGATACTCTGCTTTTGAGAAACTGCAGTCATTTGGGAGTCTTAAGCTCATTCTGATCCAAAATTCCTTAAAAGCCATTCCTTTCCCACTCTTGTGATTCTCTTGAAGCCATCCACGTAAACGTATAGCGCTCGATAGCGCACCTTCCCGTATTTAAAAAGAAGTTTAATTGTGAAGTAGGTTTCTGGGTTTCAATAAGCTATGAGATCAATAATATCGTTTTAATTACCAGTATCTGTGGTTTCATACACTTATGACATTAATTCCAACTGGCGTTGTCCAGATGTACTTGCCAGCTTGTAAAAAGGGTCTTCGTAGAAGTTGGCATAATCGCTTCCATCTTTAATATCATTAATATCGGTAACCTCTCTCAAGCAAATTAACTTATTCCACAAGTACTTAAATGAAGTGATTTTACATGCAACAACAGATGAATGCATGTTTTTGAAGCTTGAAAATTATATTGGGCTTATGACCATAATTGCTGTCATGCCTGATGCCAACTTTGGGTCACTTTTTCGGTGCTTTGTAACGAATAACATGAAAAATGTTGGTCTCCAACACGTCAATTATTGGATTACTATAATTAACCAGTGACTTCGTGTGACCCCACAAAAAATAATCAAAGATTTGTAAAGCGCACGAAAGCCAATTGGTTATTGTATTTCTCGTACTTATTTATAACTAAACCCTGATTTCAATAAGTTGCTGATCTCTACCAGATCAATATCATCCATATATTTTTGTAAAATATAATTGATCCTGGTGGGATAACGTGTCGCAAGGGTGTAAACTGCCACAAACGTAAATTTTTCTAAATATTGCGCACTCTGTAGGGTCTGCTGGTTATTAGCGAGCACATTAAGCCAAAAATGCACCTCAACGCTGCACAGTTGATTGATGACTGAATCCTTGAAGTAAATTTGGATAATTTAGGAGTGTTGTTAAGTGCCATTCTATTCCTAATGATTTTCCAGAGTTATCATCTTGTTTCGTGAAGTAGCTCCTATCAAAAAAATAACTATCGCAGTGACAGAGAATTAAGTATTAAGAATTAAAATAAGAAAAAATCTTTAATAACTACATATTCATAATATTGTATAAAAATGTCATCGGCTCTCAATGGGTTAAGCATTTTTAAAAACTGTAATTCTTAAAGATCTGTTCAAAAGCTTTTAAATGGTACCCATATTGAATATATTGACAATTCAACTTTTTATGAAAATTACAGAGGCACATAACTCGGATAATACGGTCGAGCGTTAATTTTGTCGATTGATGTTTTTTCATATTTTTAATTTTTAATTGCTCCATACATTTGTTTTTTTTATTGGAGTAACTTAATTGTTCAAAATGGTATGGATAAATTAGAAACAGCCGTGGTGTTTGGCCCACTGCGTCGAAGGACATGGACCGATCTTGCTGAGTTTTTTTTAGCACCTCTTTTCTTAAATTTCTTCTAGCTCTTTTAGTGCTCTGAAGAAGTTGATTTCAATACTAACACGGACGGACAGGCGGACGTCGCTCAATCAACTTCGCTGTGCATCAGGTTCAGAATATATATAATTTATGGGAAACAGATATTGCAGAAATTACAAACGAAAAGCAAACTTAGATATATCTTCTTTCCACTTTTTGTGGTGAAGGGTATAAAAATTATAGAACCTTTTTAAATATCTCAAAACTGCAAACTTTTTGCGCTATATTTAAAAACAGTAATGTAATTATAACTAAGTCCTTTCATAGGAATGTACACATGTCATAATTATTTTCATAATATGTTCGTTTAATTTAAAGAGAATGGTTTAAATATTCGGAAACAAGAAGTTTTAGAATATTTTTATTTTTTATTAATTTTATTTTAAAGATAATTTTCTAACAAAACTTTTTCCTGATTACTTGTAAATTTACTTACTAACTAACTTAAAAAAAAAAAAAAATAAAAAAATAATATGTCGAAAAAAATATAAATTTTAATTTTTTAAATCAAAAATCTCGCAGATGTATTCCTCGCTTTTTTAGATATCCCATTAAAAATATGAAGTTGGGTATGATTTTATTTTTTTGAATTCATCGTTTCGCCGTTTTTGACGGCTTTTGGCGACCTTGCCCTTGTTTTCAATGGATCTAGATTGAACATTTTTACGTGTTCTGAGCTGAGAATTTGATAAAAATAAGATTTGATTTTATTGGTGGCCAAAAATAGCCACCAAATCTTGATTTTTGTTTGTATGATCTTACATTTTAAGCTAATAAGGCCTAAATTGATCCATGTAAATAAAAACCAATTTTTTTTTTACATATTTCCCCAACGTTTCGTGAATTTTTTGTTCACTTTCTTAAGGGGTCGTCTATTTAATTAAAAAGAAGAAAATTTAACACAGTTACAATTTTGCTAACATAAACTTTGCACTTTGTTCTTCTATTTGTTTAAGCTTTTATATAAAAATTCCTCAACTTATCCTAGCCAGACTAGATAGTCGAGAAATAAAATATATAATTTGCCACAAATAAGCTGGTATTTAATTTTGAAAATATTGTGAATGTCGTGGTAAAATACTGGTTAATTTTTTGTGGACCCAGTTCCTTCTGAATTCTTAAATTTTTTTCTGCAGGAATTTAATTTATTTAGTTTATTTGACATCCTTTCACATTCGTAAAAAACATTAAGAAGAATATGTGAACATCATTTAACTGATATCATATGTTGCACAAAAACCTATGTTATGTATCTTGTATCTGAAGAAAATAAAGTAAACGAAAAGCCTTCACCAAAAGAGTAACATATTTACTTTCTTAAAGTAGTATATTTTTTTGGCAGAATATGGATACTCTTGGTATAAGGAAGATATTTTATTTTTTATTTTTTTCCTTTTTTAAAATTATAATATAAAATCTGACCCAATAATATAAATGTATTTTTTTGCGATTCTTATAATTTTTTAAGCATATTCCTGTATATTAAATATCAAAATTTTGTACTGCAAGCAAAATATTTTTATAAGAATTAAAATTTTTGGTGAAATTTTTGTGCAAATAAATATTTTGGCAAAATTCTAAGGCGCTCGCTATTTTTAACATACCTCTACAATTTGTGGACAAATGTTGCTAAATTTCAATAAATAGCACATCCCTCGCAACCAATACTCCTGAGAGCATGCTGGTCATTATTTTGTGTAACTCATCTGGTGAGAAACTCAGGCAAAACTCATATCAACCCGATTTTTAAACGGACAGACAGACATCGCTTAGTCAACTCGCCTGTAAATAAGAGTCAAGACTATGTACTTTATGGGGTAGGAAATAAATATTGTAGAAATGACAAACAGAAGGACAAACTTATATAGATCCTTTCCAATTGTGAAGAATATAAAAAGAGACACAAAAATAAATTCCTTCTATTTACTTAAAATTTTTCGTTAATTTTGCATGCAAATATCATACATATTTACCTCTTCATACGCTGCATTTACATAAGAGGAAGAGTTAACAATTGTCCATTTGGTCTTATTTAACTTAATTTTTTTAACCAATTCTGCAAAATAACCCAATTAATAAAAACACAAGTGGCGTAATATAAGCAGAAATCAAAGCCTCAAATATAGCGAGAAAAAAAGAGAATGCAATCTGATTTTAAATGGCAGTTTAAAAATGATAAGAATCGAAATAAATCAAAATTAAACACAAAACGAATAAGAAGGAAAAATTGAATAAAAAATTTATGTGAAGTAATAAAAATGCAAATGATAATCACATTTAATCTTTTACTTCTGTGAACTGGATTTTTTTTTAACTTTTGTATGCTTTCAGATTTTATATTTTTTTTTATTGATATTCGATAATATGCGTATTAATAAATAAATAAATAAGGATACGACATACAATCAAACAAGACGCGCATGCATACAAAATGTAGAAGTATAACTTATGTGTGATTTTTTGTTGGTAAAACCCTATAAAAATTGTGTAGGAAAATTGTCAGTAGAATATAATGCCTGATATTTCGTCAAGTGGTTATAGCATACCAAAACATAGCAAGTGCCAAAATCTTAGTTGCAATAGTACAGACCGTAGTTATGATAATACAATAGCCTGTTATAAGCTAACAAACGCTTAAATGTTTTAATCAAATTTTGTGGAAGCCTGTTTTTTTACATCAATACAGACGCATTTGCATAAGAAATAAATGCGTATTGCTAAAATATGTACACATTCATACAATGGTATTTAAATCTTGGCGAAAAGCACTCAAGTTAGAATGTTTACTCCCAATGGAACAAATGCTTGGTTTTATACCCTTCACCACAAAAAGTGGAAAAAGGGTAGAATTAATATTGTTATTTCGTTTGTTATTTCTACAATATCTCTTTCCGACCCCATAAAGTATATACATTCTTAGACCTTATGAATAGCGAAGTCAATAGAGCGATGTCCATCTGTCCGTCCGTGTTACTGTTGAAATAACCTTTGCCAAGTCACTAGATGAGCTAGAGATAATTTTTTATATACCAATCGATCAGACATAGTTTCGAGAGATTTGCTATTAAATCAGCAAGATCGGTTCTATTATATCGAGGCAGTGGGCTAAACACTACGCCTGCCTCTAATTTTTCCATATCGTACGGAGCAATGAAGTAACTCCAATAAAATAATAAAAAAACAAACATGGAGCGATAGAGAATTTAATAATAATACAAAAACATCAGGAGAAATAGTTGGCGCTCGACGATATTTTTCGAGTTATAGGCCTCTATACTTTTTATAGAAAAGTACGATTGTTTTTCAAGGTATCAATATGCGTAACAATTAAAAACTTTGGAAGAGGCCTTTCAGTAAAAACTATAATACAACATATAGAACTTAATTTTGGCTTCATATTTTTTAATTTTCTGTCACTACAATATGTGTCTTTTTGATTTACATTTATACTTGGTGAAGGCTATATAAGACCCCGCATAGCTGAATATACCACTAGTACTTGTATTATTTAAGTGTATTGATATAAAGCAAAGTTGCTTTATTCTCTTTAAATATTTTGCTATTTTCACGGAAGGCGTATTACTATAGTTTCTATAACAGCACATACAAAAATAAAAGGGTCTTCCGAAAGTGACGTGATATTCATGAAAATGTTGATATTTTTTAACTGTAAAGGCAGACACGTCAAAAAGGTGTGCACAAGGCAGATAAATTAAGTTGAAGTACTATTTTTTCTTTGCTATCAAAAAAGTTCAAAAAGTATAAAGAGTCTTCCTATAGCAACATATATGACTTTTGTTTTTCAACCCTAGTAGGCAGACAATTACAACTTTCACAGCTTATGTCAAAAACTAAAAATGGGGTGGGAACAATAAATTTAAAAATTATAGACATTCAACATATCTCGACCCAAACACTTGAACGATCCAATATAAATGCCTAAAGCATTAATTTATTGATATGGAAAGTATGCATTTTTATACGGGTCAACAGATTTATTTTATATTTTGAAATTTAAATTTCTATGAGCTATACTGTTCATAGATGTTATTTCCATTTCAATTCCAATAAAATTTTTTATTTTGCGTCCTTTCAGTGACAGCAAGTCTGTTTGAGCTCAGATCAAAGAGATGCAACTGTTTCAGTAATGTTAAAAGTTTTATCTCTGTAATTTTCTTCAACCTTCACCATGTATGTAAATCTAGTTTAGTGACCGATCTTGCTGATTTTCGAAACTATGTCTGATCGATTGGCGTATTTAGATTTTCCGTAACTTATCTAGTGCCATGGCAAAGTTGATTTCAACACTAACACGGACCGACACCGCCCATCTACTTCGCTATACATAAGGACTAAGAAATTATATACGGATTGACAAACTCAGATAGACCCTTTTCCCACTTTTTGTGGTAAAGGGTATAAAAAGACCTTTAGTTTATAAGCGAAAAATTAAATTTTACATATTTGGACGGTATATATGTATTAAAATACTGACAGTGAGCAAAAGTGCGTGTGTGCGTGTCTGTATGTGTATGTACATGTGTGTGTATTTCTTTTTTTAATATGTAAAAACATCAATATATAAACTGAAAGCAAATGACTTCAGTTCAGGAATATTTATGATGGAGATTTACCACAAGTTGTTGGAAAAAATTTTTTTCTGTATAGATAAAAATTAACAAATGAATATCAACCTTAAAATTTCAACGAATTTAAAATAACACTTTGAAACGATATTTTTCTTTAACGGCATTTACAATATGTAATTTTTTATGAAACTTACATAAAACTTTCGTTTGTTGGTAAAGCAAGAAGGTAAGTAATGTGAAAACTATTCGCAGCAGACAGCCTCAATGCCTATAGTCATCAAAAAGTGCCGCTCATTTCCTCTAAGAATGTTGCTTAATGGATATCTTTTGCTAAAAAAATATATAAATTGTCCAAAGGAACAGTAAAGAAAAGTGATATGGACTGACAAATCCAAAACTGTCCTTTTTGGGTTGCTGATGTTTTGTCCGTAGGCCACCTATCAGCTAGTAAAAGCCACAATTCCCATCAAAAGCTATCAAACATGGAGGTCATAGTACTATGGTATGGCGTTGCTTCTCGTATCAAGGTGTGGGTCCTTTACATTGGATCAAAACTGTTATGGATTGTCCGGTTTACGTAAAATTCCTTGATGAAATTATGCAGCCATTTGCTTTCTACGAAATATTGCTGGTGTGGTCTTCCTGCAAGACAAGCAAAATGGCAAAAAAATGGTTCAACGATAACTCTATCAATGTAGTGGAGTGGCCTACCCAGTCCTCAGATTTGAGCCCTATCGAATATCTATGGACGGACATAAAGGGAGGCAGTGCAGAAAATTTTGAGTTCTTTTAAAGTTGAAAGACGCCAGCATTTAGTGAATACAATGGAAAGGCGTTGTGCCGCGGTAATAGCAAACAAAGGTCACGCGACAAAGTATTTAATGAGCAATTAATTTTTCTACAAGATATCTGAGTAAAATTTTTGAATTATTTTAAGAAAGATCACTAATTTTTGTTAAAAATAAAAAAATAAAAATGAACTGTCGTTTTTAAATAATTATCTTATGATACATAACCGTTAACATTAAAAAACTTATTATTTTGTTTTTAGTGGAATCTGCCCAACAGTTAAACGGATGTAAACAAAGTCGTTATAAATTTGTCCGTGGTGCTATTATATTGACCGCAGCTGTATATAATCATGATACCCTGTCAAATCATCATTTTTTAAATTGACGCTTAATCAGTTATTTTTAGCGATGAAGCTTATTATGGGCTTGGAGAGTTTGATAAAAATTGCCGCGTGTGGAGTAAACTCAATTAATAATAGACCACTCAGTCTCCATTACATATAAAAAATGTACCGCTTTGTAGGGTTTACTGGCTGTTGGCATCATTTGATCGTATTTCCTTAATACGGAAGTAATTATTCGCATTACGGTAGCTGAATGTCGATCAAAATTAACGATATTTTGTTTTAAAATATGAATGGAACTGATCAGGTAAGTTATCGGCAACCATTAACTTATCGAATTGAAAATTTTAAATTGAATTCCAAGCTCATTCTTGGGCCCATAGAGGCCAGTATTGTTCTCAATATTCTTGACACATGTCTAGTGCCTTAAAAAAATGTCCAAAATTAAATGTCTAGAATAAGAGTCGTCATTAACAGCCTCAGTATCCAAATTGGTCCGAAATCATTTTAATTTTGTTTTTTAGCTTAAGTTTGTTTTTCATCCATCAAAATTTAAAAATAGCGAAAATTAATGGCCTTGTTGTTTTATTTTTTTTAAATTAATGTTTTTAAATTAGATTGTACACTTGAAATAATATATATACAAGAAATGTTCTCTACTATAGACTTTAAGTGTTGTTGCTGTTTTAGTATTGAGCCATATAAAACTTTATGTGTTTTATCATAACTGCTAAATTTATATTCCCACTTTTTTAAAACTAAAATAAAAAATGTACCTCCGGGTCTTAGACAGATAATATTATTCTTCTCTATCAATCAAATGTATACTTTTAACTTTTTTCTTTTGAACAAATTTATATTGAATTTTTTTTTCTTATCGAAATATTTTATACCTTTTTTAACCTTTTTAAATTTATTCTTTTGGAATTAAAGACAAGTTTTGCATGTATGTTTCTCATTTTCGTTTGTAACACAGTTTTATAGTTTTATTATTTAGAAATTTAACTATATTTATTTGGAAAAGTTTATTAAGTTTATTTTTTGTCTTTTGGTAGACGTGCACAATCAAATGTAAAATTCAAATTCTATTTATTGAAAACTAAAAAATAAATCAAATAAAACAGAAAACAGTCTGTTGATGCACGTGAGCAATATAATATCATCTATCAGTTCTAAAGTCAAAGTGGTTGAAATAAAAAAATAAATAAATTATTTATCGTTTTATTGACATATTTGACCTTTTTGATGTCAATATATATTTATAAGAATCGAGCTTAAAGTCAAGTTTCCGTAAAATAATGAGACCAAGACTACAGGAATAGATAATTTTTTAAATAAAATATTGCATTACTTTAAAAAAAAATTAAGTCTATTAATAAAACATAAATACGAAGAGAAAAATATAATGAGATGTATAAAGAATATGTAAGAATAAAAATAAATAAGAGCATATCACCAGAGGAACAACAACAATTTTGGAACAGCGAGAGATTAATTTGGGATGTCAAGAATATAGAAGTGAAGAACCGAGATATCATAAAGATTGAAAAACTAAAAGCTGAACAGAGAAAAGACTTAGAATAATAAAGAATGCGGGTTAATTTAAAAATATAGCTAAGAATTTGCAATGGTTACTCTCTTTAGGATATAAAAACCAGTGATAAGAGAGGAATCTCTAGTGTTTAAACATGTTGCTGATGAAGAAGATTGAATTCAAACATTGGATGATAAAGAAAAACAAGAAATTGCGAGATAGAGATTTACTTCTAAAGTGGAAAATTATATGAACAGGAGATCATTAAGTTGAAGAGAACGATTTGATTTAAGCACAGTGGACCAGACAAAAATGTTTTGAAAAGAAATATTGAATATTTTAATACTTAACTCGAATAACGAAAATGCAACAGTAGCTATGAAGAATGAGGATTATGACGTTAGAACAACATGACGTTACAACATTTTACGTGATATGATGACAAAAAAATAATGACTTGGTAAAAGAACTCCACATATATCCATATATGGACTCCCAAAGAGTCACAAAACGGTTTCCCACTACGACCTATATATTCTTCCAATAATGCACCATCCAGAAAACTAAGCAAATTTCTTACGAATACTTTTACCCAACTTACGAAAATTTCCGAATTTAATATAAAAGATTCAGTGGAATTTCAAAACAGGATCAATAACAGTGCAATAATGGACGATGAAAAATTTGTAGTAACCTTATTTACAACAAGAGAAACTTAACAAAAAGAAAAGTTTCGCTCAATGGCAAAAATCAAGTGTAAAATTTCTAAATGATTTTATACGCGATGAACTAAAAATAATAAAATTTCACAAACATTTTATTAAAATTAAAAAATATATTTGCTACAATAAAAAGAGTAATTAAATGAAAGTTTTTTATTTAAATTAAAGGCAATTATAACGGTGACTCAACTATTATTATTATTTATTTAGTAGTATTTGAAATACTTTAGATTTAACAAGTATTTAAATTATTTCTAATGAAAAATACAATTTTTCTTCTAAAAGTGTTAATGTTCAATTCATTTTTGGTTTCATTTGGAAGCATATTGTAGAGATGTAAGCCTTTATGTAGTAGGGACTGTTGCATTGTTGTTGAGGTTGTTCTTGGTAATCTGAAGTTGTTGTTGTTCCTCAGAAGATAGGGTTGCATTTCTCCAACATATCTTAATTGTTCGCTGAGGTATCCAGGAGCATTTCCATTTTTTACTTTTTGTATAAATTGAAGTGTATTCATTTGTAATCTTTGTTTCACGCTCAGCCATTTTAGCGCATTTAGCATTACTTCTATAGGCGTGTATCTATTACATTTCAATATAGATCTCATTGCTTTATTTTGCAGTTTCTCAAGCCTTTCTATTTGTGTCTCATTACAGCATGTATATATTATTGTTGATCCAAATTCAAAGTGTGGTTTTATCATAGTGTTATATATATATTAATAGCAGTAATTGTAGATATTTTGTTGCGTATTCGTTTAAAAAAACCAATTTTTTTACCAATTTTTTTGCATATATATTCAATATGTTCATTAAATTTTAATTTTCTGTCAATTATAAATCCTAGGTATTTAATTTGATTAACTATTTCTATAAGTTGATCATTTATTTTAAAAGCAGTTTCATTGTTTATATTTATTTGCATAAGTTTTGTTTTATTTTTTTCCGATGGCTTAAGAATGTGGATCATGTCTTTATTATTTCATGAAATGAGATTTCACAAAATATCTGATATCTTATTTAATACTTATTATTTAGTTAAGATTTGATGCTTAAGGAATTTTTAACTACAACGATTTTCTAGTGAAAATACTCACTATTGTTATTAGTTAGAATGTAAGTCCCGCCTTAAGTTTACTACATCCAGTTTATAGTAAACGTTGCCCCAATCAAAAGCAAAACGCTTTAAAAATAGTCAAAATATATATAACTTTGTATGCACTTATGAAGCTATAAATACATTTATGTATGCATTTATATATGAATGCATATTTACGTGTACAGGTATGTGTATATAATCATATAAATAGTTTGACGATTTTTATTTATCTTTTGAGGAGATTTAGCAACTGTTTGTGTTTCATAAAAATATTACATCATTTATAAAAAAATAAATTTTTTAAAATACAATCCACAGGAATATTTAATTAAGTTGCTTAAGTATCGTAAAATGTTTAATTCTAAATTGCTAGATACAATTAATTTTGGTTTGCTGTATATTATACCACTGCTGGTAATGATGGTATGTTGCCAATACCAAAATATTAACTTCTTGTTTCTCTTTTCCAAATAATATTTAGTGTTTCTAAAAAACAAAACAAAAAAATGTATAATTTTATAAAATTCTTTGTAGCAATTGCCTTGTGGTTTTGATCTTGTGGTTGCAACATCATTTAGCTCAGCAGGAAAATGGTATGAGCATGTACAACAGCATGTTCAACAGCATGTATTAACATCATCATCATCATCATAACCAACACCACAAAAATCAACAGCAACAACAACTGACTGCACCTGTGGATACTTTCATCTCCATAAATAGTTCAGTTGTAAGAGGTTCAATATTGTCACGTAAGCAGAGTTGTAAACATGATGCCAAGTGTGGCGTCAGTATCTCTGAAATTCAGGGAAGTTTTGCAACAATGAATATCATATACAATATACTCCTGATTGAAAAATACACAAAGTTATATGACAATTCATCCAAAATGCATTTAGAGTTAAAAAGAGCAAAAAAGTTTTTATTTTATAATTTAATTGATTTTGTTTACTTAAGTTGCATGCAATTTTAATGTCATACATGTAGTATTCACGTCAAAAAAAGAAAGAAAAAATGAGTTGAATTGCTCTTGAATTAAGTTTTATTTTTTGAATTGTTACCATTTTTTTTAGCAAATTTAAGCTTGAATTGAGTTTTCATTTATTTTTGGCATTAATGACTTATTTCTTTGAATGGGTTTTTATTTTTTTTTTATTCAAGTTCTTTTCAACTTTTCTGTGATGCATCTAAAACTGATTATTTACTGTTAAATAAAATCTTTTTCCATAAACAAAAATAGAAATCGGATATACAAAATCTGCATTTTTTGTTTTAAAACTCCTTGTTTTTATTGATTCATATTTTAGTAAAAAATTATTTAATTCTAGAAACATATTCTTTATTTACAAAAAAAAAAAGTACGAGAGTCTGTTGCATAGAAACTAAAAATTAATTTTGTATTGAGCTACTAATTTCATAAGCGCAAATAATTTTTTATTGCAATAGAATCCAGTGTTTTAAACCATTAAACTTGTTGCAAAAAAATATAGTTCACTTGATAATGTAGGAGTCTTCTGCTGATGAGGTGTTATATTCGTAACAAAATTAACAACATATGCACTGTGAGCTTTTTTGAGTTTTGTATTAAAATAAGTTTTTAAGTTCATTTTTTATTTTTTATTTATTTTTTATACCCTTCAGAATAGGTTAGAAGGGTATGAATAAATTTTTCATTTCGTTTTTAATATCTACAATATTATTTCCTTATATACATTATTGCTATTATTCTTTATCCTTTACATAGGGAAGTCGATTTAGCGACGCCCGTCTGTCAAAAATTGGGTTGAAATAAGTTTTGCCTCGTCTTCGAATGAGCTCAACAAAAAAAAACTCTAGAGTAAAAAAAAAAAAAAAAAATTGGAGTTCCTCTAGCAATTAAATTTTCACTAAGATATTTATTTTCATAAAAATATCAACAAAAATATAAATTATTAAAAATATTTAGCATGCAATAATAAATTTTAAATTTTATTCAAAACCGAATGTTCGTAAAATTTATTTACAGAGAGAAAAGCGAAGAAATGCTTTAGGTTGTATCTGGACTTCGTCTAATTACATTAATATTGAAATAGTAAATATTTTGCTTTCTTAAAAATTTTTAAATAGTAAATTGAAAAATGAATCTAAGCAAAAAATAAAATGCATGTACCTTCATATTTAACTCAACAGTCAATATCATTACAGACATATTTAGACCCAAAACTGACGTTTAAAAATGTCTGTCTCTAATCTTTCTCATATTTAACCCCTAAATTTGAGAAAGAAAATTAAAAGTGATATCATTGAACATGACGAGAAAAAGCAAGTAACTTACCTAAAATTAGAAACTATCAATAATTAGCAGAACGTGAACAAGCTGGTAAGTATCGGCTAGATATAAAATATCAATTAGATTTCTTTGTAACATGATAGTAAGAATATTTAGTTGTACTTACCTACAGAACGAAATCTTACAATTGTTTGATATGAAATATTTGCGCAACAGACAGAAACTGGTAAATACAATTTAAAAATAAAATGTGTATTAATGTTTACTTACAGGCGCGTACAAATTAAATAAAAGCACTTTTCAGGGCTCTGAAATACTTTAAAAAAAGTTAAATTAAAATTTTAAAAGCCCTTTTAAAGGCTGCACAAATACTTAAAAAAACAAATAGAACTTTCAAAAGCCCTTTTGAGGGCTACAATATAACTTTCAAAAGGAGATAAAATAAAAATGTAAAATATGTTAAGAACTACTTATTCATATTTTTTATTAACTATTTGTTATACATTGAGAACTATCGTGGTAGAAGTTGGCAGTGTCGGACCCAGAATTGTAAGTATCAACTGAAAATAGAAAATAAATTAGGATACAAGTTGGTATTAGCTGAAAATATAATGTGCGCTACCCTCTCACTGACAGGAATTTATGTTGACAAAATACTAAAAAGAAAAAACTAAATCTGTTAAAATCCTTTTTGTTTTTTATACCATTGCCTTTTTTTTAATTATGACTTAAAAATCCTTTAAAATCTGTATTAGACTTTACAATACATATTGCCTTTTATACCATATTTGTATTCTTTTTGAGTTTTCACTTTTTTATTTAAATATTTTTACAGAATTCATTTTCGTCCATTTTTGTTCCCTTTACACTTTTAAAAATAGAACGTAGAACGCGTATCCATATGTCAAATGGACCAGTTTCTGATGACAAACACAACCCCAAGTGGACATGCATTTTTATCAATTCGATATTCAGACAGAAATACATTTGTTTTTTATAAAAGAACAAAATTTACATTTTTTCCAAAATTTAAAATGTTCCGAGCTGTACACACATTAAAATAATTTATATAAACTTATATTGTGGGATCCTTTGGCAACTGGTGATTGTCTCCAGCCTAGGGCAACCCACAATGCGTTAGTCATACCTAAAAATACAAGTTGAAGTATTTTAAATCACGGGAATATGTACTAATTTAATTTTACACTTTAAAAATTTCCCGACAGTACTATTAAAATCACCGATATTGACTATTGAAGGTGAAAGCACGTTTCGAATATCGCAAAACACTATGATAATTTATTTTATTTTTTTGCACGGGCACGAGCCGAAAAAAAGTCAGCTGTATATAGTAGGTAAATTAATATAAAATCAATATTGATTATTGTTGTTTTTGCTTAAACTTTGATTTGTGTCTTTACTTTATTGTTTGGACAAAAATCTTTACTTTATTTAAAATGTAAGTAAGAAGTTTCCTGAAGAGCTAAGTAAGTTGTAACAAGTTGAAGTATTTTATAAAACTGCTTGGAGTTTTTTTTTTTAAGGGACGAACAATATACTTTTTTTGATATCTGCTTCTGTTGCACACATATTTGTTTTTATGTCTGTGACCAAGGCGCGTTGAACAGGTGACTGCATTAGATCATGCGGTCAACATATATTGTAGCTTTTACGTGTATTTTGTTTTTGTAAAAACTTTTGAGCTGTCATAAACGTCTGGCAATATGTGTATATGAACTTGTGAAAAATAAGAAAGCCACTAAAAATATATTGAAATACATACAAACATATTACCAGACATTTTTGACAGCTTAAAAGTTTAAACTAAAACAAAATACACGTAAAAGCTACTGCATTCATCTGGTATTATTGCGCCATGTCTGTGACATTAACGTTGGCGGAAAAATATAAAATTGCGTCAGAAAACGCAAATTTCTTTTTCTGCGCCAACTTATGTTAAATTGTTTAAAAAATATGAACAAATAAAATTTAAGTTAATTCCATTATAGAAACAAGACAGAACCATATAAAAAAATAGTTTTCTGTCTTGTAAAAGCGAAGGGGTTAATTTAGTGATGCCACCTATCTTACCGTGTTGTATTTATGTATCATCTATGAATATAATAATGGAACAGCATCAATAATGTTGTGGGGAACCAAGTATGATTATTTAAAGAACAAAAATTGCATTTCGTGGCCATACCGAAGGTTGGTAGGAAGCAAAAAACAAATGTACAAGTCGAGTACAGAGAGAATAACGAAGAAATGCTTTGAGTTGTGTGCGGACTTCGTCTAATTAGATTAATATTAATTAATTGGTTAAATATATGACGTTTACAAAGTACACAACCTAAGGCAGATAGCTGCAAAATATGCTGATGAAGGTATTACATTTTGCTAATGTTTTATTTTTCTTCTTCTTATTCTAAGAAATTTTTAGTAATTAAATTAAGAAATGAACCTAAGCCGAAAAAGTAAATATTAATTCATTTATAATTTTCAAATGTTATGTTTAATCTTTCGAAAAAATTTTTTGAATTAAAATATTATAGTTTTTTTGATCGCAAAAACAGAAATTAATTTAATTGAAAAAATTAAAATAATTAGTCAAACACATTAAAAAAAATTTTTAATTTTTAATTATTTTGTTTCCTGTTTCCTGAATATAGCCAATGGTGTGGCGAAATATTGAAAAAATAAATAAATAATATTGTTATTAAAAAAACTAACCTAGTGCTTGAACATTCAGAAAATAAAGTTTTCTAATTTTATCGGTTCTTAAAAGCACCCAGGTGGAATAACATTCGAAAAAGTAATTGCGTGGCAAGATTTTTCTATTTTATCGACATGGAAGCAGTTCTTCTTCTCTTCTGTCTGATGATGCGTCTTAGCTATAGAAATCAATACTTGAATATCAAACTTTGTCCCGATATATCAGTGATTTTACAAATATTTTTTTTTTTACCTTGAACTAAACATCTTCTTGCTGTGGCACTAAGTAGATACGGAAAGTTTTACAATTGATTAATTTATTAAATGCTATAAAATTTTAGAAAATCTATTTAAAATATCATAAAACTAAGCCCGTTACGAACAACGTAATATTGATCATAAATTAATTTATGCGTTGAAATATAAATCTTGATTCGAATAGAATCTTTAAAATTAACTTGACAAATGCTTTTGTCCAATAAATAAAATTTTCAATATCCAGTTTAAACACCATATGTATAAATATTAAGACAGACTTATCCTTTTTATCTTTTTATATAAGTTCATTGAATTTTATGATTTTTGGTTTTCTATTTCGAATTTTAAAATAAGGCTTATCATTCATTTTTATTTTTTATTTATTAAGAAAATTTTACATTTTTTTATCTTTGATATTAGACCTTTTTTGCAAGCCCAGTTATGATTATTTTTAATAAAAAAGAAGAGGATACATATATATTTTAACTAATATAAGCTTATTTTTGTATCATGCAATGTTTAGTTTCAGTCTCTGTTTTTGAAATCGTCTTGTTAATCTTTCTACAAATAACTTTATTGTAAACATTCTCTTACTTGTTAACATTTGTATGCTTACCATTAATCCCTCTATCATTTTACTCTTTAATGTTTCTTCTGTTTTGGTTGTCTAATAGATACTTTTAAAAGTTCGCACATGCCATAGATAAAAGGGCACATTCTTAACCCTTATGTGAATGGCAAGGTACCCGGGTACTTTTAGCATTTTTAACACAAGTTTTTCAAAGAAGCCGAGGATCTACATTGTTGAAACTTATTGAGAACTTCTAACTTTTAATAGACTTCAAATAATTACCTGATTTCTGCTAAAATAACTTTATATCAGCGAGACAGACATATTTTCTTTTGACCCTTAACAGCATGGGAAGGTACCTGGGTACCTTCATACATTTTATGAAAAAAAAGCGATTAGAATAAATACTCGTATTTATTTTAATATTTTCCGTCAACTCAATGATAATAAAATGTCACCATTCCTATCTAAGGGCATAAGATTGTTAGCATAAATATATATAGTTTATTTTTAGTATAATACTAACCTATCCTTATCTGACTGCATATTTTCCAGTATAAAACTTTTCTTCTTCCTTACTGTTCTGACAAATGTAAAATTCCAAGGATTGTTGCTAGGTCTAGAGACGTAAAAAATTGTCTGTGGTAACATTTCCTCCTTTATTTTTATATGGAAAACTAGTTTTAAAACTGTTTTTCCGCCTACATTTGTTTGTCGCTCACTTTCCTCTTGTTTACTAGTGTATAAATTGCCATTCAGAAGGTAAGATTTACATGCATCAGAAGCACAAAATATTTATATATCATAGTTTTCTGGTTTTGAAGATGTATACTGGTGGGTACGTCCGCTGTATGGTTATCAAGTTGCTTATCAATTGTAATGCACTCATCAGGTTTGTAACTATAACGTAAATTTGCATTGAACATTATCCAAATGTCGCAAAAAGCAGCAGCTTTATTAGTTTCACTCTAAAAACATATATATTGTAAGAGCATTTTGAATTTACAGATGGGCCCTGCTTCTCGGAACATTAGCAAATTAGTTGATTTTCACAATTCTGTTATATGTTCTCTATTTGATTTGTGAACGCTAGCATAAATAAGAATACAAAAAAGCTCAAATACATTGATTTTTTGTGTTTTGTCTCTTTTTGTGTGATTTTTTTTGCTCTTTACGGTAGAAATATATCACATATTTCAGCAGAATTTGTATTTTTGAGCTGCACCACCACGTTGTCGTAAAATGTTTCATTTATTCATGAAATGGATGAATTTGCCAAACGATAACATCCTTAGCACTGTTTCTTTCTATACCATCATAATCAATACTGTCTTCAGAGTCGTATGACTTTTTATCAGTTTCTTAAGTTTGTACTAGTTTACTGTCTAAAGCTTCTACTTCATTTACTGGTGGATCCTCATCCTCCTATCCTTAGAATGGATGATAATTTGCTTATATCTGTAAGTAAATCTCTTAGAACGAACACTAGCACCCATATTTATTGTGGTTGTAAGAAATTGCACTTGTAATGTGATTTCGGTCGAAAATAAGACAGACTTAAATTTTTTATTTATGTAAAGTGTTGTGTATACTTCTTTCAGGTGGAATCATCAACCGTGAATTGGTTTGCCACCTTTGATATACGACGTTTTTAAAATCTTGTGTTATGACATATGGCATGACTTTTCCCAGAAATATTCATATAATATATATATTTCAAATCTCATGTTTACTTATACAATTTTATATAAAAATATGTGGCAAACTTTTTAAATTTTCTTTACTTTTTCTAATAGGTACTCGGGTTCCGTGCCATACTATAGAAGGTGTTTTTTTTTTTTTTTTTTGCCATTCACATAAGGGTTAAAACAAAATGTCAATGTTTAACGTATGTTAATAATGACGTGGCATTCACAGCTTAGTTCAAGTTTACAGATAACAAAACAATTCTATATCCCCTTGTTTCTATTAACTGGTTATTACTTGCCTTTTAAATAGTCACTGGTTCTAGGCCACCGTTAACGTATACTTTAAGATTCAAAGCTTTCTGGCTCTGTCAATGTACATATAATTTCACTTCTTACGTGGGAGTAATGAAAATCATGTTTTTTCTAGCATTAGTTGAAAGCTTTATTGATAATATGTTTAAATAAAAAAATAATTGACAAAAAATTAAATTATTGTAAAGCATTAACATTAATAAATGTTACTCCTTGTCTTGGCACACTAAATAAGCATCTTAGATTATAGTAGAGCATTATTTTTAAAATACATCTTATTAATTTTTTTTAAGATGCACAATATTGTTCTATGCTAGTATTACTGATCCTTCTTGAATTATTTTGTAAGAGGGTTCGAGCCTATTAATTTAGTCATGTTAACCGAATTCCAAATAATACTCGTAACCAACAAGTTTTAATTGGAAACGATTTCGGTTATCATAACGAATACGTTTTTTCTTTGTAGTTTTTTTACCAATATTTTTATCTAATTGTAATTAATTATTAAACGCTTTCATTATAATTTTATTATCTTATTAAAAAAAATTGTAACTAAAAAGGTCATTACCATTAAATGATAGCAACATTTTTGTCACTGTACTTATTTCAAACAATTAAAATTGCATTGCAATAAAAAATAAAACTATGAAAAAATCGCAAGTATGCTTCACTTAGAGTTTACCTTTAAAAAAAAAAATTAAAATTATTTAATTTCACTAAACTTATTTATTTCAAACAAATCTAACCTGTGTAACTTCTTTTACTTATCATTATTGAAAGCCTGGTTACCTGCTGTTATCGTATATTCAAGGCATCAGGAAGCCACTGTAAAACTTTTACTAATTTTTTTTTGCATGAAATAATATGCTGCACTAAAAAAACATAAATTAAACAAAAATTATATTAAATCTTAATAATAAAATATCGATATCTAATAATCAATGTTTAGGAAATTTTGTCACCTCTTAAAGTGTATGCACAATTTTTACTAATTTAATATTTTTTTGCTAAAACGGGGAAGCAGTTTTTTAAGTTGAGTTTGTATGACATTAAAAAAATTTTTATATCAATTATACATGTATAATCAAATTTTGCAATTTTGTAGAAGCTTATAAACTAAAAAAACTTTGAAGAAAAAAATTTATGAGTGACCAATGGAAATACCACAATTTCTAAAACTGTTTTAAAATTTTCCACAAATGAAATATTTAGATTTTTTTGCTATTATTACAACAAAACAAGATAGGAGAGCAATTCTAATTGCACGGTAAGGAAAAACATATTAAAGCATTTCAGCTATATCGTAGTATTTTGACAACGCTTATACCATGAGAAAAAAACTGGGGCCAAATCGTCGCATTCGTGATAGAAATTCTACTTTTTGGAATCGCCGCATTCGTTATCGGATAACCTCTATCGTAATTTGAGATTATGGCATTCAATAACGAGAAATCGATAGAATACTTTCATTCGAAATGTCAGGCGTTGGTAAAAATATTTAAAAGTAAAAATATATATATATATATATATATATATATATATATATATATATATATATACATATTTTTTGTTAACTATTATAATTTTTATTAAAATAAATAGCCAAAAATGTAAGTATTAAACTTTTTTAGCATTAAGATATATAAAAATGGTGGAAACTTCCACTTGCTAGAATGGACAATGTAGCTGCTAGTTGTAGTTTTGGTGGCACTGCTATCGACATGTTGCATTCTAAATCAAGCTGAGTCAACACAAAGTTGAACGCCTCCTTCGTCAACCTAAATCGTTTTCGAAACCTAAAAGCATAGATTTTTAGTATATGTAAATGCGTAAATCAATTTATAAATACTCAATACATCCTGCTTAAGCTGCATCAGATAATAATTGAGGGTCACTTTTGTTTCGCATAAATAAAAATAAGGGATCTATTTTCTATAGAAAATAAGTAATATTAAAAAAAATTCGATTCAAACGTTATCGAATTCCGCAATCCTGTTTTTTATTCGTCACGAAATTTTGTTCGATACAAAAACTTACTCGTTCAGGGATGGGACAGTTTGGCCTTTGTTTTAAAGTAGATAAAAGTTTTACAAATATAATTAGAATTTGTTTTTTTACATAGCATTGTTACGAAAATAGGATGTGAGAAGCTTCTGAGATTTTAAGCCTTGCAAGGGTCCATTTAAGTTTAAATTACACAAAAGTTCAATAATTTTGGATTTTTTAAATTAAAAATTGTATAATTTTTAAGCCAGAAAAGATATAATATTCAAGTAACTTCGGTAGAAAATTTAAACAAATTTTCCGAAAACCAATATTTTAAAAAAACCAAATACTTAAAAACAAATAATTTAATTTACAACTCGATAATTTTTTAACCCAACATGCAGACTGAATTATTATTTTGAAGGTATTGGACCTTTAGAAAGTGTTATAACTTTTCAAATCAGAAATAAATTTAACAAATTCCAAACGTTAGAAAAATTTTCTGGTGCGAGGTATCCAACTTTTCGACCAGGTAGCGTTATGTCTGGATAGTGAACAACTTCAAAACTTAAGCTCGAATATTTTTTTTTTGCTATTGTCGTGCCAAGTTTTTGATCAATCGGCCAAGCTCTTTACGAGTGGCTAAGATATTTCCAAAATATTTTAATTCTTCCCCGCTGTGCATTGTGAACACAATATCAGAATTAAGTAGTATTATGAACATAGGATAATTACTAAGCATTTGTATATTTAAATGAAATAAATAATGAATAAATAAACTGGAACCTTTTGATGTTACAATAAATAAAAATCTGTAGTTTTTATTGTTTTGGCAGGTTATTTTAAGATGGTAAAAAAGAAGAAAGCAGTAACTTTTTTTATTCAAGAAGGCTAAACTTTGTCAAGTAAAATAAACATAAAATAAAGAAAAACCGTACTTTTTACTATTATGATAGATTTTTTGCGTGTGGAAATAAAAGACAATTATTTATTTTTACATATTTTGTTAGTTATCAACAGGAAAAAAAAAATTGAAAAATTATTAAGTTGCTCATTTTTGCTATTAAAACGTTTATTTACTTTTCTACATTTAGGAGAGTAATTTGTTAACATTTCTGTTTTAATTACTCCCGGCTAGTTTTGCAAGCAAGCTTACGAAACAAAGCGTAGCGTGGATGGCTTCGTATAGAATAGCACATGTTTAGTTAGCAAGGTATAAATAATGTTAAACAGTTAGCGCCACAAGTTAGCAAGGTATAAGCAATGTAAAACAGTTAGAGCCACAAAGTAAAAAGCTTATAATGCTCCACAGTCGTACGTTTGCCAAAGAGTAACGCGTAAAAATACTCTTAAATTCACCATTAGGAACTGCTACTTCTTGGTAAAAGGAAATAAATAAGAGTATTTCTAATTTATAAATCATCCTTAAAAATAAAAAAATAAATTAAACCTGATTACTCTTGAAACGGACATTGGTATAATAAGGTATCGGCACTTCACGGTTATTATTATTAAGGTTCTGATTACTACAAACAGCTGTAGTAAAACAAAGAGCTGTTTGGATTATTGAACAAGTAGTTCTGGAGACATTTTTTAAAGGTACTGTTAGATAGAAATACCAACTTAGCTTCACAGGTAAGAAGCGACGCTGAGATCTAGATATTTTATACATTCAGAAAGAACTTCGAAAGTTTTTCTGGCTTATATTGTAAATGGGAATATTATAACTCTAACAGTTTCTGCTACGTGGAATGTATATCCTTTTTTGAAACATTCGGAGACCTAAATCTGAAAATGTTATGCAATGAAAAATAAAACAACATAAAGAAATTATCCTGTAAATAAACAAGTGTCAAGAGGCAAGTGAGAGAAGCGAAAGAAAACAAAAATTAAATCCTTAAACTTGACTTATAATGTTAAGAACAAGTGAATTTATTTTTATATCTTCAAGAAATAAAATTTTGTTGGCACAAACTACAAAAAAAGAAATAAATAAAATGAAAAACTTTTTACATTTGAAATTGAACAAACATTGTTTTTTTTTTTTTTTTGCAACCTTACTTTTAACAACAAGTATTAAAAGAATTTTAGTTGCTACCAAAGTGTAAAGGTATCATGTAAGTTATGGAGGCATAGCGTTAAACTGTTTTAGACCCTAAGTTCGTTTAAGAATTTCACACCACACATTCCTATAAAACTATTAGCTCTAAGTCTGGTATTCTGATCCTTAAATCTCTACTGGCAATTCTAAAAAATTTATCAAGCTGGAATCAATAACACCTTAATTTGTTCTAGTTCTATTTTGTTAATACCGAGGGGTCAGCAAGTGCACGGAAAAAGTTTTTGAGGTCCGACTACTGACTTAAAAATCTTGAAACATAAACAATACCAAATCACTGTTTAAATGATATTTCCACGTCTGATGTTCTGCTTCATAGCAATGATACAAGGCTTCATGTTCAAAATAGGACATTCGATTTACTGGAGTATTGGTCCTCAGGAACAGCTTTTTTCTTTGTAATGATGACTTTTATTTTAACTATGTGTGCACGAAATATGAATCCTTATGTGCAAATGCTGTTTTTTTATTTTTCGTTACAGAATGTTTAATAAAATTTTCCAATTTTCATATCAAAGTTATTTGCTTTCATCACTTCCTTAAATGTTACAAATAATAATTAGTTTTTTGGACATTAAAAAGTATTTTGTTAACTACCCATAAAATGATAAGATATATTAGATATTATTTTTAATATTTCCTTTTCAATGCTAATAAAATGTTATTTTCTTAATGTTTTTGTTGTGCTATAAAAACTACATAAAGTTTCGCTTTCACTTCAATTAAATTTTATTAAATTTTCTGGTCATTGGTTTATGCCTTTTCTTTGCACTGTTCACTGAAGCTATAAAATAAATTGACTTCCTTGTAGGAATTTTTATATGAAAGACAACTTCATATACCACTTTAGCAGTTCTTTCTATGTCATTGTATGGTTTTGACATAAGCTTGAAACCGCAAAAAAAATCAAATTTTACAGCAAACCGGAATTTTTTGTCGAGTGGTCATCACAAATAAAATTATTGGTTTTTATTTCTTTACATTTCTTCACTTATATTTTATTTCTGCTTAAGCAACAAGTTAAAGTTTATTTCAATTTTATTTTTATCTGTTTGTAAGTTAAACAGGAAAGTAAAATAGTACTTCAAGGAGTTCATTGTCAAGAACATAAGTGGAAAAAATCATTGTCAAGAATAAAATGCCAAGAGACTTAGTTCGATTAAGTTTAAAGAAAATTAATTACGTTGTAAACTTTGATTTGGAAAAAAATTTATTGCTCAGGCTAAAAATATAATGTCAGTGTATAATCATTCTAGGTGTCTGCCAGACTGCACGAAACACCCCCTTTGCTAGTTGAAAGTACTTCATTCTCATAGATTTACTATCCATATTTTTGTTCTCAGATTCACTTACTTCAGGAGTACACAAGTGGTTCATTTACCTTTCATGTCGATTGAATACCTTCCTGACAGTTTTTTGGTTTATTTAGGGAATTATGTTTAGTTCTAGCATTCGACTTGGACTCTGAGACTACGCTGTTGGTACCATTTTAGTTTCTTGAGTTGAAGAAAGCTTTTCATTCCCGCATGAACAGGCGGGACCTCAGAGATTGACTGCTTCACCTCTTACTGTCTGCCATTGTTTGATTTCTTTAATTCTCCTTTGCTGTACTAAAGACCAAGCTAACTGCTGGCCGTGCATACCTGACTTATGAAGCTTTACGGTTGAAGAGTCCACTTTTTCTTAAGTTCCGAATCATCCAAAATATTATTTCTATATTAAACAATATCAAAAGTGACAATATTTTGTAAAATACTATAGATTTCAAATCAGTGACTGATGTTTCAAAGTTGGATTTTCATGAGCTTTAGAATTTCAATTGAAAAAGAGCCCGAAATATATTTACTATTCGTTTAATTTTGGTAAAGAAATAAATATCTTAAAATTTAATAGTTTTTCATTTTTTTTTCTAGCCTTTTGTAACTTTTGCAAGAAATTTGTTCTAATATATGTTTTGAAGCTAAACCAATCTGTGCTTAAAAACACTTCCTACCAGAGAAAGTTGAGTAAACTGAGTAGAAAATAGATTTAAAAATAAATATACTTTTATTGTCTGCTATAAACTCAGATCTTTTTTGGGCATCTAAAGGCTTTTCTAGGCAAAATAAGTATTTGAATAATATAATGCAATTAATAGGATGGTGAAAAAGAAAAAATTGCTGCTTTAACAATTTGAGATTATTTTTAAATAAGAAGTATGTATGGCCATAGTTTCCATTAGAAAAATTAGCAACCCTTTTTCGTGCCTGATCAGGATGAGGCCACTATTTTCGAAAACGACACTGCGGAATTTTTGCAAGGTTGGTAAATTTTGTTCGTCTCGATCCCTCTCTTCATAATTTATGACCATTTTGGGCTCAAGTATCATAGTTTCCATTGGAACAATCAGTAGTTCGTTTGTGATCAGTAAGGCGATTGTTGAAAATTATTTTCTAAATTTTCGTACGAGTTGTTTATTTTTTTATAACTTGCATAAATTTTCCTTCTTTTAATGCAAAACTAACGCTAATTTTACTTTTTAATTAAAAACACCCAACTCCGGAAAATTTGAATTCCGCGGTTTTTTTTCGGTTTTTGGCTCCCCAAAATCGTCGGTATTTTTTTGACGATATCTTGGCGCTCGTGAAAGTTAAAACTAGCTCTATCTTAACAATTAATTTGAAGGACGCGTTTGGTGCAAAAGCTAAAACGTAGTACTTGTTAAAAATTTTATATTTATTAAAAAACTGGTTTTTATTTAAAAATTACTTTTGATTTAAAAGTTATTTAATTTAAAATCAACTTTTATTTGGAAATGGCCTGTTATAAAAATTTAGTTTGTATTTTAATTCTTTCCGGCCTAGTGGTATACAAACTACTCGACTTATATAATTATTTCTCCTACATTTTCTGTTCAATGGTATATTTAAAGTACCAATTTTATATATAAAATTAATTTTACAAAAAAAAAAAAAAATATTTCAGGTGTTGGTAAGGGATAGATATAGGTTTTTTTTTTAAACTTAACTTGAGTACCATTTCTTAAAAACACCGCATTTGGTCTCGTACTCTTACAATTTTGGATAAATAAGATATTGTAAAACGTGCTTGAAACAAGTGGCACCCAAAATAAGTTACAAAGTTGAAGTAGTGATTGTTTTAATTTGATGGTATAAAAATCATACCACTACGCCTTATAATACATATATTCCCATTATGGTGGAGTAAAGCTTTTTTTCGAATTTCGTTTCTCCTGTATTAAATGTTGACGCTCCTTAAGTTAAACATACAGAAACCAAAAATTAGCTTTCTGAGTGAAGATCTTGAGGTGGCGCAGAGGACTTACATTTTTTTAATTAGATCATTTATTGAAATAAAAGTATTTGGGTTAAAATTGTTTAACGTAAAGTTAATTCAAATTGATTTAGTCTTTTATTTAGTCATTTAGAAATCATTTAATAAAAATAAGTACTATTAAACATAAAAAAAATTTTTTTTGTCCTTAATCAAGAATGCTTTTTTTTGTAAAATTGGGATTTGGTTTCAAATTATGGTGTATCTTGTCTTGCTTTTGTTTTAAACAGAATGAAACCATCTCTTGCTTCCGATCCACAAATAGAAATTGAAGCTTCAGTGACGAGCTTGACACACCTTTCTGCTGCTTGAGTATGGCAAGGAAAATTTTCAAATTCAAGGAAGCTATTTTCTGAATTGATCATCTGTAAAATTTCTGTATCAGTATATTTTATTATCATTGGAGGTTCTGTTATTTTATCATTCACTTAATCTATCAAATCCTAGTAATTTGTCCCATTTACTTAACTTCTAACACTCTTTGGAGCATTGCCTTGTAACATATTTTCAAGGTGTGCAAAATATACATTTCTTTGTATAGTTTTTAAATCAATACTTCTTAAGTCATCTCTTAAATATGAGCTTCTTTAACCCTGTTGAAAAGATTATTGCTTTGATTTTATGACAAACCATGTTGGTGCGTACACTTTTATAATGAAAATCGCTAGTTCCTTTAGGTTATCTAATGACTTAGCAGTATCAATATACAAACGAAGAATTTTATTGGCGCAAGTTAACCATCGAGTGTAAGCAAATTTTCCTGGGTTTCTACTAGCCAAGCTTGGTGAAACTAAGCCAGTCGAAATGGCGACATATATTTCATATATGTATTTGTGACCAGTGCTTAACAAGTTCATAAAAACTTCCGGTAATTCTATGTTAATCGCTTTAAAGGCTTTTGGCTTAAAATCAAGGCACTAGACAAAATTTCTTCTTAGACATCCGGAAAAACTATTAGGAGATGTAGCGGTTCCATCAAGACTTAAAAACAAATGGCTCAGTGATAATGCATTTGCGTGTAACAACCACAAAAACCATTGTATAGGTCGTTTCAGATGTTTCTCTAAGAAAGCAATAATTACATTTCTATGTCCCGTATTGACAGCCATTCCATTATACACTTTTTCCATAAATTCAACAACAATCTTCTGAATATTAAAGGCTTTTGCAGAATGTATCGAGAGATTACCAACCTATATACTGCGAATTTTGCTTAGATATCATTGAAATATGTTCTTCAGTAATAGTCTTTCGACGCGATGTATTTTCGTTATTAGTCGTCACTACGGTTTTGTCTTTACGACCATCAAAATGAAGAGCAGTCAGAATTTTTTCGCTACCAAGAGAGTTCAGCTATTTGCGCACTTTTTTTTTCTCTCGACTTATCTTACTTTGGTCTATTACACTTGAAGAGTTTTCAGCACCTATAACGTTTAAATCAAGCATTGCTGCGTTAACAATAAATGCTGCAGATCGATCTGAAACTCCGTTCCTGGCACATGCTAAAGCAAGGTTTGGGAACTTATGTTCATCTGCTTATTTTTATTGCCCACTCACATAAGTTAATATAATTTTTTACGATAATAATCATCTGTACTGCTGGCAAAGATGAAGCATTTGCAGCAATGGTTTTATCCACAATATACTTTCGTTTCTTGCGTCTTAAGGATTTTGTTGTAACCCTATCCTCACAACAAATATATATTTTACGCTCGTTACGTTGGTCCTAAAAAAAGTTTTCCTCAGCAGCAAGAACTTAGATATAACATTAACAAATTGTTCCGCATGCACACTTACATGTTGCGATGTCAAATAACTTTTTTTTTTGTGAATTCTAAAAAAAAAATATTGCTTTTTAGCATCACTGCGTAATTTCTTTATACTTTTGTGCTGCCTGTAATACAAAACCAATTTGGCGACAACTTGTTGATGACTAATAATTGGAATCGATGCCGTTTTTCATATTTGTATATTGCGCAAATATACTTTATTGAAAGATCCCTTGTATTATTTAATTCAAGCAAATTATTTTTTAACCACAGATACCAGTAGTGTTTTATTACATCACAGTACGTCGTTAGCACATTGGCATTTAATTTTATAGGTTCACCAAATATAGGACAACGCAAATCTTTTCCAGTTTTAGGCATTTCACTTTCACAAAAAAACTTCATACAACAACAGTGAAACTGAAAAATAACATAAGCACAAGGAGATTCCCCGACTTCGTTTTACCTAACAGTTTTGTTAACAATTTTTTTAGTAGTAAAAATAACAATTTTTAAATGATGCCTTGTAATTGTTTTAAACTTCACTCTTCATGCGCCACTTCAAAATAAAGTAAGTAATACCCATAGCTAAAAAATTAGCCCAAAAATAGTGATATTTTCTATATACTGGAAACTATCGTGAATAAAGTTGATTTGAAAGAGATTCCATCAGACGCTGATTCAATTGCCGATGATATTAGGACCTCGATGATCAGAACCAAATCCAGTAACTTTGTGATCACATCATTGATGTCGACAATGAAAGTGATGAAGGTAAAAAGGCGGGAAGTAGTGAAGTTGATAAGTCGAATGAACAGTTTGATAGCGAGAACGATATTCCCGTATCTAATGTAAGTAGCCTAATAGATTTAACCCAACTAAATTGGGATAAGCAGCATTTAGTGGAGTTACCAATTGCAAAATATTATGAGTTGAACAAAAAGAGTGGCACCAATTTTTGTATTTTCTTAGTGTGGCGACAGTCAATGGTTTTATTATTGCCAAGAATATTGGGTACGACTTATCACTTAAATATTTTAAGCTGGATATAATTTCAAGTCTATGTTCCTCGGTCTCAACTGAACCGGGAAATTCTGCAAATAAAAAATCTACCATTCGACAAAAAAAAAACCTTTTGTAGATCCTAGATTACGAGCCTTGTTTTTCCATCAGCCAGTAAGTACCACACTACGAAGATGTGCGCACTGTAGCAAGACTTGCCACCAGAGAAGAACTCAGTGGATGTGCTCTTTTTGTCATGTTTCACTTTGTTTAAGCAAAAAAAAAAAATCCTGGTTTAATGGTTTTTATAAATAATTATATAAGCGCAGTGTTAAAAAAATCATATCACATCCTTGCGGAGTAGCCTACAAGGATAACATTTTTTTCTTTGCATTTTTTTCTAGTAAAATATCTTCATAAATGAAAGTAAATAAAAATTTGTTTTAATTTTAGCCGGTTTCATACAGTGCACCGAAAAGAGTAAAGAAGTATTTTTTTATTTCAAATACTCTTTTTATTAGCATTATTAATCTATGCATTAATTAAACAATAAGGGAGTCTGTCTGTCCATCTGCTGAATAGATTTGAATAAAATTTTGTGTCTAGGTCCCTTATATTCTTGGTTCTAATAGAGACTATACGTTATTTTGTAGAGAAAATAAAGAAACTTATGTGAAGTCACCCTATTTTATTGATATAAAATAATAAAACAGTTTACAGCATATTTAATTTTTGTTGATGGAAAATGTTGAACACTGTTTACAGAACTCTACAAAAATTGTTTAAAAAACAATTTTTATAAATTCTAATTTTAAGAATATTAGAAATTATACGCGCACGAAGTTTTGGGCACGGCTACTTTTAAGTATAAATGCTTTTAATTTTAAGGTACTTTTTATGCAAATGGTACTTTTTAATAACTGTGTTGTTTTGTTTTCTCTAAAAGATATTTTATTCAATGTATGCTTGTTAAAAATGTACGTTTAATTTAAATAATAATGTTTGGTTCTGGATAGTACTTCCTATGAAAGTGTTTTTTAAACGAACTTTTTATTTTAAAGATAATTTTAATTTTTGTACTATTTAAAATTTAAAAATATTGTTGCGATGTTGCTCTGTGTCAAAATATAGTTTCTTCATAAGTACTTTTTCAAATTAATTTTTTATCCAAACTAAATTTCAATCTAGGACCAGCAATCTAGAGATGGCCTGTATTCCCGCGAGGAGTTTTTAAAAAAGTAGTAAATTTTTTTATGTAAAGGAGTATAGAGGAGTAGTTTCCTAATTTTAGAAACATCTGCCACAAACTGTAGGATATCTTTACATGCTTTATTCATTGTTTAACACAACAAAATATCCCACAATTTTATTTCATGCAATTACAATTATATACAAAATAGCCATTTGGTTTGAATAAAAAAATGTTTAAAAAAAATTCAAGCAGGAACTGAAAGTTTACCTGAAATACATGTTTCGCTGTTGGCGTGCTATGTTTATATTTTTTGTTGTTGTTGGAAAACTTCCTTTGGCTGCAGCAAGTGAAAAAAAGCAAGAAAGAAAATCAAATAAAAAGACAAAAACAAGAATATGTCCTTCAATGCCTAAAGAAAATTTCTTACAAAATTTGCAGAAGTTTTCACTTAAGATTATTTTGAAACTCTTTTACGATTTTAAACTTTAAAATTAAATTGGGCGTTTCTTGTGTAACGTATTGAGATAAAAGCATGTTTTAATAATAAAATTAAAAACCAAAATGTATAATATTTTTGATAAGCTAAGCGGGGACTTTTGGAAATGCCAGTGCTCCGCTGATTGGAAAAAAATAGTAAAAGTTAGCAGCTTGGTGTCGTTTTTAGACATAAACCTTGATTTATTTTTTATATAATAAACATTTAGGCGGATGAGTATTTAGTACATAGGTAAAATAGGGACGTATTGTATTTTGGTACCTAATTTATTTTTCAAGTTTATAAAGAAAAGAATGCACCGAAAGCACTATTCTCTTGCTATAACAAATAATGAAGAATATATGTTTTGCCACTTTTTTTTAAGTTCTAATATACATACGTTGTCAAGATTGTATATTAACTTTGTACTTTTCCCTTAAAAAAATATTTTTTATGTAGTTCAGTTATGTGACAAGCTATTCCAGCTCCAAATAATAATAATAATAATAATAATAATAATAATAATAATAATAATAATAATAATAATAATAATAATAATAATAATAATAATAATAATAGTAATAATAATAATAATAATAATAATAATAATAATAATAATAATAATAATAATAATAATAATAATAATAATAATAATAATAAAAATAATAATAATAATAATAATAATAATAATAATATCAGATATATGTTGTCTTTTAAAGTGTCAAAAAAGTAATTTTAATAGAATATTTATATTAATTGTGTCGCATCAAATTAAAGCGACTAATGCTATTTACAACTTTTAGCATAAAAACAAACGACATATGTATATATTTGTTAACAGTTCTGTACTTTCAAGAACGTAACGGACCTTAATTAGTTTCTGATTAAAATATACAATTTCATCGGTAGGCGTTAAAAGGAAAAATACATCATGGGCATTATTTTTTATGACTTTAATTCAAGCTTTTTCTTTTAATAGCAATAATTGAGTAAAATAAAGCACTTTTTAAATTAACAAAGGAAGATGTCTAGGAAATTACACTTAAATCAACTAGAGCAATATGGGCAATCTTAAAAGGGACAAAACGACTTTTTGAATCAGAAAACCAAAAAGTGTAAAATTTGATACAAGTAATCCTGATGAAAGTAAAATATCATATAAGAGGAAATTTTACTATTTGATTAAGTGGGAAATTTAAAAGAGGAGCTCTTGGATATTTTTTGTTTAATTTTTAGTACTAAAAATTAAGAACTTTAAAACTTCATTAAAATATATGATCTTGATCGAAGGGAAAATCTATTAAGACAGACAGACAATATGCTTCTTTTTTGTTTGTTAATTTAAGTCTTGAAAAAAATTCTAAAAATAAATAAATAACAAAAAAACAAAAAAAAAAAAACAAAAGATAAGATAAGATTAGTTTTAAAACTATACACGCTCAGTTTGGGTCTTAAGATCCTTTCCTTAAACTTGTTTTTTTTATCTGCATGACTTTGTTACAAACAATTTATATCAATGAGAAAGTAAACACAACAAGAGTTATTTACCCTTTTAACAAGTGCAATGACAATATAATTCTCAACAGAGATGTTGACTGCAACAGCGGGAATACTGGCATACAGAGAAAGTGTTGATTAATTCAAGTGACTATCCGCACTATAACAAGCTGAATTTATTTTTACTTTATTCTGCGTATCATTTTGTTCATTAACGTCTTGCTATGGCAGAAAGAAGACAATTACAAGAAAAATATATGGCGGGTAAAGACTTAACATTGATTTCTTTGTGAAGTGTGCGTAAAGTGTTGGAAAATGAAAAATAAAAATACCAGGAATTAAACAAGAGGCAGTAGAAAATTTTTTATAAAAATAATTAATTCAGAAGAGTTTTTGCCGTTTTTAAGCAAAAAAAGTTTTTGTTAAATAATACATAATAAAATGGCCTTGAATACTTAATTACCTGGTTTTGTTGCGGAGGAAATACCTTTCAGGCAAGACAATGCTAAACAGCATGTAAGACAACCCGATAAAAACAAGAGACATTTTTTTGGTCATAATTACTTTCGTTGCTACTTTCAGAAAATATTTCATAGATGGATGTTAACTCACAGCATTATATTTCTTGTTACAAGGTTGTTTAAAATTAAATCTCTCAATCATGGCAAGACTAAATTTAACGTTGTGATAATGAAATATATTTATGCCAAATTACCATTAATAAAAGAGTTTGTATGTGCAACTCAAGCACAATTATCAATTGAAAAATTTCCTACATGGTCATATACTTTCGTCGGTTTTATTTAAATACAAAGTTTAAATATTTTTTAGTTAAATTATGTTGCTTAAGCTTTCTAAGACAAGTTATTTGAAACACATTTATAAGGATATTCATGTAGTTTCGAATTAAATTGCTAACATAATTGTATAGCACAACAAAATAATAATCGTTTTCACAAATAATTTCCATAATATAAAATTCTGAGATTAAAGAATAAAGGGTAAATTGATAGTTAAGTGTAGTTTTTAACAATTTCATTGAACGTATAATTAAAGCATCGCGTCGTTAGTATATATCTAAAGACTCTGGCTTTAATTATCCGAGACGTGAACATAATTTTTTTTTATGATTGAGACCAGTTTTAAGAATTTCTAACAACTTAATTTTTTTTTCATTCAAATAAACGGTATTTTTTTATTTTCCATTTATGTGTTGACTATACCGTTTTGTTCGATAACTGACTGAAAAGCTGAAAGTATGCTTTACCATTGCCGTCAATAAAACTCAAAGAAGGTTACTTTGGTCCATCTATCTTTAAAAACGAACAGCAAATTTTAGGGAGAATTTCAGAGAATTGATTTCTAACATTTTCAAACCTCTGTTAACTGGCATTAGTCTTGCTGGCTTCTAGCTCAACGAAAAGACAGCCACCTTTTTCACAGCAGTGTAAAATAAGTTTACTTTTACCTTTGATAAAAGATTAATTTCATGCCAGAATTCAGAAATATGCTGTTACTTGTCTACAGCTTATTATTAACAAATTAAGGCCTTAAATGTTGAGACAACTGTATGAAAATGGCATGTACACTGGCTTTAAAAATCTAATTTTTTAAATGAAAACCTCTTAACCTCTTTATCTGAATAAAGTAGCGCCCCGAAGGAAAAATTTAATCTGTTACTACTAAAGAATAAAGCTACTTTTGACCAACGAATTTGAAGTAAATGGGCTTTAATCTGTGATAACTCAGAGACTAGATTTTAGACAAAAATTTTTTTTTTAAATAAAAACCTGTAATCTTATTTTTCTCGACAATTAAGCATCCCA